>BTPG01000002.1:163814737-164099737 GCA_036245525.1 Semisulcospira habei
TGGATTGACTCGATAGAGTTAGTTAGTGAGTTCGTTATTGGGGATTAACGCCAAGCAGGCATCTCAGGGCGGGAAGGGTAAACGTCTGGTCAGCCAGACAAAGAGAAAGGTCTTAAAACATGATGAAAATACAGTTGAAAAGTAATCTTAGCTAAAAGGTCACACAGGTCAATAGTTCATGTCTACAGGCTTTGGAAGTTCATAAGAACAGTCAGATTTATACAGACTACAAAGACTTACATTTCGTAAAACAAATTGGCTTCCTTTATAGAGCTTACACAAGTCTTTTGCTTACTTAGTTTAAAAAAAAAGTAATAATAATCCTGAAAGGACTTCCAGAACAC
The DNA here is from genome assembly GCA_036245525.1 of Semisulcospira habei. Lineage (NCBI taxonomy): Eukaryota > Metazoa > Mollusca > Gastropoda > Semisulcospiridae > Semisulcospira > Semisulcospira habei. The sequence goes on from BTPG01000002.1 coordinate 163,815,082, forward strand.
AAAGTGCTGTCGCTATATCGTCAACAATTCTTTGTCGAGTTCTACTAGTGTGACGTCAACAATGTTCCACTCCGTTCAGCGTAGTTCTGTGCCTGAATTTACGCCTCATGTTGTTCCTGGTCTGAATGTAGGGTTCCATAGGCCACACGGTCGCAAAATCCCGGAATGTAAGACTTGGTCTGCTGAACACGACAAAGAACTTTTGACGTCATCTGACACATAGGCAACACAGATTGCACTCAGATGATAACCATGCAGAAAAAAAAAACGTGTAATGATCAAAGGGAGCTTCCCCGACAGCGGGATAAAATGTGGTTTCACCAAGAGGCATAGATCCTCATGAGCCCTCACTTAAGCCGCGTATCCGGAGGCGGCACGTCTCGTATGAGTTAAGGGACGGATCTAATGGGGTGATGCCGTTCCGGGGTTCCGGATCCCCACTCCAACACCCTTAACCACCCCCACCCCACCCCTGCAACCCCCCATCCATGCCACCCCAACTGCGGGGGAGCACATGAAGATCTATGTCTCTTGCAGTCTGGCTGTGTTCACTTTTTCTCGGCAGTGAAGGGGTTAAACATAATTCTTCTCCTTTTTCGACATCAGCGCCTGAGGAGGACACCAGCCAACCATTCATCACAACCACAACACAACCAGTTCCTGAAAGCGACACTTATAGTCAACCAGCCAGCCAAACCACGACAACCTCCAAGATTCCGCTGACTGTAACAGCAGCCACGCCAGTTCCTGAAAACGACAACTGCGGTCAGTCAGCCAGCCCAACCACGACGACCCGCAAGATTTCGCGCAAAGACACCATGACTAGCCGTGCCGCGCAAGCCATGGCGAGCTCTGGGGCCGACGCGAAGAATTCCCTGCCCATTGGGAGCATGGCTTCAATTACGGCTGGTCTTGTTTTCGTGTATATCTCCGCTTGTGTCGGTTTTTTTGTCTTTTTCAAGCAAAGGTCGAGCAGCCGAGTGATACCACGCAACCCAACCAAGCGGCCACGAGGTCCTCGAGATGACGTCAGCCTTCATTGGCCTGCGGACAATCCGGCAGTTTCAAGTGAACACGTTTAACCCCTAGGGAGCTTTGTCCGATTTTTGGACGTGTCAGCTAACAATTACGTAACAGTTGCAGGAAGTGGATCGTCCATGATAATTCAAGGGTAGAGCCAGAATAGCTTGTCGCCTGACGGCGCCAAGCTAATCTGGCTCTACCCTTAAATTATCATGGTCATGCCATCTCCTGCAGTAGAGCGTCGGAGATAATTGGTTAAATTGTAATAAGGAGGGGGGGGGGGGAGGGAGGGGGAAGCACTAATTGAAAAAAAAGCACTTTGGTTGAAATGAATGAATAAATGAATGAATGAATGAATGAATGGACACCGCCCCCCCCCCCCCTTGCAGACTCTGTGTGTGTGTGTGTGTGTGTGTGTGTGTGTGTGTGTGTGTGTTTTCGTCTGCGCATTGAGTTATATTATAAATATGAGAAATGCGCCATATAAATACCATGTATTATTATTATTATTAATTGTTTGAGAGATATAATGCTGTAGGCTTTTACCCTTTTAGTCTGAAATATTCGTCTACTTGGTTGTTTTTATATGAACTCGGATATACACACTCATGAAAACAAATAAAGCGAACTAAATAATTACCAATGCTCCTGGTTTGGTTTTGTGTTTGTTTGAATGTACTGTGTCTACCACTCCGCGCGCAGGAGTGCGTGAGAAAATGCGTGCGTGTGCGTGTGCATGTACGTGTGTTTGTGTGTGAGATAGAGAGAGAGAGAGAGAGAGAGAGAGAGAGAGAGAGAGAGAGAGAGAGAGAGAGAGAGAGAGAGAGAGAGAGAGAGAGAGAGAGAGAGAGAGAGAGTGATGATGATGATGATGATGATGATGAAACTTTATTTTTCAACGGTAAAAAGTTTTGACAGAAAACAAATCGTCATTTTACAAACTTGCCGTTGCTAACATCTACAGCATAAAAAAGGGAAACTATAAAAATATATTTACATACAAAGCTCAATAGCATCATTATATACAGAAAAAAATAATAACACTCATCACACACACATGCACACACGCACGCACGCACGCGCGCCGCTCACACATACACCCACACACACAAACAAACACGAGCACACACACACACACACACACACACATACACACACACACACACACACACATAAAAACCATCTTGTGAAATACATGAGGTAAGGAAATATTACAGTACCTGAGAGGTACTAAGTTTGACTCATCAGGTAATCAGAAAGTTTTGTTTTAAAACTTCCTCGTGAGGTAATAGTTTTCCAATGTGCAGGGATTGAATTCCAAGCAAACGGACCAGAGAATGACATACTAGTTTTAAAAAAAGGTCGATTCTTGGCAGTGGTAAGGTTAAGGTATTGTTTCTTGTAACGCACGCAGACTTGCCCACAGTCGTACGCACAGACTCTCACGCAACAGCAGACGCATACACCGCCACTGACTCAGACGGGCGCATTCATGCGGTAAAACACAACACACGGGCTCCCTTTCTAAAGTAACCTTTATACACTATAAATGAAAAAGAACGACTTAAATGACTATCAACTATATACACTGTTCTATTATCACACCACACACGTATCACAATATCTTTGCCAGGTTAGGTCTTAGTCTCACATTGCCTCCAACCTGTTTGATGTTGTTGTCTGGTTACGTTGGTCCTTCTCACGTCTAGGCGTGAAAGTCCTTCGTCGTACGCTTGTTGCCGTCCTGTCTCTTTGGCACGGACGTCCTCGTTCTCGTACGGTACTCAGTTCTCGTTTGGACTTGGGTGTCTTGGTTCCCAGTCAGACTCACTCTCAGAAGAGCTGGAGGGATGACCTCACGTAGGTCCCACCTGCGACTCGACGTCTCGGCGTCCGTCTTTCCACTCTCGTTACAAGAACTCTGAATAGACAAAAGTCCCAACGTAACACTTGCTAAACACACAACATATTGGATCAATGAGAAACGTCACGTAACCTGGCTGATACAAATAACCCACACGTTCATTCACACACACACACGTGCTTCATAAACTATTTTCGTATCACCCCATCTCTGTCACTATCTTGAAACAGACTATAGCCTAACACTCTTGCTATACATTACTCTATACCCTGGAAAAGTCTATGCTTACCCAACCACGTACTATCTTCATAGCGGCTTAGACATACACACTTCATATTCCTTTAGTCATCTAACTCGGTAAACAACTGTATACAAAAACACCGGTTACTTCACCGAATTCTAAACATACTATACTAAACCAAACCGGAACACCGCTATACAACCACATTAATCTTACCACGCATACTGTCTTTAACTAAACAACTATCAATACTACGTTTATAGAAACATACCTGAAATCTAGGCTTCAGAGTCTTGGAATGCGGGCTAGGTAACTCAACAACCGTTCCATACGACAAAACAGCCCGCACTCCCGATCTAGACCTCTGACAGTCACAGCTTCCGCCTAGAACTCACTAAACAGAACTCACTAAAAAATCCCGTGCTAACCATGTCTTACATATTCCACGTGGACAGCAGGCCCCACGGACTTTCGGCACAAACAAACCGTTAACAAAAACCGTACCGTACTAATCCTATTGTGCGAGCACTATGCACAAGCATAGAGCTTCATCACAATTCCCCCTTCCTCGGGAAAAAAAAAAGAAACGACCGAGTTTCTTTTTAAGACTACTCGACGTAATATCATCCGAAAACAGGAAAGGACTAACTTTTACTATATAGAACAGAAGAAAGGACTAACAGTCTATAACACGCCACCAGGGCCACCATGGAAAACGAGACCAGGTCTCCCTTGACTGCGCCCCAGGTGTTAACCGTACGGCCGCTGAAAGATGTAAACTTCCCCGGGAGACCAGGCAACATGATCCTGTCCGCGTCAGCCGCGTATACCTACGCCGATCCAAGCCCGCCCGTCGAGGACGGTCACGCCTCTTTCTGCTCGGCAGAGATGACATTACAGCCCAGACGATATCTTCCGGGCTACGCTGGGTCATACGGTCGGCCTACTAGGACCTTTCCCCAGAGGTGTGAAGTGGCCCAAGATACGCGCACACGAGGTTAAAGCCATGGCCACGAGCGTCGCCTTCGTTTGCAACTGGGCCGTTCGAGACGTCGTGGCAGCAGTCTGCTGGCGGGCAGAATCAACCTTCGCCCGCTTCTACCTCAGGGATATGGCAGGCCAGCGAGACAACCTCGCACTGGTGGGGGGACATCGCCGGCCGCAGCGCAACACTCCCTCCCGGCGCCGTAGGTACAAACTTAGATGAAATTGTTGGGAGTGGTGCGACTGGGAGCAGGGCTCTGACTAGCCCTTTGCTGGGGGTAACTTGGGCGCGGCACCCTCCTCTTCGCAATTCTTCCATACAGTAATGTCATCGGTAATGTTTTTGAAGAAACAAATTAATTTGTATCTAAAATGTATTTTTTCGAAAAATACTTACCGATGACATTACTCGGAGGACCCTCCCACCTGCCCCGCTTGCCGCTGGTAAGCTAAGTATCACGACTGAATGGTCAACACCACATGACACGTGACCGGATGAGCAGGGGCGGGAGGCATCTCTCGGCCCTAGTCAGGGTTCCCCGAGTGCCTCCCGGGTTGTGTAGGAACACAACAGATTTTTAGGCTGAAATTGAGTAAGTAGTAGACACTTCCATACAGTAATGTCATCAGTAAGCATTTTTCGAAAAAAATACATTTTAGAGAAAAATTAATTTTTCCTCAGCCTTCAAGAGTTCATTAGCACTAAAAGTAAACGAGTTTATTTTATTTAATGCCGGGTACATTTTGTGCGGGACTGTATTGCAGACGACACGGACTGACTCCGTGGATCGTCTCAGGCGCGCCGGGGAAGTTTGTGTTAAATGGAAGTTCTCCAGGAGTGGCGAGATCTGCGTCCGATGGCAGCAATGCCTCCGTGCGCAAAAGGACTTCGGGTCGACGTCAGCAGCGGTTGGCCCGCGCGCGGGCCTACTGCGGCCGACGTCGGCCCGAGAAATTTTGACGCACTAGGAACGCGCCGCGTCCGCTTGTCTCGGCCTTGATAGCGCTTTCGATGTCTACTGCATGTAGGAGACGGATGGCTTCTGGTGCTGTCGCGATAGGCCTGGAGAGAAATAAGCTTGGTGGATTGTATGACCGATTGCTAAAGGTTGGTGTCAACCCCCCCCCCCCCCAACTCAGCAATATCCTTATGACATGGTCGATCCGTCTCTTGTACTCCGTGGCAGTCGCATCGTCTAGTTCAATTTAAATTAGTGAGAAGCGTGTGTGTGCGCGCGCGCGTGCTTACGTGTGTATGAATGTGAATATGGTGTGACCAGATGATCATGTGGCCATACCTGTTGTTTTCCTAAAGGCCTTTAGCCCTCTTCACACAAAGTACATACAAAGTACATACCAAGCCCCATCAAGGATCACCCTAATTTAACACGGCAAGATCTGGCAATGGCGCAAGTTGCGGTATAGGTCCGGTCATACATTTTTTGACAAAGCAGTCCACGCAAAGAATAACTGATTTTCATATCAATCAACCAACCAACCAGTCAATCAATTGGTGAATCAATCAAGCAACACTGAACTGAGCCATTGTTTTAATTCCCAACTCAACTGTCCTAAAATAAAACAACACAGCCATCGAAACCAATACGTTAAAAATCAACCTTTCAAGACATGCTCCGACAAAAAAAAACCAAGACTCTACTTTGGCATTTTTGAAAGAAATGGAACACTGTGCTTTGAAACCGCGAATTTTTGAACTTCTTCACTGCAGGAACACAGCAGCACAAAACAGCAAGAGGTATAGATCCTCGTGAGACCCGGCAAGTCGCAGGTACTCATGAGAATCTATGACTCTTGCCGAGGACTGGCAGTCAGTGTGCCGTGGTACCGACATACAATTTACCCGCTGTTAATTAACACCTTCACTGCCAGTGATCATTTGCGTAAAAGACACAGTTGTAAATGAGAAATAACTTAGGCATAAAGAACATGAGACTAACAAGAGACATAAATCCTCATGGGCCCCTGCAACAGCAGGGGCTCATGAGGGTTTATGACTCTTGGGGTTGGGTAGCATTCGCCTTGCCCCGGCAGGGTTAAAGGATTAGAATACAAAAGGAAAAGTCACAAGCTTGGAATATACTGATTGAAACCAAAATTTATTTTTTGAGAAAAAAAAAAACCCCTGCTCATTTGAAGGCCAAAATGTGTCACCTGTGACTGATTAAAGACAATTATTTAAAGACCATTGACTGCAGCCGCCTAAATGAAGGTCTTTAATGACCGGTGATCTCTCATTATGGGTGGTCACTGAAAACAGGCTCCATTGAGTTGTATGTGAAACGTTCCGGTGTGATGTACCGTTGTGTCTTGTGCTTCAGAAGTTATCTGCCAAGGATGCATTGAACGTGATGGTTCAAATCAAAGCCACTATTGCTACCCCTGAGCATTGATAATCATCTCGACAAGAAGTGCTACCGATAAAAAGCCCCACATGTTTGGCTGTTGGTAGCACTTTCTATCGAGGTAATTCCTGCACGAATCACCTCGACAAAAAGTGTTACCAACAGCTACAGTGCTAAAAAGAGATGATTCCAGAATGTGAAAGTTAACCGTTGGCTGTTGGTTTCGCTTTTTGTCGAGGTGATTACTGCAAAGAATCACTTCAACAAAAAACGCAACCTACAAAAGAAAAAAAACCGTCAGAACGTATCTAAATATCCACACATCTGAGGCTATAAAGGTTTGAAGTGAAAACTGAATCCTGTGAAGCCAGTGTGCGTGAGGGAGATTATATGACTCTTATTGGCTGAAACTGCAGTTTCTGCTGTTCCCCAGAGAGTATTACTTAACCCATGAAACCCTGGCATGCTACGACAGGATGTGGATCGACATGATAGTTCAAGGGTGGTGTCAGAATAGCTTGGCGCCTTTATGCGCCAAGCTATTCTGACACCACCCTTGAACTATCATGGTCGATCTGTTTCCAAAACGGTGACACAGATCACGAAGGACATCTACAAAAAAATAATTTCATCCTCAGAATGTAATGGCATTTTTTTTTGTAAAAGCTAAAGTGCTACAAGTGTTCTGAGGAAAAGCCATTGGTTACTGTTCTGTTATGCTGCCAACTACATCACAAAGACCACTTTTGCATCCTTTGAAGCAGAGATCGAGACCATATTGAAATAACAAGTATCATATCATAACACATTCATAGAAAGAAAGAATAAACATAGTGCCAGCTATTGTGTTATTATTAAGCCTTCTATTGTGATATTATTAAAACAGTTTAGATCCATACAAAATGATAAGGGAAAGTATACAGTACAGAGAAAAAAAGACATTCATCAGAAGACTAGCGCATCAACCTATCAACAGTCAATACTGAAATGGATTTGAAGAGTGTTGCACACCACCAGTGAAAAAATGTTTTGTCATCCATATCAAGTAAGCAAAACGTCCTCCAGCAGACATCGGCTGCAGTTGGCTGGCACACGGCTGTGTGTGGGTCAGCTGCAGCCGTTGTCAGGCCAAGGACATCCTGTTAACTAGGTATTACATGTACTGCTTACACAAAGAAAGATTATGCAAGTGTGTGTGCATGCATGGACATGTGTAAGTATCGGACTGAATGCATGTGTGTGAACATAAATCAAGTATATGCAAAAATCACTCTTGTGGAGAGCTTCCTGCAAATGGAATAAAGAAAATTATTTAAAATGTGGCTCACTGTACAGGAAGTGATGAGAAAAATGTCACTTCCTCAGTCGTATCACAGTCAATGACAAAACTACATCACGTAAAACACAAGAGAACATACATGTGTAATACAGTACTGGAAAAATACACACCTTCCAACAACATGGCAACATGAAAGAAAACACCACAATATGTGCATGGAAATGCCAACATTAGGCGCCAAGCTATTCTGAAATGGATTTCAGCCACACCCGCACCCACAAATAGAAGGCATGCACAATGACGACATCATCGGTTTCGATGGTCTACCCATTAATGCCAACATTAAGCAACATCAGAACTTCAACTTTGAGTGTAAAAGACAAAACTGCCCAATTTGGTGGTGCCCTGCATACTGGTAATAGCTTAAGGGTGGTGCCAGTTTAGCTTGACACCTTCAGGTACTAAGCTAAACTGGCACTATTCTTGAACTATCATGATCATCCTGTTGCCAGCTGTAGTGTGTCTGGGCCAAATGGGTTAACAATAAATTATTTTAACCCCTGTTTAACCCCTGCCACTGTGCATACACTGTACATACATTTGTTTCTGAAATCTTAGTTCATTCAATGACCAAAAGCCAACACTGTGAAGAAACATGGATACAATGGTCTCAGCAAGAGGCATAGATCCTCATGAGCCCCTGCAGTCGCAGAAGCTCATGAGGATCTATGACTCTTGCAGTTGGATCATGTTCACTTTTTTTCAGCAGTGAAGGGTTAAAAGAAAACAAATGAACACAGCATATATCTTTCACCTTCAACAGCCAGATACAACCAACCAACCCGGTAAGCAAGACAGACAGACGTTGATTACAATAGGCCTGTGCACAGGCCCACTGCTGCCAACGTTGGCCTGAGGATCTTTGCTTACTGGGTACAGGTCACGACAGCCCTATGGGTATGGATGCCTGACTGTATGAAAAGCAACCATTCTTCCAGCCTTTTTCAAAGGTGCAGGGGGGGCCACTGGGTGATGGTGTGTCATTTTGCATTGTGACGGCCTACAAACATCAGACCAGCACACAGCTGTCGGGTCCAAGATAACTCAACCAACACACACTGCTTCTACAATAGACAACGCCTGTGATGGTGCATAATGCAGTGTGCTGATCATGCACAAGACGTGCACACTGCTGAACAGCATCATTCAACATTTTTTGCTATACAATAACATAACTTTAACCCCTTGACTGCTCCTGACAATACCATTCAGCACCAGACACATCTTTTTCTGCCAAATGGTATTTTCAGGAGCAGTCATGGGTTAACATTTCCTGCAGAAATCATGAGATCAATCATACTAGAGTACATTTGTATGCATTACATAACATGCATATTGAAACATTTACAATAATAATTTGGCAGATGTAAAAAATAGACCAACAAACATTAATGTTTGAAATACTGCATATGTGTCATGATTTTCAACACCACCACACTTTTTAAAAAATAATCTGTCATAATTGTAAAATTTAAGACAGAATATCAACTTTACACACATATGTGACACAATGGAAATACAATGGGCTGATTTGGCATTGTAAACTTAATTGCAAGCAAGTGCAATGGAAACAAGTGAAGAGATAGCGTTATCACAGTGACAGAATGAGAAAAACTGGACGTCTACTCAACACTTTTGGTCTTCACTCATACGAGACATGTAGCATCTGGATAACCCAGCAGTAAGCCGTGTACCTGGACGCAGAACGTCTCAAAAGTATTAACCCATATCATACTGAGGCTAAGCTTCAAATTTGTACACTGCCATATGCAAGCTACATTATAGTACTTACAGATAAGGATTTAGACCAATGGCTTTAGTTCAAGGGTGGTGCCAGAATGGCTTGGCGCCTAGAGGCGCCAAGCTATTCTGGCACCCCCCCTTGAACTATTTTAGTCAAACTTATTTCACACACTGGTGTATTCCGAATGATAAAGGTTAAGAGGCACCCTTTGACAAGAAGATTTGTGCCTGGAACCTCTGAACAACATCCTCCAACTGACAGGCTTTTACTAGTTTTAGTCATTTAGCTCATTAACCCCATGACTATGTACAAGTTGCAGGAGACGGATCAACCATGATAATTCAAGGGTAATGCTAGATTAGCCGTGCGTCATCAGGCGCCAAGCTAATCTGGTACTACCCTTGAATTGTCATATTTGATCCATTGCCTGCTGTGGAGTGTCTGGGCTAAATGAATAAGACTTGTAGTACAAAAGTTGTGCAAACACAGAATACATATACATGTCACACTTTCAATTTGTATATGACCTATATATCACTTTAATGAAACTGGCATTAAAGGAAACTGACATGTACTGAGTCTAAAAATGAATACTGTGTACAAGAATATGTAAAAGGGCTGGCTAAGATCTGTGTCATTCTCTTTGGAATGTCTACTCAATAATGAGAAACAAAAACAATTTTACACACAATAATTAATTAAAAAAAAAAATCAAACAATGCACCTCCAATTAAACATCTAACAAGCACATCTAGCACTAGTAGTCCATCTATCACCAGAGATAAGAGGCCAGAGGCCAACAAAAACCCGCTAAGTGCTGGTCTACATGATTGGCTCCAGGCCCTAAGGTCCACAATGATCACAGACCAGCACCTATATCGTTACAAAAAGTGTATCGAAATTAACTTGCCAAAACCATCTTACAATACAAAAGTAAAAAGATTACAACTTTGTTCCAGCAAATTTGTATTGTAAAACACCTCAACATTAACTCATTCGAGATGTGCCGCCAATGGATACGCAGCGGTTTGCTGCATATCCGTAGGCGGCACGTCTCGAATGAGTTAACCCTTTGTATGTCAGAAGCAGTTTAGTTGCGGTGATTCCTACAGGAATCATCGCAACTAAAACTGCTACCGACATGCAACGGGTGAATATCAGACTTAGACATGTATAAATGAATGAAATAAAATAAAATCAATAAATAAATCAGAAAATAAATCAATAAATAAATCGGCATCTGAAATATTGCTGATACATAAACGTGTAAATTCTTGAGCCCGCAAGCAGTTTGAGATAGTAATGTGTGATGTTCTGTGATTTTGGACCTTCAATTGAAGCCGTTAGTCCAAAATCACAGACAAGCACACGAATAGACCTGTAAGAAATTCTGACATAGATATTAACGCATGTATTATTAAAAAAGGTGGAGCATATCACAATGTTTACTAATGGTCATTCAATTACTGTACAGTAACATCAAACAGGGTGTAGCAGAGTGTGTGTGTGTGTGTGTGTGTGTGTGTGTGTGTGTGTGTGTGTGCAATTGTGCATATGTGTGAGCATTTGTGTTTTTAAGAAGTCAAACACATCTAAACATTGGTTGCCAACATGATTTAAATGTTTTTTTCATTGACTGCATGCTCTAGATAGAGACACTTAAATAAGTACTGTTCTACTAGTATTTGTGTCCACGTTTAATATAGATGAAATATTAAGTGCTTCCAAAGTAGCAAATAGCTTCAGGAAATTAAAAATCAGATTTCCAATGCATCTAAGGCAGGTTGTTAGTGCATTACTGGGAACGTTGGAAAGAACGGACTGTAACAACCGATTGAGCATAAAACCTCTTTGACGAGCTCATCTCATTGGTAGTTTCTCCTTCTGAGTTCCAGATTGGCAGTTTCAACCCAACTCATTCAATATCCCCTTAGAAAGAGATTTCAGTGACATAGGTAACATGCAGAAGCCAGGCTGGTAAGTGTCCGTACTGCAGTAATGGAATGAGCACAAATGTAACCCCCTTCTGCCTGCAGCCACTGGGGCTGTAAACAGTATGGGTGGCTGCATGCACAACAGGGTTAACTCATTCAAGGAACCCTGCATCGATAGCTGCGGAAGTGCTGTATAGCATTGCCAGCGGCAACGGTATATGACACTTCTGCAGCTTTTGATGCAGACCGCCTTGAATAGTTACAAGACAAACTGTTGGTCACTTGCAGTTTCAAATGGTAAACCCTTTGTGCATACAGCTAGCAGTACTGTAAAGTACCCCCCCCCCCCCCCCCCCCCCCCCCCCCCCCGTGCGTACAGCCATGGGTACTGTAAACAGTGCCAGTACCTGTATGTGCAAAGGGGTTACCATTTGATACAGCGAGTGAATGAGTACTGGTGGCTACCTGCGCACGAAGGATAACAGATGAATTGTACGTCACCGGCAGTTTCAAACTGTCAAATCCAACATCCCCTCAGGAACAGACTTTAGTGGCTTAGGTAACACGCGGTCGCCGGGGCGGTACGTGTCCGTGGAGCGCACGGTGGCTGTGTAGGGCTGGTAGGATATGGTGGAGTCATTGCTTGTGCGTAGTGCCGTCAGGTCTAATGGGGGGATCTCAGGCTGGCGCCGGAAAAGAACTGGTGTCAAGGGCAGCTTGTTGAATGCATTATGGCCCGTGTAGTCCAAGCTACCATCAGGAAGGAGTTTGGCCGAGGAATTAAGCGTGAACATTGTGGTCGAGTTCAGATCTGTACTTTCACCATCTTCCTCTATTGCTGCACTTCTGTCATGGCTGCTAGAACGCTTTTTCTTGGATTTTGGCTTTGGTGAAACTTCTTGCAAAGACTCGTCTGAATCTGACACAGAAGCATCTTTCTGAGATTGTCCTTTGGCTTTTTTGCCTGTTTTCTGATTGCCTTTTCCTTGCTTTCCTGGTATAGCCAGCGTCTGTGTGTGGTTATCTTCCATGACTTGATACATAGGATTGTCCCCTGAAACAAGGCAGAAAAGATCAGAAGATTGCATAGATGTTTGCAAACACATCAATAGTGAGGTTTGAATGTATTTTGTTTTCACACTTTACTGATCGCTGCAGAAAATGTGTTTTCCCTCCCACCACCCCCAAAAAGTGATGCGACTCCACAGTGAGGCCTTGCTCAAGCACGTTCTTTCTTTTACACAGTATGATGGAACACAAAAAACCCAGATTATTCATAGTGTCCCAAATGGCTGGAAAAGCAGTGTATCGGGTATATGAGGGTGCAGTCTAGGCATTCAATGTTCCTTAGCAAAGCACTAAAACGAGATGAGGGTTTCGTCCTAAAGTTTACCGTACTGTTTGGAGCTCACATGCGTTTTTCTTTTAGGAACATTCAGAGTTGTTCATCTTTTTAAGCTTATCTTTCTCATATATTTCCCTCAACCACTGATCAACACACACTGGCGCACACAAATAAACTGAGACGGACACACAGCGCTTCCCGCCATTAGTACGCTCTGTGGGCTGGAGTAGCAACAGGAATTTTGAAGTAGAAGAATAGCATGAGCAGCAAAAAGTATTTTTCTCTAAAAGATATTTTTTTGGAAAAATACTTGCCGATGGCATTACTAAATGGAATATACCCTTTAGCTTATCGATTTTAGCCTAAGACCCTTTGTGTATACCTACACGACAAGGGCCACAACTCTAGGGAGTTGTAACCAAGTAGCTGGGTAGTCTCTCCTCCCTCCATCTGGTCACGTGAGCGATGCATTCCTGCCAGTCTTACACTTAGCGCAGTGGCGGAAAGTGGGGTATGCCATCGATAAGTATTTTTTGAAAAAATATCTTTTAGAGAAAAATACATTTGTTTCCTCAAAATCCATACCGATGGCATTACTAAATGGAAGAATAGCGAAAAGGAGGAGGGTGCCGCCCAAAAACCCCGCCATGGCAATATGCTTAGCTTTAAGGGGCAACCTCCTGACGATTTCAGCTAAGAATTACCTATGGCGCCTGAGGCGCCCGGAGGGAGTGTTGCGCTGCCAAGAGGTCTACGATGAGGGCCAGGTTTTCTTGTTGGCCGGAGAGGTTTCAGAGATAGAAGCGGGCGAAGGTGGACTCTGCTCGCCACCCGACCGCCGCAACGATGTCTCTGACTGCGCAGTTGCGGTCGAAGGTGACGCTGGCGGCGACCGCTCTGACTTCATGAGCCCGTATCCGCATTCTCTTGGCACCCTGCAGGGAGATATCTCTGTATGCAGAGCGGATGACCCATCGCAACCAGGACGAGATCATCAGGGCGGAAATGTCAGCTCGGCCTGGGGCCAAGGGCAGGAAGAGGCCAGAGCGGCCTCTCCTGATGGGCTTAACTCTGCGCAGGTAGACTTTTAATGCTCTTATCTGGGTCCTGCAGTCGGAACATCTGGGATCGGTCAAACCACGTGAGTGGGCAAAGACTCAACACCTGGGGCGCAGCCGCGGTGAGTCTATTCTTGGCCAAGAAGGAGGGATTGGTCAGGAGTTGAACTGATCCGTTGGTCCTGAACTGCATGCAGGCTGGGTCCACTGAAAGGGCATGCAGCTTGCTCACTCTGGCCGCTGTGGCAAGGGCCAAGATAAAGCAGGTCTTCCTAGTCACATCCGCGAGGCGGGCCAAGGGGAAGAGGCTCGAACAGACTGGAGTTCAACCAGGTTAACACCCACGGGAGGTCCCAGCGTGGAATGAGAGAGCGCACGACTGAGCACTGGAGGTCGAAATAGGACATCAGGTCTGAGAGGTCCTTGCACGCTCCCGGGACTGGTAGGCCTAAGTGCCGATAAGTGTCTGCAACCATCGAAAGGTAACCTCTGATGGTGATCGGGGCCAAGTTCTGCTCACTGAACAGCCACAAGAACTCAGCCAGCTGAGGCATGGTCAGTGCCGTGGGGGAGAGGCGCTGGGTAGGACTACAGGACCTTCTACTTTCCTTCGATTCCACTACTGCATTCGAGAAACCTCATGCGTTGAGGGCTTGCCACACAACCTCCAGGCGTGAAGCAGTAGTCTCTCCGGGCAAGGGTGGAAGAGATTCTGCCTAGTCTGCTTCAGCATCGTGCGTGGCGTGGGGAGTTGGAGAGGTGGGTCGGTAGCGAGGCTGAAAAGTTCTGTCGTCCAACTCCTGTTCCAACTAGACGGGGCGACAAGAACTAGGACTGCTTTGCAACCCCGTAGCTTGAGGAGCACCTTGGGCACCAGTCTCTTGGCTTGACTTCGCGAAAGAAGATTCTATAGGGGTTGCCCACGTCATCTGCAGGCAAGTTCGTGGCTGCGGAGGCCAATCCGGGAGAGGCAGGTTCGACCGCAGTGGCTGCAGGGGAAGGTATGGTCAGGGTTCTGAGTTTCGACAACTCTGTTTTTCCTCCTGAGCCGCTTGTCCTTAAGGCTAGCTCTGCGAGAGTCCTCAAAGGAGGCGGCTGCCTTGTAAATGGTGGAGCGCCAGGTGTCGCGGTCCGCAGCAAGCGAAGACCACTGGCGGTGGTCGATTTGGCAGGCACTAAGTGGGCACCAGTACCCAGGGAGGATAAGCGTAGGCCATGAGGCATTCCCAGGAGACGGTCACTGCCCAAGCGAGGGGGTCCGGGATGGGTGAGACAAAGAGCAGGAGCTGCTTGTTCCACCTGGTCGCAAATAGGTCAATCATGGGTGTCTCCCATTGCGCACAGATCATCCGAAAGATGTCCAGCCGGAGGGACCACTCGGTGTGGAGGAGCTGCCCTTGCCGCAAGAGAGAGTCCGTGAGAAAATTCAGGTGTCCTAGGATGTGTCGTGCTCAGAGTGCAATGCGACGATCTCTGCCCCACAGGAAGATCTGGTAAAGGAGCATGCAGAGGGCCGGGGACCGAGTGCCGCCTTGCTTCTAAATATATGCCACCACAGTTGCATTGTCGGACAAGATCAGGACTTCCTGGTCGAAGAGCCGCGACTCCCAGTTGATGAGCGCCAACCACACTGCCTTCAACTCCAGCCAGTTGATGTGCTGGTCTCGGAGCTCCGACGGCCACTGACCCGAGACGGTGCTGAATTCTGGCAGTAAGTGGGCACCCCAGCCGATGAGGCTTACATCCACGCAAATGAAGAATTGAGGCGGAGGGGTGAAGAGTGGGACTCCTGTTGCCAACCAAGAGTGGTCCGTCCATCTGAGCAGATGCGGCCGGATCAACAGCGGGACTGGGATTAAGGCTGTGAGATCTCCTGAGGACGGACGCCAGTGGAGCAGCAAATGGAGCTGTAGCGGCCGCGAATAGAGCCGGCCGAGGAGTAACAGGTCTGCCGCTGCACTGATTAGACCCAAGAGCTGGAGCCAGGTCCTGGTCTGCTAGAGAGACCTGGTGTGCCTCCGGTAAACGCACTCTGTTGAGGTAGGTCAAGAACTCTATGCCAAGGTGGACAAACCAGCGAGACGGAACCAAGTCCGATTTCCACTCGTTGACGATGAACCCGAGCCGGCAAAGAAGCACTAGGAGCGCATCCCTCTCCGCCTCTAGCAAGGCCGCGGCCTGATTCTTGAGGAGCAGGTGGTCGAGGTAGTCGGAGGTAGGACTCGAAGAAGCCTGCCTGGCCCTGGCGACTACGGCATCCATAATCCTCATAAGAACCCAAGGGCTGATGTTGAGACCGAAGGGTAGGGCACGAAACTGATAGACGACTTCACGGAAGGCGAATCTCAGGTAACGCCGTGAGGCCGGGTGCATGGGAATGTGTAAGTACGCATCTGAAAGGTTGAGACTGACCGCATAGTCCATAGGCTGTACCGAGGCTCGCAAAAGCTCTCACCGTTTCCATGCGAAAGGAGGGGGCGACAATAAACTTGTTCAAGACCGAGGGGTCTATGACTGGTCGCAACTTGCGTTGGTCGCAGTATGGTGAACCGTGCGATTCGCTGTAACAGCCAAGGAGTGGATGTCCCGTAAACACGTCTCACTAGGTCGCTCCCAAAATTCCTCCACACTGTGCACCACCACCTGTGTAGCCAGATTTGTAAAAAACGCACAAGCCAGGGAATTCCGAATCAGACTTGCTATATGGTCCAGGGGGGATGAATCGTTGGACGGGTACCTTGCCTCCAGCTTGCAACTCCGCCGTAGGGTCCACCGCTGGCAGAAGACAGACAAAAGCTTGAGAGTGACCCACGTACCACGCTTGCCGAAACTTGATGTCGACTTCAGCCAGCCAAAGAGTGTCCGCAAAGAAACCTCTATCTCGCAGGTTGCCCTGACATAGGTGCTCATTGAAGGCGTCTGAAAGGTCCTTGAATCCAGGGGGCTGAGGAAGAGTCTTGAATCTCTTCGCCTGGAATGGAGCGTCGACCGATGAAGAGGCCTTCCTCTTAAGCGGGGAAGAAGGAGGGCAACCCTCCAAAGGAAGAATAGCAGAGATCGCACGTGCTGCCTCGTCCAAGGCACGAGAAGTCTCAGAAGACAAGGGCACGTCTCCTGCCCTGTTGGACGCGGAAGGGCTGTGGGGGCGAGGATCCTGAGAGAACAGGGCTGACGCCGAGTCCTCTGGGTGAAGACTAAGGACGTCCCCATCATATTCCAATGCCGCAGGCGACGCGGGAACCGCCACGTCACGTCGAGGAACAACCCTGTCCGGCGGAGACCAGTAGCGCCTGTCAGATGAACTCTCCAGGCGCCTTTGCAAAGAGTGAATGTCAGGGGAAAGTTGCGCGGCGTGAGACCGCTGCGGGTGTCCAGGCACTTCCGTGGCACTGACCGGCGCTCTTGCTCGCAAGTCGAGAGAGGAAAGTCACCTCCTACGAGAGTACAGTGAGGCCGGCGGAGAATCGTGACAAGAGGACCTCGTGGCCCACCAAGGAGAGTCCAGTCTCCAAGAAAACTTCCCAGAGGGCTAGGGGAACGGCTGCGAAGAGCGGAACACTGTCGAGCACCAGGGGACTGGCTACAGCCGGGGAGGCCGGGCTGTTCTGGAGGGTGGAGACCGACGAGGCGGTGACGGGCTAACGAAGTAGCTGTGTCTGCACCTTCCCGAGCGAGCCTAAGTGCTAGGTGGCCTCCATGCGCTGGGGGAGACTGAAGGTCGGCCTCGAGTGGATACTTCAGCTTGAGCTCATGTCTTCTGTGTGCTCTGTCTCTCGGTCACCCCATGCGAAGCACCATGCGAGACTGGCAGAGGTCACTCGGTCACTCCTAGCGAAGTGCCATGTGAGACGGGGTTGACTCTCCCGGCCATCGCTATGAGAGGGCTAAACGGGACTGAGTCCTGTGTCCGGCGAGAAGAGGGCCCCACAATCTCAGAAGTCGCTCGACAGTGCGGAGCTGTGGGGTTCAGCGGTGTAGGGGTTAACGGCGCATTAGGGACACGTACTGACCTGTAACTGTCCAACGGCCTGGTAGAGTCTTGGGGGGGGGGGGGGGGCGGCGTGGAAGAGGGACGCTAGAGGAAGACCACAACGGACTCGCGGCAAGAAGGGTGCTGCGGCGAGAACAGAGAGGCTCCCGAGGGGTGTCATGCCGGGAGGTGCAAGGAGAGCGGCTACGAGGGCGGGAACGACGGCGTCCATCCCGGCGAGGGCTCCGACCAGAGCGGCGCCTAGGGGAAACAGACGGATGACGAGATGAGTGCTGGGGCGAAGACCGCAGGTAGCTCGAGGAGGGACGCGCCGACGAAGGGCCCATGCGAGGGGGGCTGCTAGGTGTCCGACGCGAGCGACGGTGCCGACGATGAGAATCCAACGGAGAGCGAGATCGCCGTGAGTAGGGGGAAGCCATAGGGTCCAGCGTCCTTGGTCGCGTGGCACTTCGTCTCTGAGAGCCGGGCGCAAAATGCCGGGCTCCCTGCCGGCAAATGGACTCCTCGTAGGAGTCCGCGGACGTGAGAGACGAGCGAGAACTGACAGCGGACAAGGGGCGGCGCGGAATGCATCCTCTCAGGCCGGGCTCAGGGAGGACGGCACTCTGTGTCCGCTTAGAGGGGTCAGTTGTCCGAACAGTGCTGGGTGTACGCGTTCGAAGCGGCGTCCTGTCCACCGGGTCCGTACGGACAAGCTTGGTCCCAGCTCCTGGCACAATGGGGGGCGCCCGGACGGGAGGGTTACTCACAGGGGACGGTCGGTCCCGCCAGTAAAAACTCCAAAGCTGCGACCAGTTCAGTTCCGGCCAAGTGGAGCAGAGGTCACAGGAGCGGTCCGAGGCGCAGCCAGAGCAGGGGAGGCATACCGCATGGTTGTCCGTAGGCCACTGGAAGTCGCCGCAGAGGGTGCAGGTCCGCACTTGGCAACTGCAACACAGAAACACACAGGCGTACGAGCGAGAGCACGTGGCCGCGCCCAACAAGGAGAAATACGAGACTAAGGCGACATAGTCAACCTACACAAAGTGAAAAATACGCCCCCAAGGTGCGAACGCACAGGCACGCAGCCCGGCAAGCTAAGAGTCCATGGCGCAGCAAAGCTTCGCCAGCACCCAGCAACCCAATACAACTGCAAGCAAAAAGACAAGGTGTAGGCCCCAGGGGCCAGGCCGAGATAAACAAAGAACGGCGCCAGGTTAGACAACCAGAGACCGAGAAGTCCCCACGACCGGCGACCTGCTCGGAGGCCGGCTGAAGGCTAGACAACTACCTTACCTCTCCGCAGCAACAGGGACGGGGGACGAAACCTCCATACCACAACAGCGCCGAAGGCGAGAAAAGCAGCGGCGGCAGAAGAAAAGGAAGCGGACGCAGCAGAGGCACAAGGCAAGAGCCCGCAAGCGAAGCAGGCCCAACACAAGTCCAAGAAGGGTTCCAAAACGGTCGCGTGACAGCAAGGCCGGAGGCTAGCAAAACACGTCTGCACTAGACGAGCTAAGTAGACTAAACTGGGTAAGCATGACTCGGAACCGGATGGGCAGGCACGGGAGACAACTCTCGGCCCCTCTGGGGGTTCCCTGGGTGCCTCCCGGGTTGTGCAGGGGCACAACGGGTTCCTAGGCTAAAATTGTGAGAGTAAGTAGACACTTCCTATCAGTCATGTCATCGGTAATGTTTTTGAGGAAATAAAGATGTGTTTTAAGTTGACTTTTGAAAGAAATTATTGTCAGGGCATCATGAATGTGCTTCGGAAGTGAATTTCAAATGACTGGGGCCTGGAAACAAAAGGACCTTTGACCAAAGGATTGATTGTACATTGCTTAACGTCCCGACAGCAACAAGGCTTTCTCAGGACGTGCCTGCACTGCTTGTGAAAAAATAAAATAAACAGAAAATCGAATGTATGTCACCAGCCGGTCAAATACGTTACATAAACCTACAACATGGGGCCTAAATAAAGCTAAGACCATTTAGCAACACACATCCAATATCAAGAGCTACAGGCAGTGCAGACAGTAGGGAGAGTTTTAAAAAGGCAAATACAGGTGAATGGACAAAGGGTAGACAGAAACACATGCCCCAGAATAGAGAGAAAACCCACCCTGTGGGGCTGACCAGGGTGACCCTGGGAACTAAAAAATACCTAACCCCACCCAAGTCCCCCAAGGCAGACCCGGGTGGGGTCTTTGACCAAAGGACTTTGTATTTATTTTTGGTACTTTTAAAAGTTTTTCACTGCTAGAACGTAAGGTGCGGGAAGATTGATAAGTAGTTAACATACTGGAAAGGTAGGGAGGCAGTGTACCATCGAAATGACAGAAGGCGAAAGTAGCTACCTTGTACTCAATCCTAGCTTTGATGGGAAGCCAGTGAAGTTGGTACAACAAGGATGACACATTATCTTTTTTTGATTTCTGAAAAATGACGCGAGCTGCACTGTTTAATATTCTTTGAAGTTGAGCCAGTTCTTCAGATGGCAGGCCAGCAAACAAACAATTACAATAGTCAATGCGGCTCAAAATCAGTGATGACACAAGCTGAGTGGTGGCAGACTGAGTCAGGAAAGATCTTACAGAGCTGATTTTTTTTCAGCTGGAAATAGGCTGCTTTACAGATGGAAGTGATATGGTCATGCATAGACAAAGTAGAATCCAAAAGAACACCAAGTGGGAAGTCACCTCCTACGAGCGTACAGTGAGGCCGGTGGGGAATTGTGACGAGAGGACCTCGTGGCCTCGAGTTTACTCGTAGGCATAACCCGAGGCATTACCTCGCCATCTTCTTAGCCACTAGGGAACTTTGAACGAAGTGTAGCCGTAGAACAAACCCAACCAAGTGGAGGAGGCTGAAGCCGACGAACCGTTCTCCGTGAAGCTGAGGGTAAGACTGGCAGGAATGCACGGCTCACGTGACCAGATGGAGGGAGGGGAAACTACCCAGCCACTTGGTTACAACTCCCTAGAGTTGTGGCCCTTGCCGTGTAGGTACACACAAAGGGTCTTAGGCTGAAATCGATAAGCTAAAGGGTATGTTCCATTTAGTAATGCCATCGATATGGATTTTGAGGAAACAAATGATGTCACTATAAGCTTCATGTCATGGCATCGCTAGTTCCACGAGGCCATGTACATAGTGATGAATTTAATGTTTCACGTCACTCATCCAAATGGCATGCAGCCTCTTCCAGGGTTGACTGTTTCCTTCTACACAGCCTCTTCCAGGGCTGACTGTTTGATGTGAATATAACGTGGCTCCAAAACTTTCAAAAATGAATTAATTTTTATTTAAAAAGTTGAAGAGGTACAAAGCTGGCTAACGAACTCATCCAATGTCATTCTCCAAAAACGGGCAAAATAGCTATATACAAAATTTCAAGTGCATATAATCAAAATTACAGACTCTAATGTGGGTCAACTGACTTTCTATAAACAGTCATTTAACTCTTCAATGAGACATCTAATTTCAGTATGCTCAAAAAAGCCTCTTGACACCCGGTGCATGAAGCATTTCCTCTATTTTCAAGCTTGTACATATGCAAACGTCGGAGATTATAGTGTTTACAAACATACACACACACACAAGGTGCTTCACGCCAAAAGTACGTTCAACAGCGAGGTCAGAGTAGCTAGACGTGACGTCATTTCGATCTTGTTACTTCTTTGCCACAATCTCAGGCCCACCCACCTGTTATGTCCTTTGCATGCTACGGACCGTGCTCTGATTAGCCCCATCCCAAAGTCTACCACATTTTCAATTTGGTAAGACAACAAGACATCTTTGCTTAACCCCTACACTGCTAACCCTGTGGCTGTCGGTAGCACTTTTGGTCGCGGTGATTCCTGCGGGAATCACCGCAACCGAAAGTGCTACCGACAGCCAAAGGGGATTGATTGATTGATTGTATATTGCTTAACGTCCCGACAGCAACAAGGCTTTCTCAGGACGTGCCTGCACGGCTTGTGAAAAAAAAACAAAACAGAATATTGAATGTACGTCGCCAGCCGGTCCAATACGTTAAATAAACCTACCACATGGGGCCTAAATAAAGTTAAGACCATTTGGCAACACAAATCCAATATCAAGAGCTACAGGCAGTGCAGACAGTAGGGAGAGTTTTAAAAAGATAAATACAGGTAAATGGACCAAGGGTAGACAGAAACACATGCCCCAGAGTAGAGGGGGAAACCCACCCTGTGGGGCTGACCAGGGTGACCCTGGGAACTAAAAAGTACCTAACCCCACCCAAGTCCCCCAGGGCAGACCCGGGTGGGGGGCCAAAGGGGAAAAGCATAGCAAAAACACCAAACTGCAAGAGGCATAGACCCTCATGAGTCCCTGCTGAAACAGGGGCTTATGAGGATCGGATCTATGCCTCTTGTTTGTTTCATTCCTCCAGGGATATCCAACGGTGATCTGCAAATGGTTTCTGCGACGTCATTTCCTACCGGCAGTGATTGGCTTAAAACATAGTAGGTGTGATTGAAACTTACCAACTGTTGCAATACTTTGATCCCCTGTGGAGCCATTGGGTTTCTTCTTTTTCTTTTTCATCTTTCGGACTGCCGTGGTCTCAATCTGCAATATAGGAAAAGGGCAAAACTATGCAGCATAACTTACATGTACATGCCTTACATCTGCAAGAAGCCAAGATGCACATAAATTGTCCTCATTCCTCAGGACGAGAAACAGAATGATATACATCAGACTGATGCCTGATGTACTGATTCTTATGAGCCCCGGCAGGCTTAAGTGGCTCGTGAGGATCAATGCCACTTGCTGTCAGGCATCAGTCCAATCTATATCTGTTTCTAGTACAGAGGACGTAATCAGTCTGGTTTTTTTGCCCAGTGAAAGTGAAACTGTCTGCCTGCTATCACATTCATGTGACTTTTAGCATAAAAAGGCGCTCTCTTCCAAAGCATTCACTAAGCTCACATGCGAGGGCCAGCAATGGACAAATCATAAAAACTGCCTTCCCTGTTCAAAAAAGGCCATCGGGCCGATGCTGGGATTTGCACATTGGGTTACCTTCATTTTTAACTTACTGATATAAGCTGCATGAAAAAGATCTATTGTGAAAACATAAGGCAGTGCCTGATTAGCCCTTTGGCTATCGGTAGTGGTTTTAGTCATGATGATTCCTGTCGTAATCATCACGACTAAAACCGCTATCGACAGCCAAACTGTTAAGCCAGCACGTTTAGGCCTAAAGGTGCCAAGCTAATCAGGCAATATCATCAAGTAATGGTCACTGCACTTCCTGTTGTTGCTTTGGACAAAGTGCCACAAGCATAAAGGGCTGCCTTAATTGAGCAAGACGATGACTCGGCGAACCGAAGTTTGTCATTCGGTCAAAATGCGGTTTCTTTCTGAATTGGGTCCCCCCCGAGACCAGCTGAGAGGAGACAGAAGATCGGGCGGTCACAGCAAACTCTTTTCGTTTCTTAATCGGGTCTATTTTTAGCCACACCGAACCAGACGGAAGTTTATCAGCAACAATGGCGTCCACTCATGTATTAGAAGAAGATGCAGAAGATTTTGGCGTTACATTAAATTTTCATCTCCACAGTTTGGTCTGCCGACGATGAGGAGTACCGGCAATTCAAAGCAAAACGTCCTCGAAAAACGCATGAACTAGACATAAAAATTCAGACTGACTTGTGTCGCTCAAGTGTGTACGGCCGGCCAATAAACAGGCCATTGCATCATATAGTGTGCGATGTCAAACACATCTTTACAGAGTGCCCTGGCCTTGGCTCGTTTGTTCTTGAACTGGGGGTTCCTTGGATCCCACAACATGGGAAAAGTCTCCCAAATTTCAACAAAGACTATGCAATCTTCTTCAGATAAATCAATGCCGACTACGGATTCTTGCTGGTTCGCCATGTTGACTGAAAATCTTTCCTCCGGCAGTAAAGAGCATTCACTTTTTCAGAGTGTCTCAGGCAGGTTTGCTGCGCGTGATCGGCAAGACAAAAGGCCAGCCCGAGACATGCCGAGACACGCCTCGGGGGTCTCACCGATCTTGTCTCAGAGGGTTCGCTTAACCTAATTAAGGGCAAGGGGTAGTTTGGGTGTCTCGCCGAGACGAGGTTCGGGTTTGTCTTGCCCAGTTAAGGCAGCCCTTAACAGTTATTATCATATATATTATAACACAGTCAAATCGGTATAGCCGTCGTAGGTGCATCACACATTCCCTAACTCGTACAAACAAACAAGAAACTAACAGTGACTCAAACAAAGCAGAACAAATCAATGTACACTTCAACTCACAGCATCGTCAACCCCAAAGTGCAGTGGTGATGAGAGAGGAGGAGGTGTTTCCCCGCCGTCAGCCTGGTCAGACCGCTTCAGTGCCCGCTGGTACTCTTCCAACGTCCTGTCACGTCTGCCACAACAATAAATAATAATATTAATGGTAACAACAACAATATTACTGACATATAAATACTGTTGTTTAACCCCTTCACGGCTGAGAAAAACTGAGCACAATACAATTACAAGAAACATAGATCCTAATGAGCCTCCGCAACACATGGTATCAGAAGGACCTATGCCTCTTGCCGACACCAAAGTGACATCACTGTGTCCATGCTCATTGGATTGCTGGGGCTCCTATGAATTGAATTAACCCATTCAGCCCTGACGCACTACAGCAGGAGATGGGTTGACCATGATAATTCAAGGGCAGTGCCAGATTAGCTTGGCGCCTGTCCGCGCCAAACTAATCTGGCACTGCCCTTGAATTATCATGGTCGATCTATCAGCTGCAACTGGTGCATAGTCATTAGATGATGCCTCCAAAATTTTGGAAATACGGCCATCGGGCTTAATGAGTTAACAAAGATTTTAGAAACACAGCCTGCATGCACTGACAGTGAAGTGTTTAAAGACTGCTCTAAGCTTAGAGATAGGAATAGTGGATTCCCAAACCACCCCTCCTCTATTTAGTAGATTTATTATAATTAGCACGGTAATTAAGCAAACCAACTCCAATAAATAACACCGATACCTTTATTACCTAACTATTTTAGTTCCATTTCGGAAATTATTTAAGCATTATTTTTTTATCTCATTTAGACAAACCCACACCAACCGATGCTTTAATCACCTATCCATTTTTTTATCAACCAACCCGCGATTATTAAGGCAGATCACAACCTTAATAATTAATGTTTCCATTAACTTCTTTAAGCAAAATTATTATAAAATGAATCAATACGAATTGCTACTTCTAAGCGATATCTAAAAGTCACTTACAACTACCAACTAACTTTAAAGTTATCTTTACATGTTTTTATATGTTAGTTGTTCTAAGTTCTTTAAAGTGACTTAAAACAAATACTTATAAGAACCTAACCATAAGAACTTATAAGTCATTAAGATACTTAGTCAGATTTTCCAAGTTACAAGGACAACAAAAAACTTTTTTTTAGTCTGGCGGTGGGGCAGATGGTGTTAGATAGGCAGGAATGACATCTCTTTGCGAAGTGTTTGACAAAAATAATTGATTACCAAAACCTATTGTCAATTGTTTATAAGTCCTTGTACTTTTTTCATAGTTTCTTCTACGCCTATCTTTTTTCCTTTTTCTAAAAAAGATTTCTTTAACTCTTCAACATTTACAGCCTGATTACGGATTTTATTTTGTATTTAAGACTTTTGTTGTTTGTAGTTGGCCAAATCATCCTGCACTCTCTTAAATTCTTGATCATCAATTTCATTATCATTTAAAGCCTTACTGATAATAAGTTTCATACTGCTCAGCTTAGCTCCAGCGAGCGTACTCAATGCTTCATGCTTTTGCAACTTCATATAAAATTTTTTGTTTAGGGCTTCCATACCAAAGCATGCCAGACTTGTGACAAGACCAACACATTCAACAGCAATTCCTATAGCACTTCCAACTCCAGTGGCAAACAGAGCTATACCTCTGACAGATAATCCGGCCGAAACCACCCCCATGGTCATTGATGTGTTGTGTACAGAATTAAAAACCGTTTTATATCGTCTTTTGCACCGGGAGTATTTTGCTTGTTCTTCTTCCAAATACTTTAATGCTTCTGTAATATTTATTAAACGAAATGAGTCTGCCTCTAATGTTTTATCAGGTTGTATTTGTGGATATAGTTGTGGCATTTTAAAGACAAATATTTTTTTAATCTTCTAATTCATTTTGCAACTCTACAAAGTTATACAATTTTTTAGCATAATAAAATGAAACAAGATCTATGTGTTCTAGGTTTATGTAACTTAGACGAACAAAAATATCTTATCAATTACTACATTAATAATAGTGATATTACTTGAAACTTCAAAATCTGTGTTTATTTTTCTAATAGCAATAACAACTCTTGTTGACTCTGCTACCGAGCTATCCCACGTAAGTTTGATTCCCTGTGTGATAACTGTTTCTTTCACATCTTCCACAGATCTCATGAGAATTTCGAAAACTATTGTCGCTTCTCTATCTAAGGTAAAATTTTCTGGTACGAATGAAATAGAAATATCTGTTCTGCCTTTTCTATTTGTAAGAAGATACCTTCGTTTTCCATACTCTTGAAGTTTTAGTTTTTCTCTGCTATTGGTTTCTGCGGAATAGCTTGGTACAAGACTTACAAGCATTGGCTCAGAGTTAACAACTTTTCTAAATACTAGGGCTCCTTCATCAGTAAAATAAACATAAGGACTAATAAATACAAACTTTATGTCCCATTTAATTGGTTCAGGCAAAAGTGGAGCAGGATTAGGAATAATTACCCATTTATTACCAACATATTTTAAACTGTATAGCACATTACTTACAGGAGTAGGAACAGTAACATCACGAAGTTGACTAAGTTTAGGAAACTGTCTCTCATCTTCAATTACCTTTCGTTTGTACAATCCAACGGACACAAGTTCAAGACCATACACCTCTCCTACCTCACCTTCTTTATCAAAATCTTGCACGTCAGCCAAATCTTTTAACTCTATTGATGGACATGCAACTGGAATAATTTTTGACTTTGGTCCAACACTCATTTTTTTATCAAAAATAAAACTATTTAACTTCCAAAACAACAGTAAAATCATGCATTACAACTGGTTTTTCATCCTGATTAGTTACATATAAGCTCAGTGATTCAAAGAAACTGGCACCTAATTTTTTAAACTGTAAATTAGGAAATCTAATAACTTCACTTTCACAATATGGAGCAGTTCCAGTTGGTAAACATCTCAACAAAGCTGAAGGCTTTCCATTGTATATATTTTCAGTTGTGTTAAGTTCTTTTAAATAAACATTTAGAAATGTGTGTACTGACAAATGAACAGGATATGTTCCAGTTATTTTATTTACAACTGATGTATAATACCAACCCTCAGAATTATCATTTGCAAAACCCCTTGCCCAATTTACAGGCGTTATATTTCTGTCTACTAAACCAAGCAAATATGCAAGTTCACTTGAAAATACCGGTATACTACCTGTAGGAATTTCTAATTCAACAAGTAAGTTTGCCTGATTTAAAGTTGCTTTAATTTTAAATATATTTTGAAACCAGTTAGCTAAAGTACAAAAGTCATAATACCCAGATGGTATAAAGTGTGTATTAGTGTCTACACCACTATTACCAGAATCTACATAACTCATAAAAAAACTTGTATCATCCGTTACATTAAACCACTTTACTGTATAAAACATTTCATGGATAGCTACAGCCTTACTACCATCACGATTATCAATTCCATTAGTTAACCACACTGGTTTGCTTGTGTCAATATTTGTTAAGGTTATAAACATTTTTTATTATCACATAAAAAAGCATAATGGAATTTAAATCACCAACAATTGCTACTGTAAATGCATATCAATTTAATGTGGATGCCAAATACAATGTCGCACCAACATATGATCAAAAAATAATTCAACTAAATCAGCTTGATATAGCTTTGTCCGAAGCAGATTTATTTCAAGTGAAAGTGCCAAATCCGTATGATCATTACCTAAACCCTCCAATTACAGATGATGCAACTGCAAGAAGGTGGTCCTCAAGCCCACTACAAATGTTCCAAAACCAACTTAACTTTGCTATACTATGCTCAACTACAGGCTGTGGTGTTTCTTTTACAGACCATTTGAATCACCCAAACAAACTGATTAACTCTGTATATCATTTTCACATGTATTATCAGATTAGAAGAATACTGTCAGAACTGCATACACCACTGCCCACTGAATCAAGTTTTAACCAGTTTAACAATCCCATGGATTTGAAAGCATTTGAACGCATCTGTAATGAATTTAACATCAGTACAAAGTATGACTTTTCACAAAAACTTGATGATCACAAAGGCATGGGAACATTATATTATGCTATGAGTCACAGACAATACCCTCAAGATTACTGGCCTCCCTACTCTTCATTCTCATCAAAATCAGAAGTCTGGTTAGGCTCAATTGAACAGAAACAGTCAAATGCCTGGACCACATTTGTCTTAGATAAGAGTGAAGGGTTTACACAAGCAGGAGTCGAACGTATTAATGAGTCTATCAGAACGTATGTGTGGTGTATACTGGG
Source organism: Semisulcospira habei (assembly GCA_036245525.1). Classification (NCBI taxonomy): domain Eukaryota; kingdom Metazoa; phylum Mollusca; class Gastropoda; family Semisulcospiridae; genus Semisulcospira; species Semisulcospira habei. The sequence continues at coordinate 163,843,530 of BTPG01000002.1, forward strand.
AGCACAAGCTCAAACAAAATCAAACATTTTAAACGGGAGTGGAAAGTTTGAAGCACAAAAACAGTTTTTAGCAAACATGGAAGACTCAATTAACTCAGTTGTTGATCTCCCATCAAGCATACAGCGTTACCAAGACGTTCTCAGATATGCTAGATCAAAAGTTGACTTTGTAGTTGGCATCGGGTTATACATGTTGCCATCTGATCTTCAACTCCAAATTGGAGCAATAACAAATTATAATACGAAATAGTTGTTGCAGGGAGTGATCAGAAATTAGGACTCAATCAATCTGTAAACTCGAGTCCAACAACCTCCCACATACAGCCAGTAACACCACCAGTAACTTCAGTAACACCACCAGTAACACCGCCAGTAACTCCACCTATACAGCCAGTAACACAACCAGTAACTCCACCTATACAGCCAGTAACACAAACAGTAACTCCACCTATACAGTCAGTAACTCCAGTAACAGACCAAGATTCATTACAAGAAAACACACATGAGTCAGAGAGAACAGCATTGGTAATAGGCCTTACTGGATTAGGAATATTACTTCTTTACCTGTTTCATTAAATATCCTATTATTAACCCTCCTACTGTCACCAAAAAGATCCACACGTGCTCTGCCATAAACCCTACTACCTTTGCAGCTGTACTAATAATCCAACTGACAACACTACCTATAATACCTGGTAAAGCATCCGCTGCTTTTACAGCTAATTTTTTAAGCAAGTCTGATATATGAGACAACTGTTTTTTTTACCCATGTCTGTAAATCTTTTGGGTCTGATGGAACTGGAGGGGCAGGTGGAGCTGGACTACTACCACCTCCGGCTACAGCTAACACAACAGTAATGATAATAAATCCAAGAGCAGTAATTAAACTTGCAATAGTGATACCCTGCTCTCTGAAAAGTGTTTTTAATCTCTCAGCCAAAGTTGTGTCTTCATGAAGTATTTTTTGTATAGTTTCTCTAATCCTGTTGACCTGTGTTTTAAGTTTTTCTTTTCCAATTTCAATAACTTCTAGTCGCGCAGATCTTTCTGTATACATTTTATTTAATCTTTCTTGTATTCTTTCTTTCATTTCTGTGTCATAATTCTCTTCCTCAGCTTTAGCCAATTTTTCTTTTTCCCTTTCTATATCTTTATCAAGTTCGCCTAGTTTGGCTACATTATTAACAAGCTCACCTCTTATTGACTGTAGTGCTTTATTCAACCCCATAATTTCCCGCATTGGTAAAGGAGAGTCTTCTATTGTTTTCATAGCCTCATTTATTTGCCCTTCAGTAAATGAAGTTTCTTGTATTACTGTGTCTGCTATTTCTGGTAGTTTTGTTACTTCAGTCATTTCAATTTCTTGACCAGTCGGCAATTTTGTTTGTACATCATGAAGTGTACTAACAAGTCTAGGTGGCAACTTTTTACTACCAACACCAAGGTAACGCTGCAGTGCTGCCTCACCGCCAACACTACTTTTAATTGAACTTAAAGCTTTAAACTTAGCGGGATTTTTTAAATAAGTCAATTGTACTTTTCCTCTGTCTGTATTTAAATATAAATTACCCTTTTTATCAAGTTCAAACTGATTACGATCTACAAAATCTGGGCGATCACCAACACTATCATAAAACGAGTTTACTTTGCTGTGTAAAAGTTCCTGTTGTAAAAGAGAAGTATTACTTGTACCAGACATATCTGTTATACTATTATCAGAAACATTTATGTCATCCATTTCAATATCATCATGACCAAATCCTCCTGCTGCCATTGTTTTTATTAATTTAATTTTTTGTGCATAATAAAAATGACATCAACCTACGGATCAAAGTTATACCCATACAGAAAACTACGTGAACCTCTTGGTGTTAAGGGTATTAGGCAATCAATTGTCATCACTAACAATCCTAGTACTATAGACCAGAACCAAACCCTTATTGTTAAGTTTCCTAACCTAGGTCCCAATGATGTTATTGTTCCTGATACTTCTTACCTTGCATTTAATATTGAACTTTTATCGACAACAGATGTAAACAGAACACTAGTTCGAAACATAGGTAGAGCAATTATTAAAAATATTAAAGTTAAACTTGAAGGTCAGGAAGTGTTTAGTCTTGACGATGCTGATGTATTTTACTGTTACAAAGACCTTTGGCTTACAAGTCAAGAAAGAGAAGACCGTATTTATCAAGGTTATAGAGACTGATAATATTACTAAACTCAGAATAAATGCAGGAGACAAATCTACAGCATCTGCTGCTGATGTTATTGTTGCAGATACTTATGGTAATAGATTTTGCATTCCACTTGAATTTGAAATCCTAACATCACATTTACCTTATTACCAAGGAGCACTAAATGACCGCCTAAGTTTTGAGCTAATGTTTAATGACTACTCCAAAGTTATCAAATCAACTGATATCCATGCATCATACAAGATCACTAACATTTCCTTAGAATATGAAATTGTAACACATGCTCATCTAGCTACCCTCATTCGAAATCAGTACCAGTCAAGACTTCCAATTTATTATGACCGTGTGATAAGACACAGTTTAATTAATAAAAACAAAAGTGATCAGATTTGGAACATCAACCTAAACACTCCTGCTAGGTCACTAAAAGGCATTCTTATGTTGTTTGTTCAACCAGCAAATCCATACGCTCCTACTCCAGAAACATTCTATAATCCAAAGATTACTAATTTGTCTTGTACTATTGAAGGCCAGCCTAATCAAGTGTATGCTTCAGGTATGCTACCTTAACAGCACTATGACGAGATCGCAAAATATTTTGCAGGTGGAAGGGTTAGAGAAAAACCAGCAAACATGACATCTAAAAATCTGCATCTGTTTGACGTAAGAATTGCACAATACCTGGTAGACAAGTATGCACTTTGGCTAGATTTGCGTAGTACGGATGATGACTATCTACATGGGTCAGGTCGTACTGTTGAAAATGGTAGTGACGGAATCACAATTCAGATACAAAGAAAGGTTGAAACAGCTGGAGCAGTAAATATATATTTGTATCTAATTTTTGATGCCCAACTAAATATTGCAGAAAGCAGACTAAGTGGACACATATATTAATTATATTGCGTATTAAAATGAACTTGATGACATTAGACCCACACTGTGGTTTATTTTGTGGTGCTACAGGGTGTGGAAAAACTGAATTTGTTCTTAATCTCTTACAAACAAGATACATCTATCATTTTGAAAACATTGTGATATTTTGTCCTACAATCAAACACAACAAAGCTTATCACAATCGTTCATTCATTTGGACTGACAGCAATATCTATTTAGTTGACCCTGAGAAAAAACTGAACGACTACCTGCATTATTTTTACAAACAATTTGAAGGGCAGACAACTTTGTTTATTGTTGATGACTGCTCTGCAGATAAGGATATTGTTAAAAAGAGAAACACACTGGCAGAACTGGCCTTTAGTGGCAGACACGCAAACATCAGTGTATGGATTCTCACTCAGAAATATAATGCTGTACTGAAAGATTTTCGTGAGCAGCTAAAGTTTATCTGTTTGTTTTACTGTAAAGATCGTGACAGCTTTGAAGACTGTCTCAGAGAGAACGATGTTATACCTACCAAACACGAACGAGACTGTGTGAAAAACAAACTGTCATCAACTAAGCATCTAAAGCTTATTTTAAAGACAGATCAGCCCACTGGGTATGGGTTAGTAAATTAATTTATACTTATAGTTTGTCTATAAAAATGACGGACAGACAAGAGCAAGTGGTTGATGTTACAGACTACTTTAAAAATATCCAGCACTTTGAAGAGATAAGATCAAATTACAAAAAACAATTTGCGCTTGCTTTAACACCAATGACAGTACCAGCAGTTATATATGTGACATATAATGTGACTTTAGAATGTGCTGATGAGTTTCCATTTGGAGGGAGCATTGCTGGTAATTTAAAGACAAATACCTTTAAAGTTGATGATGACTGGTTTAAAAAAGTGTGCGAACATATGCACCAACAACTAAAAGTACTAAATGTGTATATTGAAAGTGTTACACTCAATAAAGTGGTATTATACAAGGTGTAATTTTTTATATTACAAATAAAAATGACAGACAACACAATTGATGTTACAGACTTCTTTAGTTATATCCAACACTTTGATCAGTTAAGAAAAGATTTTAAACAGCCGGACATAAAACCATCATCACCAGCAATGATTTATGTGTCATATCAAATGACTTTGGAAATATTTGAGGAGTTACCATTTGTAGAGTACATACCTGTTGATCTAAAGACACATACCTTTCAAGTTGATGATGACTGGTTTGAGTCAGTGTGTGAACAAATATTCAGACAACTATGTGAACTGAATCTGTTTATTGTAGGAGTTACAGCCAATAAAGTGGTATTACACAAGATGTAATTTTCTATTTATTATTTTGTCGGACAAATAAAAATGACGGACAATTCTCAAAGCTTAAGAAACGTGTTTCACACAATTGACTTACCTATATCTAATATTTTTAATGTATATGAATCAATAGAAAGATCTTTTTTAGTCATACAAGATAATCTTCTTTCTGGTAGTGTAAAGATTCAGATTGTTGCTAAAATAGAATTTACGAGGGTAGATGGTGAAGTTATTGTAACGTATATCTCGACAAGACAACACACAGTTAATTCGAGAAGAGAACTAGAGAAAGTGTTTACTTCCTTGAAGCAATTGACAAAGCAAAAATGCGGGGGTCTGGTTGGCATGAAGGTCGTGTACATGAACTTCAACTAAAGCAGTCAAGATATCATCCTATACTAGGTAAATCATGGATACCATTGCCAAAAGAGGTTGCAGACAAAAAGGCTGTAGTCAATATTCAGAACAATGACAACTATTGTTTCATGTGGTGTGTGCTTGCTAAACTGCATTTTGTAAGGTCAAAGCCTGAACGTGTATCAAACTATACCAATTTTGTAAACGAACTCAACTTCAGTGGCATAGATTTCCCTGTTAAGGTAGAGGATATAGACTTGTTTGAAAAACTAAATCCTGGTATATCTGTAAATGTGTTTGTTTGGGATAATGAGTCTGAAAACAAGTTACAACCAATTAGAGTATCACAACTTGCCCCAACCTATGGTCAGCCAGAAAATAAGCATGTTGACATGTTACTAATAAGATCTGGCGATAACTTTCACTACACAATTATAAGAAATATGTCAAGACTAATTCACAATCATGTAACAAAACACAATGGTAAACAGGAAATATGTAAGAGATGCTTACAAAGGTTTTCATCTATTAAACTAGCAGACAAACATGTAAAGAACTGTAGGTCTCTTGATGACATTCAAACAGAACTTAAATACCCTGAACCTGGTAGTCAAGTATATTTTAAAAACTATGGAAACAAACAAAAGTTACCATTTGTAGTTTATGCCGATTTTGAATCGCTAGTTGTACCATATAAGGGTCCTGTTCCAGAATCATTACCAAAGACTATAAAATTGAGTGATCAAGTGGTGTGTTCTTTCGGATACATTCTTGTTAGGTCAGACGGTGTGCATTCAGAACCTGTTATTTACAGAGGGGAAAATGCAGCAGCTATGTTTTTAACAGAAATGAGGCAACTGCATGGAAAGGTAGTACAGTATTTTGAAAAGTGTCAAATACCTTTGGTGATGACAGAAGAAGATAAATTAAATTTTGATACAGCAGTGATGTGTTGGATTTGTGAAGATGCCCTTGATGGTGATAAAGTTTGCTACCATAACAACATAACTGGTCATTACATAGGTGCTGCACATAGCAAATGTAACTTGTCTTTAAAAATAAATCCTAAAAAATATAAACTACCAATCTTTTTTCACAATCTCAAGGGGTATGATTCACATATTATCATGCAGGCTGTGGACGAGTCTTACAAAAAAATTAGTTGTATTGCCCAGACAACTGAAAAATACTTGACTTTTAGGTTAGATAAATTATCATTTTATGACTCAATGCAACATTTGTCTTTAGGTCTTGCTAGTTTGGCAGAAGGACTGACTGAGTTTCCAATAACAAGTAAATATTTTGAGCCAGACTTAATTAAGAAAGGTGTCTATCCCTATGAGTACATTGATCACTGGGTTGTGTTTGAGGAAAGGATGTTGCCACCAAAAGAAAAATTTTATTCTACACTAAATGGAAAAGGTATTTCTGACTCTGATTACCAACATGCTATTGAAGCGTGGGATAAACTAGGGTGTGAAACGATTGGTGACTACCATGACCATTATTTAAAAGCTGATGTTTGTTTGCTAGCAGATGTATTTGAAAGTTATCGTGAAAAGGGTTTGTTACACTACAGTCTTGACCCTGCTTGTTACATAACTAGTCCTGGAATGACATGGGATGCATTTTTGAAATCTAGTAAGATTTTTATAGACTTGTTGTATGACCGTTCGATGGGTGAAATGGTTGAACGTGGATTGAGGGGGGGGGGGGGGGGGGGGGGCATTAGTATAGCTGCAAACAATTATGCTAAAGCCAACAATAAATATCTTAATGACTTTGACCACTCAAAGCCAATGTCATTTATTACATACTTGGATGCTAATAATTTGTATGGTTTTGCAATGTGTGAATTGTTGCCCTTGAAAAACTTTTGTTTTCATGATTTATCACAGTATGGCATAAAAAAAAATTAACAAAATATATTATGGCTCGTAACCAAAATGATACAAAGGGTTGGATATTTGAAGTCGACCTAGAGTACCCACACCATCTATACGATTACCACAATGATTATCCATTAGCAGTTGAGAAAATGAGTATGACGGGGAAAAAAGAAGACACTAAACTTGTACCAAATCTGAATGACAAATTCAATTACGTTTGCCACTACCGCTTGTTACAGTTTTACATCAGGCATGGGTTAGTACTAAAGAAAGTTCACCGAGGTATTCAATTTGATCAAAGTGCTTTCATGAAAGATTACATAATGAAAAATACAACATTGCGTGCTAGGGATGGTAACACTGCATTTGACAAAGACTTCTTTAAGCTTATGAACAATGCCTGTTTTGGTAAGACTATGGAAAATCCTCATCACCGCAAAGATGTGAGACTGGTCACAACTGAATCCGGTGCAATTAAGCTTACAGGCAAGCCACAGTACACAGGGTACAAAGAATTTCATCCATCATTGTATGCTGTGACACTCAAAAAAAAGATTGTCACACTGGACAAACCAGTATTCATTGGTATGGCAATACTCGAGTTATCAAAACTATTGATGCTTGAATTTTATTATGATTACTTTAAACCAAAGTATCCTGAGTGCCGTCTACTATACACTGACACTGATTCTATGATCATAGACGTACCTACTGAAGACTTTTATGAAGACATGAAAACAGAACTACATATGTATGACACGTCTGACTATCCTAAGGATCACCCGCTGTTTAGCACACAAAACAAGAAAGTGCCTGGTAAGTTTAAGGATGAACTGAATGGTGTGCCTATAGTTGAGTACGTTGGACTGAGATAAAAAATGTATTCAATATTGCACCAGAAGGGTAGTCAGTCAAAAGCCAAAAGAATAAAAAAAACAGCGATAAAAAATAAAGACATTCGACATGAACATTATAAGCAAGTATTAGATGGAAAACTAATGCCTGATTATCCAAACAAGTCACTGAGGTCAAACAAACATAATCTTGAAATGATCCAAACACATAAAAAGTCTCTAGCAGTAGGTGATACAAAACGAGTGTTTCACACTAAGGAAAAGGCTTATGCACCTGGGCATTACAGGCTCAAGTTATCTGAAAAAATAGCTGATAAACTGTTTGATGAACTAATTGATGAATTGAAATGGTTAAAAATGAGTAACAGTGTCTGTGGGAATAATCTGTAATTCTTCTCTAACAAATGCCCTCTTTGGTGCAGGCTCATACAGATAATAAATCGATGCATTAGCGGAAGGAACTATTTTTTTTATATTGTGGACAGATGTAGACCAAATTGGATCAGTTGCCCTACGTCTAACGTCATTCTCAGCTTCACCTGGTTGATACAAATATCTCACCTGTTTTGTAAACAAGCTAGTGTCTGGAGGTGTTGTTGTTTTTATTTCTGACGGTATTGTTTTCAATTTAATAGCATCAATAGATTTAGGGTGACCTTCATTATTCATTGCTTTTATCACAGACGGTAATCTCTTAACCCACTCAGTGTTCCGGGTGTCATGCATGAGTTCCTTAGAATACTGATAGCTGAAAAGTCTCTCCGATAATTGTTTGTTAAAATTTTCTACAATAGCCTGTGATCTATGCACGCCTGGTATGCCTCGCCGCACTAGCACTCCATGCTTTGCAAATAACTGATTAACAGCGCCTTTAAATTCAGATCCGTCATCAACCTGCACAAGCCTAGGGTATTTTAAAGGACCTCGACTATATATCTTTGATAACGCAGTGGCCACTGTTACAGCATTTTTGTCAGTTATGGGTTCGGCTTCCTTGTACCTTGAAGCTATGTCAACAACAGTTAGTGCATACTTGTATCGTTTCTTTTTTATTGTATCGGGTGGTAGGAACAGGAGATCCATTTGATGGGTGTCATTAGGGATAGTGTTTACAAAATGAGGTCTTGTTATTTTTCTTGGAGCAGGAAGATATATTTGCCAAATTGCCTGTTTTTTGAGCCACTGTTTTATTTGGTCTAGTGCAACATCACCACCCACAGCCGCATGTAATTTTTCTATTGCAGTTTTTCCTTTCCAGTAGCCAATTGGGGAGTAATATATTTTTGATAGTTTAGCGTCTGCCATTTTTTCTAGCAATATAAACTCCTGTAAAATATACTAATGTCATTCCTACTAAAACAAATATTATTTCTCCATTTTTTTGTTCTGGGCTTGGTTGGTAATAGTCACTAAGTTTTGGTTGTGGAATGGACATGTCTTCGCCAGTTACAAGATAGTATTCTTTGATTGCGTCATCGACGTTTGAAAATGTATGCTGTGCGTGACCCTCAAGTTTTAGTTTTTCATTAATAAAATCAAGTTTCTCAATTCTTTGCTTCTCATAATCCTGTTGAGCTTGAGCTAGTTTTTCAGATGCCTCATTGTGGTGCTTCATTTCTTCTGCTGATTCTTCTTTACTCACTTTTGAAAAGAAATAGTTTGATCCACTAAAAGCCAATGCGTTAATAACTGCACCACCAATCATAATAGCTATTGATGCCATACTTTTATTTACGTAGAAATATTTTCTGGAATAATTCCTTGCTTGACTAGAAAATCTTTTGTTGCAATCGATGCTGTTATAATAACTACTAGCTTAGCACTGTCTTCGAAGTCTAATTTACTCAGGTCTGCTGATTTCATTTTGAGAAGACTTTTTCCCAGCATAGAATACGCTACTGATAGTCCACTTATTACAGCAGAGTGATAGATGAGGTTAATTATATTCTTTGTGTCGCTCATTTTTTTATGCTACAAAAATTAAAATAATAAATTTATTTATTGCATGTAAAATGGGTCCACGACTTCGGGTGTTACTGGTAATGTGGCGACTACTTCTTTTATTTTTGGAGTGCTTGATTTTTTGGACACTGTTTGAGTCTGTGGTTTGTATTTTTTATATAATTGGTAACCTACGTAACCAAATCCGACAACAAATCCAGCAACTATATATTTTGTTGTTTTAGTTGTTTTTCTCTCACTTTTAGGTGGTTGTGTTGGTTCTGACATAAGTGGAACTGATGATGTTGTGTCAGTCTTTTCTGTTAATGCCTGATACTGTAATTTCTTTTGTCTGTTATATTCAGCTAATCTTTTACCAGCCTCTATTCGGCCTGGACTTTTAGTCTTAGTCACTGTTTGAACCTGTGTCAAGACAGGACTCTGATGTGTAGTCGTCTGGGTCTCATCCATTTTCTTCTAATTTAAAATTTAATTTAGAAAAATCAATATGACTACTAGTAACAAGTAAGGTTACAGCAGGTGCAAGGTAATTCCCAAACTTGTAAAACATAAGGCATGCTAATTTACCTATTGAACTTGAAACTATGGGGTTGCTTTCGAGATCATGTGACAGACTGTCAGTATCAACGGGTAGGAAGTGACTTACAGCTTTTGTGTATAGGCATATAAGAGATCGACTCAAATCGCGTGTCATTAGTGAAGCAATGTGATTTTCATATTTTGAATGTAGCTTGATTAGCTCGTCAGATGAGAGAGATTCTATGTCTTCTGTCGTGTATTGTTTACCAAGAAAAGGTTTTGATTTTCCAGAAACAACAACAGAAAGAAGGCGTTGCTTTTTAAAGTCTAAGTCTTTGTTTTCTACAGCACAGATATTGCTTAGAAGTAGCAATTCGTCTTGATTCATTTTATAATGTAATATAATAATTTTGCTTAAAGAAGTTAATGGAAACATTAATTATTTAGGTTGTGATCTGCCTTAATAATCGCGGGTTGGTTGATAAAAAAATGGATAGGTGATTAAAGCATCGGTTGGTGTGGGTTTGTCTGAATGAGATCAAAAAATAATGCTTAAATAATTTCCGAAATGGAACTAAAATAGTTAGGTAATAAAGGTATTGGTGTTATTTATTGGAGTTGGTTTGCTTAATTACCGTGCTAATTATAATAAATCTACTAAATAGAGGAGGGGTGGTTTGGGAATCCCACTATTCCTATCTCTAAGCTTTTCTAAAGATAACGGGTTAGGCCACAGGGAATCACAGTGGGCATCACATCGATCATGTGATGATAGTTCCAAGGTAGTGCCAGATCAGCTTCGTGCAAGAGTAGTGCCAGATCAGCTTAGTGCCTGGGTGATCTGACACTACCCTTGAACTATCTCGGTTGATCTGTCTTCTGTGGTTGGTATAAATCTTCACGGACGCCTCCAAAGTTGCAAAGGCATCAAAGGCATTCTCAAAAGCAAATGCATTTCTAGAATTAAAAAACAAAAATCCTAACAGCCAATCTGACCAAAACACTGACAGGGTTCATTTTTGGAACGTGCCCCGTGCCAATGGAAGCTTTGAGTCTCATGCTGGCCCATTGTTTCCGGGGTGCACGACATAGGGTGCATTGTTTTTACGTGCACACGCGCCAGCCGTGTGTTTATTTCTTGCACAACTCTACAATCGATGCTTGAAACAAACCAGCTAACCACAACTGGCTTAGACTGAAACTGTAAGAGGTACCCTGACAATTGTATCGTGCCGTTCGCTGTGATCGCTATAGGAATGTGTCAGGGGTCATTACGCTACTCAACATTGATTCTAGCCTGCAATTGGTTCACTCATTAACTATTCGACCAATGAGAACCATCGTTCTATAAGCCGACCTCATTCTCAGAAAATTTTTCACTTTGAAAAAGGATTGTCTCCCTATTAGATCTATGCTAATCACCTTGGCGATGAATGACTGACACATTGCTCATTAAATTGGCCCACTGAATTTTGACTGAGTGGGCCAATTGGCCCACAGCCTATTTGTTGAAAAATAAACCCAGCACTGATAATGACTTCATATATTTAAATCAAAATATTCACCAAATACTTTCTCATCTTAGTTTGCAGCCCTTCATGTTTAGCTTACTGAAAGGCTGCTAACAGCCATGGTGACTTAGCTCACACCTGTGAGATACAGCACAGCAACATGAAGGACTCAGAAGAAACCCTGCCTGAGAAACAACATACCAGTAAGCGGGACAAGTGACACAAAGACAAATTAACCCCTTCCCTGCTGAGAAAAACTGCAAGAGGCAAATATCCTCATGAGCCCCCGCAGGTGCGGGGGTTCATGAGGATCTTTGCCTCTTGCCCAGCCCACTCCATATCCATGCTCTTTTAATGGCTTGAGCTCTCCGGTGTTGAATTAACAAAGACTTCAGAAACGCAGTCAGCATCCACTGTCAGTGAAGGGGCTGATCATATAAGCATACTATACCTTGTGTGCGAGCTGCGCCCATCCACTGCATCTGGGCCTGTCTTGCTGGGCGTCACTTTGTTTGCCTGGAGAAATTTTTTTTTGTTGGTCTGTGAATTTGAGCCTTACAACTTCAGGCCATAAGGTTCCAAATCACATACCAGAATATGTTACGCACCAATAAATGTTCATGTCAGCTGTGCAGACTCGTACAAAAATGAATATCACTTGCTTTTCAGGATCAATAGATGTACTAGAAATTAATTTAAGAGGAAAATTTCAGGTACAGGAAAGTGGTGATGCCATTTTGAATCCCAACAAAAATTACAGTAAAGACAAATTGAAACAAAGCAAAAAAATGAATTTTTCATTAAAATGCATTTTTTTGAAAAATACTTACCGATGGTATTACATTGTGGAAAAGCCCTTAGCTAGCATAATTTTAGCCAAAATTTGGTTGTGTCCGTATACGGGAGTGTTGGCAGGAGTGGGGCGCCATAGACCAGGTCATGACCCGAATAGCCTCCCCTTATTTCCACCCGGTACGAGACTACCCATCATCCCTCAGTTTAGTTCCTTAGCGTACTTGAGGCAAGCGGGGTAGGTGGGAGGGACCTTCGAGTAATACCATCGGTAAGTATTTTTTTAAAAAATGCATTTTAATGAAAAATTCATTTGTTTTCTCAAAACACATTACCGATGGTATTACATTGTGGAATTCCGAAGAGGAGGTGGGTGCCGTTACAACGCCCCTACTGCCAACAGACCAACCCTCAGACCCGCCCTCCCGGAGCAAACTCCCGATAATTTTAGTTAAGATACTTATGGCGCCTATGGCGCCGGGAGGGAGTGTTGCGCCGCCGCGATGTCTCCCACCAGCGCGAGGTTCTGCCTCTGGGCGGAGAGATCCCTCAGGTAGAATCTAGCGAATGTGTTCTCAGCTCGCCATCCCACTGCCGCCACAATGTCCTTGACTGCACAGTTGCGGTCGAAGGCGAGACTGGTGGTCATGGCTCTGACCTCGTGTGCCCTGATGTTCATAACTTGGGCTGCACCTGGGGCGAGGTCCTGATAGGCGGAGCGGATCACCCAACGGATCCAGAAGGAGATGGTCTGTGCTGAGATGTCAAGTCTACCTGGAGACAAAGGGAGAAAGAGGCGGGTACGTCCTCGGCACAGCGGCTTGGTCCTGCACAAGTAAAAGGCTCTCACTGGGTCCTGTTGTCTGGTCTCCCGGGTGGAGTCTGTCGTACGTAATGGATGAATGGTCATCATCTGTGGGTTCGTCAAAGGCGATCGCGTCTTGGCCAGGAAGGACGGTTCAGGTAGCAACTGCACGGAACCGTCTGTCTGGAACTGCAGGCAATCTGCGCGTGTGGACAGCGCGTGAAGCTCACTGACCCTGGACGCCGTGGCTAGGGCCAACAGGAAGCACATCTTTCGAGTAACGTCCGGCAAGCGCGCCAACTGCAGGGGTTCAAACCGGACGGAGTTGAGCCACGTCAGCACCCAAGGTAGGTCCCATCTAGGCAACAGCGAGCGCAACGCCGGGCGTTGTAAGCCAAAGTGTGCCATCAAATCAGCGAGGTCTTTGCAGCCACCAGGATTGGGCCGGCCCAGGTGACGGTAGGTGTCAGCGATCATGGCAAGGTATCCCCGAATGGTAATTGGCGCCAATCTCTGGAAGGTGAAAAGCCAGAGGAAGAACTCCGCCAACTGGGGTGTCGTCAAAGCCGTAGGGGGAAGGTCGTTGTCACCACACCAGCTGCAAAGCACTCTCCACTTTCCCTCGTAAACTCGTCTGGTGGAGAGTCTGCATGCAGCAGCGATAGCTTCCACTGCCGCACTAGAGAAGCCTCTGCTGGTGAGGGCTTGCCGCACAACCTCCAGGCGTGTAGGAGGAGCCGCTCTGGGCACGGATGGAACAGCGGTTGACGTGGTTGCTTGAGCATCGTGCGCGGACAGGGGAGCTGTAGTGGCGGGCACGTGGCTAGGTTCAACAGGTCCGTAGTCCACGACTTGGTCCAGCTGAAAGGAGCCATCAGGAAAAGGATCGTGTTGCAGCCGCGGAGCTTGAGGAGGACTTTGGGCACCATCACCGACGGAGGATACGCGTAGGCAATGAGCCCGTCCCAGGGAATGGACATCGCGTCGACCACCCAAGCTAGCGGGTCTGGCACTGGTGAGACAAACAGTGGTACCTGGTGGTTCCATCGGGTCGCAAAGAGGTCGATCATGGGAGTCTCCCATTTGGCCCCGATCATCTGGAAGATGTCCGGCCGCAGCATCCACTCGGTGTGGAGAAGCTGTCCTCGTCGCGACAGGGAGTCGGCGAGCACGTTGAGATGCCCCGGAATGTGTCTGGACCGCAGGGTGATGCCCCGATCCTCGCACCAGCGAAGCAGTTGGTAAAGGAGGATACACAGTGACGGAGAGTGGGTCCCGCCCTGCTTCTGTAGGTAGGCGACGACGGTGGAGTTGTCGGACAGCACAAGGAGCTCCTGACCCCGGAGTTGCGAGTCCCACGTCATCAAGGCCTGCCAAACCGCTTTCAGCTCTAACCAATTGATGTGTCGGATCAGAAGATCTTGAGGCCACAGACCCGAGGCTGTGATGAACGAAGGTAGTAGGTGAGCTCCCCAACCGGCGAGGCTTGCGTCAACACAGAGAGACAGGTGAGGAGGTGGCGTATACAGCGGGACTCCTGACGCCAGCCAGATAGGGTCTGCCCAGCGCAGGAGGTGAGGGCGTAACATCGGGAGCACCGGAACCAGCGCGTCGATGTCGGCCTTCGAGGGTCGCCAATGCAGTAGAAGGTGTAGCTGCACAGGCCGGGAGTAGAGTCGTCCTAAGCGAAGCAGGTCAGCTGCCGCACTCATCAACCCAGAAGTTGTAACCACACGCGAGCAGGGACACTGTCCTGTTGTGCAACTTGTCGCGCCAGATCGCCGAGTTTCTTGATACGCGCCTCCGGTAGCCACACTTCGTTGAGGTCGGTGCGGAACTCCATTCCCAGGTGAACAAAGCGGCGGGACGGCGAGAGGTCGGACTTGCCCATGTTGACGATGAACCCGAGGGAGTCGAGTAAGACTAGGAACGCGTCTCTGTCCCTCTCCAGAGTGAAGTCTACCTGGTTCCTCAGGAGTAGGTCGTCGAGGTAGTTCGACGTAGGACTTGAGCTCGTCCGTCTGGCCCTGGCAACGACGGCGTCCATGATCCGGGTGAACACCCACGGGCTGAGGTTGAGGCCGAAGGGGAGGGCGCGGAACTCGTAGATACTCCGGCGAAGCGAAGGAAGCGTCTGGCCGTCGGATGCATCAGAACATGAAGGTAAGCGTCTGACAGGTCGAGGCTGACGGCGAAGTCCATGGGCTGCACCGCGGCTCGGAGGGCCCGAGCGGTCTCCATACGGAAAGCCGGGGCGACTATGAACTTGTTCAGAGCAGAAAGGTCGATCACTGGACGCCACTTGCCCCCCGGCTTGGGAACGACAAACAGACGGCTGTAGAAGGCTGGGGTGTCGTGTCGTAGCACCACCTCCGTGGCGTTCTTCTGGAGCAGAGCGTCCACCTCGTTGCGTAGCGCGTCGGCCCTGAGCAGGTCGGTCGGCACCGCAGTCCAAAGTGGAGACCGCCGCAGAGGAGGGGGAGACCGAAAGGACTGCTGAAGGCCCTGACAGACAGTCGACAGGATCCACGGGTCGTCAGGAAACAGCGCCATCCACGCGACGCTGTGTAGCGCTAGCCTTCCGCCGACAGGAGACCCGGGAGCAATCGGCGGAGGCGGAGACGGTGTGCAGTCAACGTGCCCGACCCCGCCCGAAGGGACGTCGGGCAGGTCTAGGCCAAGCGGGGGCGGGGGCGTCGGAGGAAGCGGGATTCGGTGGACAGGGTTGACTGAAGGCGGGTTTACGGGGGGGGGGGGAGACGACCACGACTGGTGAAGGGGCGAGCGGGGGGTCTGGAGGGCCGCAAGACTCGACCCACAGGCCTGCGGGCTGGAGGAAAGCGCTGCGGAGCGACGCGGGTAGGCCACAAATCCTTATTAGACTCCTTGACGGACTGCCAGTGTGGGCCGAAGAGGAGTTCGTTGCCGAGAGGGGCCCGCAGAAGCTGGTTCTTAATCTCAACAGGTAGGTTACAGGCTGTCAATACCACATCTCGACACATGAGGTCGCAGTTCGCCGCCGCTGCCATGGCGTTAACGGAGGTATGGTAGGCTGCACGATTACCAGAAACCGCCAAGGCTAGGATGTCTGCCAACAGGGGTGCGATGGTCGGATTCCAAGCTTCCTCAATACGTTGTACTATGGCCTGTGTCGCTAAGTCCAAGAAACCTGCTGACGCAAGGGCATTGCGGATGAGTGTAGCAGTCGTATTCAGGCCCGGGGTGGAGACAGCTCGTCGGAACCGGCTGGCACAGGACATCGCGGGGGGATCCACCGCCGGAAGCGGGCATGCGAAGGCTTGCGAATGTCCGGCATACCAACTCTGCCGGAACGCGATCGCCAGGTCAGCAGGCCACTTGTTGTCAGAAAAGAAGCCGGCGTCCCCGAGAGATCCCTGAAGCAGGTGAGCGGAGAAGGCGTCGCCAATGTCTCGGAACCCAGGAGGTTGCGGCAGGGATTTGAAGCGTTTAGCGTGAAGTTTGGCGTCCACGAACGCCGATGCTCTCTTCTTAGCAGGGGGAGAAGCAGGACAATCTTCCGCAGGCAGAGCAGCCACGATGAGCCGAGCAGCTTCGTCCAGGGCGCGCATGGTCTCCGTCCTGTGACCCAGTGAAGCGGGGGGAATCTCTGTATCTTCCGGTGACTGCGAGCGAGGGGTAGGGGAGGATTCCAGCCAGGCCGACACCGAGTCCTCCGGGGCCAGGCTGATGGCGTCATCCACACGAGCAGGAAGAAGCGAGGTATCGGGAGCCTTCGCGGGACCAACGAATGCCGGAGCTGTCATGGGGCGTAGTGCAGGAGAGGCTGTCCGGTGTGCAGGTCGGCGTCCGCTGAGTCGACGAGGTGACCTCTGCGGCGCAGCGAAAGAGGGAGAGTCAGAGCGAGCGACGGGTTAGCGATCCCGCGGGGAACGGCTGCGGCGCGAAGAGTGGGAGCTGTGCGAGGCTGGTCGGGTCCGACGTGAATCTGGAGAAGCCCGTGAGGGCGACCGTCTGCGACGATGGCAGTCCCGAGACGAGGAACCACGAAAGGAAGAGTGAGGACTATCACGGCGTCTTGGTCCCACAGTACTGGTCCGCCGACGTTGACTCGCTACGCATAAACTGTCTCTGCGTGTGTCAGTGTAACCACTCGAGTTCGACGAGCTAACCGCCCGAGAGCGGTAGTGGCGACCAGGATCCCTACGAGGCGAAGAGCGTCGTCTCTGCGGGCTGCGCCTGGGTAGTGGGCTGTATCTAACCAAAACAGAGGAAGAGATCGGAATGCCTCCACTAACCTGTGACGAGGAGCGAGCCCTGGCATCTGGTTCGTCCGTCCGTCGTGTTTCCACTCTGGGCTGCCGGTGGGCGGTAGCATGGACATCTCTCAAGGCCGTGTCCCGTTGTACCCGAGACTCGTATGTCACCGTGTGACTACTTGTATGTGGTCGTTTCTGCCTGTCATGTCTGCGATCCGTCATGTGTTTCTGGACTGGTAGCGTCGTAGATTCGGTTGCTGACGCCAGCCCGGGGGAAGGATCACTCTTCTCTGCCGTCTCCATAGGCGTACTGAGCGTCACTCCTTCCGCTGCCAAGGGTTCAGTATCAGATCTCCTGGTCGCCATGGTAAGGGTAACCTTAGTAGGGCCCTCCGCGATATCTTGCGACTTACAAGCTTTAATTGGTCGGGACGTATTAGCCAATGGTACCGGCTTGGTCCCCGCCTTGGTAGTCCGCACCGGGTCTGTCAGTCGGTCCCTGACAGGAGTCGGTCGCTCTCGGCGGTAAAACCCCCACCGCTGCGACCATCTTTCTTCCAGCCATGGGGCGCACACCACACACGTATGGGTCGAATCGCAACCAGCACAGGGTAGGCAGACTGCATGCACGTCTGAGGGCCACTGAAAGTCACCACATAACGTGCAGGTACGAACCTGGTATCTGTCCATGGCGGCAAAAGGTAGCAAACCCACGTCTCTCCCCCGCAGTGGGACCACTGTCAGCCGGTCGTTGAAACTCGTCGCCAGTCACGACCGGGCAGGCTCCGAAGTCTCGACACTGCGGCAGGTCGCGTGAGCTCGAAGTCCCAACCGCCAAACCTCGTCGGCAAGTGAACTCCCAGTTGACGAAAGAGAACCGGCACAGCAGAGAGTAAAAGCCGTCCCAAACGACTCAAGCTCCTCAGTTCACACGTTCCAAAGTTCCAAGCTCACAGTAAACAAGGTCGGGCGACTGGTTCAAGTTAAAAAAACGCAGAGCACGAACAGACACAACCTTCCTAGTGCTAGCTAAGAACTAAACTGAGGGATGGCGGGTAGTCTCGTACCAGGTGGAAATAAGGGGAGGCTATTCGGGTCATGACCTGGTCTATGGCGCTCCATTCCTGCCAACACTCCCGTATACGGACACAACCAAATTTTGGCTAAAATTATGCTAGCTAAGGGCTTTTCCACAATGTAATACCATCGGTAATGTGTTTTGAGAAAACAAATGCCTAGAGACACATTCAGCCCTCAGGTCAATCTCGGGCGAGTCCTGGAAAGATAGCAGATAGATTAGCCATGATAGTTTGCACCAAACCGGTGCAATCCTGGCACCATACTTGAACTATCAATTCCCAGTTGATTTACCAGTTACCAGTTGATCCATCTCTGGTTGTAGTGTGTCAGACCAGAATGGACTAACCACTTCACTGCGGTTAAGGTTGCAGAAGCTCATGAGGATTAACACACACATTAATGTTAACTCCGTGATAATTCAAGGGAAGTGCCAGATTAGCTTGGCGCCATCAGGCGACAAGCTAATCTGGCACTACCCTTGAATATCAACAACCATAGACACAATACCTTCCTAATCACACAAGCACACATAAATGAAGACAGAAATGCAGAAAAATGTGATCTATTCGCTGAATTTTAAAACACTCTTCTCACGCCGCCATGACAAAGCTATGGCTGGTTAATGTCACCTTATTTCCAAACCAAGCAATCAATGGACAAGAGCAGTCAGCTTAACTACTACTTGCACATGCTTAAAGGGACAACCTGTATATATAAGAGTGTACTGGCCTAGCGCTGTCAGTGTGTAAACATCGAGCTGCATGTTCCATGTGTTTACCGAACAGCCAACTGTCGGGTGTTGGGCCTTTAACACAGGAACAATGGGGTTAAAAGAATCGACTATGGCCCCTTTAGATGCCAGACGAATTGGTCACTACACTTACGTTGTCTGAGTCCATCCCTCAACACTTAGCCCAGGGACTAAAGAACTAAAAGCATCACAACTACACTTAGCACAGGTTCTAAAAAACATCACAACCAAAACCAAATGCAGCTAAACTAAAGCTATACAGTGCAGGCACACTTCACACAGTCACCACTAGGAAGGTTCAAATCACCACTAGCGATTTTCTACAGAGTTTACCCATTAATTGCCAAAGGAAAACATCAGCATCACCCAAGAGGGGCATAGACCCTCATGAGCCCCCACACTGTGGGGGCTCATCAGGGTCTTTGCCTCTCGCTGGCACCGATCATACCCACATTTCCTAGATGCATGGAGATACAGACAAAACTGTTTTGAGCAACCACCTTTTGGCAAGAAAAATGAATTTTTCTCTAAAATGTATTTTTTCGATAAATACTTACCCATGACATTACTATTAGGAAGATACGCCTAGCTTACCAATTTCACCCTAAGAACCTGTTGTGTTCCTACACAACCAGGGAGGCAATTCTAGGGGGCTGTAACCAGGGACCCTGAGTAGTCTCCCGTCCCTCCCCATCCGGTCACGTGCCACGTGGTGTCACGCCAGTCGGAAATGCTTAGCTTACTGGTGGCAAGTGGGGCAGGTGGGAGGGTCCTTCGAGTACTGTCATCCGTAAGTATTTTTAGAAAAAATACATTTTAGAGAAAAATTCATTTGTTTTCTCAAAAACATTACCGATGACATTACTATTAGGAAGAATGGCGAAGAGGAGGAGGGTGCCACCCATAATGGTATCTCCTGTATAGGGCTTAGCCAGACCCACCCTTCCCAGAGCAACCTCCCGACAATTTCAGCTAAGCTTTACCTATGGCGCCTCCAGCACCGGGAGTGTTGCGCTGCGGAGATGTCCCCCACCAGGGCCAGGCTCTCCCATTGGCCTGCAAGGTCCCTGAGGTCGAACAGGGTGAAGGTTGATTCCACCCACCAGCCCACAGCCACCATGATGTCTTGGACAGCACAGTTGTGGTCGAAGGCGACGCTCGTGGCCATGGTTCTAACCGCGTGTGCCCTGATCCTTAGCCTCTTAGCTCCCTCCGGGGAGAGGTCCTGGTAGGCGGACCGGATGACCCAGCGCAGCCAGGAGAATATCGTCTGGGCCGAGATGTCTGCTCTGCCTGGGGACAAAGGCAGAAAGAGGCGGGACCGTCCCCTCCGGACGGGCTTGGATCGGCGCAGGTAGATCCGTAAGGCTCACACCGGATCTTGCTGCATGGTCTCCCGGGGAAAGTTCAACCCTTTCAGTGGCCGAATGGTGATCACCTGGCACGTGGATAAGGGAGACATAGTCTTGGCCAGGAAGGATGGATCGGTGAGGAGTTGGACTGAGCCATCCGTTCTGAACTGCAGGCAGGCAGGGTGCGCGGAGAGCACGTGCAGCTCGCTTACTTGGGCAGCAGTGGCGAGGGCCATCAGGAAGCAGGTCTTCCGAGTCACGTCCGCGAACCGGGCCAGGGGGAGCGGTTCGAATCGGTCCGAATTCAGCCACATTAACACCCAGGGTAGGTCCCAGCATGGAATCAGCGAGCGGGGGACTGGCTGCTGAAGGCCAAAGTGGGCCATGAGGTCGGCGAGATCCTTGCAGGCGCCGGAGTCCAGGAGGCCCAGGTGGCGATAAGTGTCAGCTATCATGGCCAGGTAGCCCCTGATGGTGATGGGTGCCAAGTTCTGCTCGCTGAAAAGACAGAGGAAGAATTCAGCGAGCTGGGGGGTAGTCAGATCCGTGGGGGAGAGGCACTGGTCAGCGCACTAGGACCGTAGGACTCGCCACTTTCCCTCATAAACGTGCCTGGTCGACGGTCTGCGGGCTGTAGCGATAGCCTCCACCGCTGCACTCGAGAAACCTCTAGCATCGAGGGCATGCTGCACAATCTCCAGGTGTGTAGGAGAAGACGCTCTGGGCACGGGTGGAACAGGCTCTGGCAGGTTTGCTTGAGGATCGTGCGTGGGGTGGGCAGCAGTAAGGGGGGGGCCCGTAGTGGTCCACGACTTGGTCCAGGCGAACGGGGCCACTAGTAGCATGACTGCGTTGCATCCCCCAAGCTTGAGCAGGACCTTGGAGACTAGCACTGTCGACGGAAATGCGTACGTGATGAGGCCGTCCCAAGGGATGGAGAGCACGTCGACTGCCCAGGCGAGGGGGTCTGGGATGGGGGAGACAAATAGGGGGAGTTGACGATTCCACCTCGTAGTGAAGAGGTCAATTATGGGAGTCTCCCAGTGAGTGCAGATCATCCGAAAGATATCTGGGCGAAGAGTCCACTCGGTGTGGAGGAGCTGGCCATGCCGAGAGAGGGAGTCGGCTAAGACATTCAGGTGGCCCGGGATGTGTCGCGCTCAGAGGGAGATGCCTCGGTTTTCGCACCACCGGAGGACCTGGTACAGTAGGATGCAGAGGGACGGGGAGCATGTACCGCCCTGCTTCTGGATGTAGGAGACCACCGTGAAGTTGTCTGAGAGGACAAGGAGGTCCCTGTGTTGGAGACGTGTCTCCCACACGATGAGGGCTCGCCAAACCGCGTTCAGCTTCAACCAGTTGATGTGCCTGTCTGCGAGATCCGGAGTTCAGTGGCCATACGCTGTGAGGAACATCGGCAGAAGGTGCGTGCCCCAACCAGTGAGACTTGCATCCACACAGAGAGACCACTTTGGGGGGGGGGGGGAGGGGCGGGGAGGCGAGGGGCATTCCTGATGCGAGCCACGCAGGGTCCGCCCAGCGGAGCAGATGGGGCCAGAGTATCGGGGAAACTGGCACCGGGTTTGCGAGATCACCACTGGAGCAGGCGGGAGTACAGCCGGCCAAGTGGTATGAGATCCGCCGCGCTTATGAGGCCGAGACTCTGAAGCCATACTCTTGCGGGGACCGCCTCCTCCTGGGATACCTGCCGGGCCAAAGAGGCTAACTTCTGAATCTGGGGCTCCGGAAGTCTCACCCTGTTGAGGTCGATCAGAAACTCCATGCCGAAGTGCACAAAGTGGTGGAGGGCGTGAGGTCCGACTTGCCCGCGTTGAACAGGAAGCCAAGCCGAGTCAGCAGCACGAGCAGCGCATTTCTGTCCTTCGCTAAGGCGACCTCTGATTTCGTAGGAGGTCGTCCAAGTACTTTGAGGTCGGACTTGCGGACGACTGTCTGGCCTTGGCAATGATGGCGTCCATGATGCAAGTGAATACCCACGGGCTGAGGTTGAGGCTGAACGCAGCGCCCGAAACTGGTAGATGACGCCATCAAAGGCGAAGCACAGGTAACGCCAGGAGGCGGGGTGCATCGAGACGTGTAGATATGCGTCCGACAGGTCCAGACTGACAGCAAAATCCATGGGCTGAACCAACACCTTAAGGGCCCTGGCTGTCTCCATGCGGAACGTAGGGGCTGCGATGTACTTGTTCAGCACCGAGAGGTCGATGATGGGGCGCCACTTGCTGCCGGGCTTGGGAACCATGAAAAGGCGGCTGTAGAAGGCTGGAGAGTTGAGCCACGTGACGACCTCCGTGGCGGCCTTCTGCAGTAGAGCGGCAACCTCGCCGCGGACAGCGTCAGCCTGGAGCTGATCGGGCGGGATTCCAGTCCACAGGGGTGAGCGCCGCAGCGGCGGCAGGGAGCAAAAGTGATCAGGAGGCCCACAGAGATGGTGGCGAGGACCCAGGGGCCGTCTAAAAG
Organism: Semisulcospira habei; assembly: GCA_036245525.1. Classification (NCBI taxonomy): domain Eukaryota; kingdom Metazoa; phylum Mollusca; class Gastropoda; family Semisulcospiridae; genus Semisulcospira; species Semisulcospira habei. The sequence goes on from BTPG01000002.1 coordinate 163,866,531, forward strand.
CAGCGAACGCCACACTGCGCTGCGGAGGGTGAGCCTTCCGCCGACTGGAGACCCCAAAACGGTCGGCGGGTTCGGAAACAGGGAGAATCAGGGGGCCCTCCCTCGCCCCGGGTGACAGGTGGGCCGGGGCCAGGCAGGGGGCCGGACAGGGCAGGAGTGGCCGAAGGCAGGGGTTCGCAGGGGGGCCCGGGCGCGAGCAGAAGCGGGAGCGGAGGGTCTGGCGATCCGCAGGGCGCGACCCACGGCCTTGCGGGCTGCTAGAAGCATGAGGGAGCGGAGCTGCTGGGCCAGAGGTCCTTATTTGCATCCTTCACCATCTGCCAGGTGGGGCTGAAGAGGAGGGAGCCACCAAAGGGGGCGCGCCGGAGAAACGTCTTCACCTCGGAGGGCAGGTTACGGCAGGTTTGGAGCACAGCATATCTCCGCATCAGGTCACAGCTCGACGCAGCGGCCATGGCGTTGACAGAGGTGTGATACGCTGCCCGGTTCGCCGCCACTGCAAGGGCAAGGAGGTCACCTAACAGCGGCGAGATGGACGGGTGCCATGCGTCCTCGACGCAATGGACGACTGCTTGTGTTACGAGTTCCAAAATTCCCGAGCATGCTAAGGCGTTGCAGATAAGGGATGCGGTCTTGTCCAAGCCGCGGGGGATGCCACGCTGCTCCAGCCCGGAGCCGCCTGCCTGTACTTGCGCCGGCGGATCCACGGCGGGTAGGGGACAGGAGAAAGCCTGGGAATGCCCAGCGTACCAGTCCTGGCAGAAGGCGATGTCGAGGCCAGAAGGACACCTGTGGTCGGAGAAGAAGTCGGCCTCGCGGGAGGTACCCCGCTGCAACTGTGCGGAGAATGCAGAGGACTTGAACCTATTGACCTGTCGGGCAGCGTCGATGAAGACGGAGGCCTTCCTCTTGGGCGGGTGGGGGGGGGGGGGGGGGGTGAGGGGGGGGGGGTGTTGGGGGGGGGACAGCGGGCAGGCCTCCAGGGGAAGGCAGGCTACAATCAGACAAGCCACTTTATCCAGGGACTGTAGAGTCTCCGCCCTCGGGGCCAGGAGAGCCGCTGGCGACAACGGGTTGTGCAGGGAACGCGAGCAGGGGGAGAAGTGATTGACTGTCTGTGTGCGAGGAGAGCAGCAGGGCCTCATCGTCGTCAGGGGGGCGAGGCAACCGGCGGGGGGAGGGGGGGATGGGTGAGGGGGGCCGGGAGCTGTTCCGGAAGGACCGCCGGGTGAGGGGAAGAAGACTACCGGCAGCACGGGAGGAGACGTGGGAGCCGGGGGACTCGCTAGCATCGTCTCGACGTCTAGGGCTGGGGGAATGGCGGAAACGACTCACCCGGGAGCTCCGCCGCTGATGGTGGGGTGAAGCAGAGTGCAAGGTCCGCCGAGGGGAGCGTCGGGACGAGGCGGTGCTGGTGCCTGTCCCGGGGGAAGCAACTGCAATGCAGAGGGCGAGTCTGTCAGGTCCGATCGGGTGACTTCCTCCTAGAGCGCCCCGAAGAGGAAGGTGACGAACGCTGGGGCCGGTGAGGAGAGGCATGCCGAGACGAGTGAGAGGGTGGGCGAGGCCTCGAGGCAAGTGACCTGGCCGAGCAAGAGGAGGATGAGGAGAGCTGGGGGCTGTCACAGCCGTCACGCTGCACAACGCGGTCCCTAGTATCCGAGGAGCGGGTGCGCAGGGAGCTCCTAGCGTCGTGCGGCTTATCAGGTCTGCCAGCGGTCAGGGGATGGGGTGACGGAAGTCACTGTGGGCTGGCCTCAATGAGGCGGGCGCTCTGCTGGCTGATCCCCGTAGGGAAACGAGCGGGTTTCTCCCCGTGAGATGCGTCAGGGCCCGAGGTGTCAGTCACCGCCATGCGGCGTAATTGTAGGCCGGCCTCAATGAGGCGGGTGCGCTGCTGGCCGGTCTCCTCAGAGGAGCGGGTGGGCCAGGTCCGACGGGGCACAGTGGGACCAGAGGTAGACGAAGGCCTGGGAGCTGAAGAGTAAGTAAGGGCCTGACGCGTTAACATCTCCCAAGGTCCGAGCGGGCGCGTCTGGTCTCTTCCCATGGCAAGGAGGGGGGCGCCATGGTGGACGGGCGGTCTCGGGCCAGCGTAGGGCGCTCGCGCCGGTAAAAACTCCAGAGCTGCGACCAAAGTTTCTCCGGCCAGGCGGCGCAGGTGTCACAAGAGTGGTCGGAGGCGCAGCCGGAACAGGGGAGGCAGACCGCATGGGTATCGCTCGGCCATTGGAAGTCGCTGCATTGCAGGTAGGTGCGCACTTGGCAGCTGCAACACATATCAGACGTGAAAGGCGACCGGTCGTGGGCTCCCCGTGGCATCGCCAAACGAGTTCACGCGTTCGAATTGAATTGTCATACGAGCAAACGAAAAGCACCCACGGTCGAAGCCGCCGCCCGGCCACCAAGCGCCGGTCAATAGAATGAACCGAGGCCTCACCTTGCCATGGCTGCGGGGATGGGGGGGAAACCTGCCACAAGTCGATTAGAAAGCACTGGGTGGGAAGGTAGAAGTCCTGGAAGGCACACACAAAAGTCCCAGTGGAAAGCACCCACAACCACGTAAATCCACAGCAATGAAAGGGAACCACAAGTAATCCAGTAGGAAACACACGTAATCCAATGTAATCCAAAATGACAGGTCACACTGTACACGGCCGAAGGTCATGTAGGCTTGAACACAACCGTTCACCGTAAGCTAAGCAAATAGACTCGCGTAACACCACGTGGCACGTGACCGGATGGGGAGGGATGGGAGACTACTCAGGGTCCCTGTTTACGGCCCCCTAGAGTTGCCTCCCTGGTTGTGTAGGAACACAACAGGTTCTTAGGCTGAAATTGGTAAGCTAGGCATATCTTCCTAATAGTAATGTCATTGGTAATGTTTTTGTGAAAACAAAATGGTCTTAAAAGACAGATGCTCTCGCAAGAGAAGCTCCGAAGGGCAAAAAGTGCCACCTCAATGTTGGTATTTAACCCATTACATCCTGCGGCCAAGAAAAATGTGCTTACTGTCCTCTGAAAGCAACATTACAGAGTAGTTGATAAATCAACCATTTTAGTTGAAGGGTGGTGCCAGAATAGCTTGGCGCCTCTGGTGCCAAGCTATTCTGGCAGCACCCTTCAACTAAAATGGTCAAATTTATTTCAAGCAACCAGGATGAAAAGGGTTAATGAAAGCTGGCCTCTCATAAAGGGTGGTCACTCCAAACAGGTTCTGCTGTACTGGGCTTTGAGTTTGCAATGATTTCAAGACACAGTGCGAGGTCCCTGGCAGATGAGCGACTATGGGATTTATAGTCAACCCAACAGAATACTTACACTCTTTGAGCTAGGCTTTTCCCTGTGCTCCTAAATATGCAAGAAAAGGCACAAAACAAATTAGCAACAAAGAAAACAAACAAACAAAACAAAAAAGGTATATTCTAGTACTTTCTCTGTTATCCACCGCTTTCACATAATTTTCTCCATCACATATACATAACACCATGAGCCCACAAGCTAAAAAGCCCCACATTTTTTGTTGTCCTCTGCAGCCTCCGTTACAGTGCAGGAGACAGATAAAATCATGATTCAGGTAGTTCAAGGGTTGTGCCAGAATAGCTTGGCGCCTGCAGGCGCCAAGCTGTTCTGGAACAACCCTTGAACTATCATGGTCGATCAATATTGTGTCATGGCTGAATGGGTGAAAGTCTGTACCTTGACTGTCTGCGGCCGAACGGCAGCTGAGGATGAACCTTGCTTCTGTGCCTCGGCTTCCTGGTACCCCTCTTTCTCTCGCAGCATCACAATGTACTCATAGGTCGTCAGCCCTTTGTACACTGTCGGAAGAAGAGAAGAAAGTTTGTACTTGAAGATGAAATCCATTGAAATCATACACACAGCAAGCGGGTTTCTTTTTTAAAGAAATGAAGACAAGCTATAAAACAGATTTCCTTAAATGCTAAGCGGGCAAATCTCATTTAGCCCCAACACCCTACAGCAGGTGGACTGACCATGACAATTCAAGGGTAGTGCCTGATTAGCTTGGCACCATCAGGTGCCAAACTAATCTGGCACTATCCTTGAATTATCACAGTCGATCCATCTCCTGCGACTGATACACTGTCGTAAAGTGGCACCCCTCCAGTTTTCAGAAGTGGGGCTAAATGGGATACATACAATACAGAATCTATGTCTTTCGCTAAAAGTATGATTTTTTTTCTGTGAAAACACAGGACCGACAACAAAATTTTTAAAACAAAGACACTGGAAAAAAGACACAGCCTAATAATCCATTGTCCAATATTTTTAGAGAATAAAATCCCTTTTTAAGTTGCAATGACCCTCATGAGCCCCAGCGGACTGCGGGGGCTCATGAGGATCTATGCCACGCTGAGGGACAGGATTTCCCTTTGAAAATATTGGAGTGAAACAAAACCATGACTCACTCAGCCAAAGGTGGAAAAAGAGAAGGTGAGAAAGAAGAACCAAACTAACGGCCGCCAGCAGTGTAGTTATGCCAGTCAGTGCCAGCCATCCCTCGTTGGACACGCTCTGGTGCAGGATGTTAAACTCTGGAAACAAAACAACAGGCAAGGGATTATTAACTCATTCGAGATGTGCTGCCTCTGGATACGCGGCATAAGCCGCATATCCGGAGGCGGCACGTCTCGAATGAATTAACACTTAGCGTGTCGGCAGCGGTTTTAGTTGCCATGATTCCTACTGGAATCATCGTGACTAAAACCACTTCTGACATGCAAAGGTTTAAAAAGGGTGCTGGTCTACAATTTTGTATTTTACAACTCTAAACCATAAGGTCCAAAATCATAGACCACCACACAAATAATCAAGATAAAGGAAACTGTTTCAGTGTTCCCCATAACACACAATTGAGGCTCTATAGACCTTATTCACGGGGGCGGCCATTTTGAATCGCAAACGAGGCTTGCTCAGCAAGCCGATTCATCAAAGATGGCGACCGCTAGCACGAGTTCTTCCAAGTGGAGCAGCTGTTTATTGGAGGTTCCAAGTTTTTCACAAGGCTATGTTGAGAGATGGGCGCGCGTGTGCGCGCACACACACACACACATACATGCATTCAGTCAGATGTAAGGCATGGTGCCTGTTACTCAAGTGATGCGTTACAATCACGCACGCACGCACACACACACACACACACACGCACACATATTCACGCGTGCGCCTATATTAGATTTAAATAAACTTAAATGTGATCATAGATTATATGAAAGAATATTAACACTCACACACACACACGCACACACACACACAGACATACATACTGTCACACACACACACATAAACACACATGTGCTAGTTGTAAGGCAGCACAAGAATAACGTAAGAGACCCGTTACTCGATGCGTTACAAACACGCACACACACACACACACACACACACACACACACACACACACACACACACACACACACACACACACATACACATTCAGTCAGATGTAAGGCAACACAAGGGTAATTCATGATGCCTGTTACTCGAGTTATGCGTTACAATCACGCATACACGCACACACACACACACGTGTGCCAGATGCAATGCAGTGCAAGAGTAATGCACACACACACACATACACACATAAACACATACACACACATTCAGTCATACGTAAGGAAACACAAGGATAACGCATGATACCTGTTACTCGAGTGATGCGTTACAGTGACAATCACGTCCACACGCACACATTAATATTCAAGCGTGCAAATAGGATGCAAGCTGAATATATAACAGATGAAAGTAGCATGTTACAGAATCAGAATTAATGATCATCAAGGGATAAGCAATAAATATCATGTGTTGATAAATATCATGTGTTGATAAATATCATGTGTTGATAAATATCATGTGCTGATAAGGAAAATATGATATTAATCAATAAAGTTGATAGATACAGAGAGAGAGGAGAGAGAGACAGACAGACAGACAGATAGACAAACAGAGGGGTAATACTAACATGGTTGAGTTGTAGTTCTTATTATCACAGATCAGAAGTCTGCGAATTCTAAAATGCTATTTACAAGATCAGAAAAACTAAGGTATGCGTTTGTGTGTGTGTGTGTGTGTTGCAACACTTCACTCGAGTAATGACCGTCTTGCATTACTCTTGCGCTGCATTGCATCTGGCACACACGTGTGTGTGTGCGTGCGTGCGTGATTGTAACGCATAACTTGAGTAACAGGCATCATGCGTTACCCTAGTTTGCCTTACATCTGACTGAATGTGTATGTGTGTGTGTGTGTGTGTGTTTCTAACGCATTGAGTAACAGGTGTCTTACGTTATTCTTGTGCTGCCTTACAACTAGCACATGTGTGTGTGTGACAGTATGTATGTCAGTGTGTGTGTGTGTGTGTGTTCGAGTTAATATTCTTTCATATAATCTATGATCACTTTTAAGTTTATTTAAATCTAATGTATGTGCACGCGTGAATATGTGTGCGTGTGTGTGTGCGTGCGTGCGTGCGTGTGTGTGTGTGTGTGTGTGTGTGACGGTGTGCACGCGCCCATCTCTCTACATCGCCTTGCGAAAAACGCAGAACCTCTTGAGTAACAGGCACCAAGCCTTACATCTGACTGAAAGCATGTGTGTGTGTGTGTGTGTGTGTGTGTGTGTGTGTGTGTGTGTGTGTGTGTGTGTGTGATACGGTGTGCACGCGCCCATCTCTCTACATCGCCTTGCGAAAAACGTGGAACCTCCAATAAACAGCCGCTCCACTTGGAAGAACTCGTGCTAGCGGTCGCCATCTTCGATGAATCTGCTTGCTGAGCAAACCTCGTGAATAAGGTCTATTAGAGTCATGTATGTACAAATTTCAATTCTGAGGCACTGTTCTAAAACATATATATGCATGATGCTGTGCACAGATATATTAAAAGTCAATCATAGAGATCCTCACTTTACAATTTCTAACGGTAACACTGTGTTTCTGTTTCAGGCATGAGATATGACTGGGGCAAACTGAATTCTACCCTCTTCCAATTTCTGAAAACCTAAAAAGCTTATCAGACGCCATGACAATGTAAAGGTTAAAACATTAAATGAAGAAAATGCAACTCACCTGCTGTGTCATTTCCTGGAACAAAGATCAAACAAGTATTATACTATTAAATACATGAAAATGTTTTTGTTTTTTTAAATAACTGACCTTGACCAAATGCAGACAACTTTGGATAAAATTAAAAGCCATGGTACCCAATTTTGCTTGTTTTCATAACAGAAGTTTGTTATAAGGAAAGTAAATTTCATAGTATACACATAAAATGTGGCCTGGACAACTAAAAAAGCATTGTTACATGTACATGTATATCCAACTTGTTATAAGCACAGTTTACTGTGTATCTGTCACGGATGTGACAATCTTTCTACTCAAATTGCTTTCGAAATAATTGTGACAGTTCATACCAATATAAACAAAAACTCACATGAAAACAGTTTATCAAAATTTCCCTTATCATAAGTGTATTGATAAACTGTATGTACAACTACAAAGTCATGTCTAAGAAAGGGGGTAATTTGATAATATGGACCATTAAAACAAGACACAGCAAACATTTCCTAATATGTTAACCCTTATCATTCGGAATACACCCCTGTGTGAATAAGTTTGACTAAAATAGTTCAAGGGTAGTGCCAGAATAGCTTGGCGCCTCTAGGCACCAAGCTATTCTGGCACTACCCTTGAACTAAGCCATTGGTCTATATCTTTATCCGTAAGTTCCATAACGTAGCTAGCGTATGGCAGTGTACAAATTTTAGCCGAAGTATGTTATGGGTTAACAGTTCTTCCCTTTGATAAATGCAATTAACAAGTCAAAACAAACTGAACAGAAAATAACATACCCCTTGCTTCTTCTCTTAGAACTGCAAAAGAAAGAATAATTCTGTTATGTCACAATGAATTGGACAAAAGCTAAACATGTTTACTCTATATTATCTTTATTTTATCTTCTCTGACTCTCGGCAAACATAAATTGAAAATCCAGACCCAACAGGTGACCTTCAAGTGAAATATTAATAAATTGTGTTGTAACTTTTTGTCATTTCTATTAATCTAAACATCAATTCATCTTCTGCTCTTTGCCTGCCCATATTTATGAATGAGGCCAGCAAGAAAATGAAAAGTAGATAAAAACTAATTTCAAGATTAAAACCCTTTTCATTCTGATGCACAACTGCTTGAAATTAATTTCACTATGATAGTTCAAGGGTGGTGCCAGAATAGCTTGGCGCATGAGGTACCAATCTATTCCAGCACCACCCTTTAACTAAAATTATTGACCTGTCTCCTAATGTGTAATGCAGCCTTCATAGGACAACAAGCACACTAAAAAACATAAGCTCAGGATGTAATTGGTTAAAAATAAAAGTGCCAAATCTAAACAAGTTTGTGGTCAACGTAAAAGGGTCGCATGTTTGCCCACCCCTTTAACTGCTACAGACGGTACTGCTCAGTCGAAAAAAGACCTGTAATTTACGCATCTTTTCCGATAAACAGAATCATCAGTAGCAGTCGAGGGGTTTACCCATCACTGATTGTGTCAAATGTGTGCATTTTAACTGCTTTTGAGCTACCAAACTCATCTATTTGCACCTGACCTATATAGGGCTGTAGTATTTCTTTCTCTTCCTTGTCCACAAAGTAGCAGATAAACTCCAGCAGGCCGACAGTCAGCACCAGCAGGGTGCCCAATGCTCCCGTCACCAGTGATGACAAAAACCACCTGCAAAAAACCCCCGCAAACACGATTTAATAAGGCCTGAATATTGTGGGGTATGAAACCCTGTAGCACATGGCAGGCCCAACTGGAAAGTCAAGTATAAGCTTCCCTGGTATGATTATTAACCCCCTGACTGCCAGGGGACACATATCACGGCTGTTTGGCCCAGCGCTAGAAGTGGCCCTTTAGTTTGTTCCAGGCGAGCCGAGAAACTGGGTCACAAGTGGTGATCCCGTGGTGAGTCTCTCAGCTGTCAGGCTAGCTGATAAGCGGGCTTCCTGATAAGAGCATTACTTTCTTATTTACCGTTCAAGTGTGTGATGCAAAACTTTGTTTAAAAGCGGACATTCTGCCCAACACACTGACACCAAACACACTATAGTTGTGACAAACCAGTAGCCAGCAGGATAAGGTGAAAATAATGAGAAAAAAACAGATTTCACTGTCTGTGCTGAGATTTTTCACAAAACAGATGAAGTTCCAAAATCAATAACACAAATACGATACAAACTACATCAAAACGGACTTGTGTGTGCTAGAAGTAACATGCCTAGAGTAAGTATGACTTACCAGATCAGAGATACCGTGAATGGGGCCGGAGAGTGCAGGGTGATAATGAGGTAACTGTTAGTGCCAGTACTCTCAGTCACAGACACAACGGAGCAGTAGCACGGATTAATGTTATCATTTCTTTCATGTACTTCATTAAGTCTTTTTATAATGTTCTTCTATAGCAAAGCACTTAGTCAGACATTACATTTTTTTGTACATAGTTAAGTCAACAAGACTGCAGACATAAGGCCCACTGACACTAATTAATGGTCTGGTTTGTAGGGAGCAGAGAAGGAATTAATGAGACCGCTGACACTAGTGACAGACGATAGCCAGAAGTCAAGTGGTATCCAAGATGCCGCATTTCTTGCTATTAGCATTAGTTTCATCCACAATTAGAGATTTTTGTTGTAAGGTTTTTAGTGGGATAAAAACATTCAGGCAGTCAGTCACGGGAATATGTGTCATACTCTCTTGTGCGTTTGCTGCTTTTGTGATGTCGGAGTGCTTGCTAAATGAACGTGACTTTTTGTTTAGTCCCTTTCTAGCTATATGACCTATTATCAGTCGTAACTTATGTTTATGTGAGAGTTTGCATCAATTTAAATGGTGTAGATTGTGAAATTGGAGGACACCTCACATACTGTCAGTGTCCATGAATCTAGACTCAATTCTCTGTGTCGAATATATGTGGAAGGAGGTCAAGAAAAAGGTATGACAAAAAAACAGGCCATATACATGCAGGCCTATCAAGGGTGATCTTTTGTTGGGAACCACTGTCATCGTTATCTGAGGCCTGATATGTACAGTGATATCAGTGACAGTGTTCTCACCAACACAGTAAAGATAACAGATGACCACAACCTACACGCAAAAGCAGACGATATATCCTCCAAGTTCAAAACGCTTATGAACTGTATTCCAAAGTTCACAAGAATATTTCACATAAACTACCAATCGTCAGGACAGGTGTTGGCATCCAAGAAATCAAAAACAGCATTGACAACTACATGATCTTCTTTAGAACCAATTTTCCAGCAGTAAAGATAATCCCAAAACAACACATACTTGAGTGCCACTGTGCAGACTTTATAGCACAATGGGGCTTTGGACTGGCACTCCATGGTGAGCAGGGAGGCGACGAGACGCATGCAACAATAAACATTCTAAAGAGCAGGACATATGGCTTGCAAACGGAAGCAGAGAAGCTCAAATTACTCATAACAGAACACATGGCACTAGTGTCACCTGTGCTGTACTCAGTCATGCCACCTGTGAAGAAAAGAGTAAATGGAAGCAGGTGATTGTTATGCTGTCGTTACACACACACGCGGCGGTGTGTTGTTGTTTTTTATATCACACAATTTCTACCGCTTTCTGTCAGACAATTAAGCTAATCTTTTATTTCTTAATCACAAAGTTGGTCGCAGTTGCTGTCGGAGGAGGTTTTGGTGTGCCAAGCAGACTGATGTGCATAGGTGTAATGAATTTCTTTATTCTGTGGTGGTCCGTCCATGTTCAAAGCAGACTTTTCCAGATTAAACATTTTCGTCCTGAGAAACTATCCAAGAGTGAGATCATCTTGTTTACCGCACAACAGTTTTCTTTAACCCGTTTAATACCATGGCTGCATTTCCCAAATTTTGGAGGTGTCATCTACTGAACGACTGAGTAACAGTTGTAGTAGATGGATTGACCATGATAATTCAAGGGTAGTGCCAGGGTGTTGGAGTAAAACTGAAAGTAGTGCCTAAGAACTGTGTGTCCAGTGTTGACAGATCCGTGCTACTGCTATGTGTCTGTGAGAGTACCGGCACTAACAATGGCGTCATTATCACCCTCCGCTCTCTTGCCCCTTTCACAGTATCTCTGATCTGGTAAGTCATACTTACTCTAGGCATGTTACTTCTAGCACATGTAAGTCCGTTTTGATGTAGTTTGTATCGTATTTGTGTTATTGATGTTGGAACTTCATCTATTTTGTGAAAAATGAATTTTTCTGTAAAATGTATTTTTTGTGAAAAATACTTACCGATGACATTACTATTAGGAAACGTACCCTTAGCTTACCATTTCAGCCAAAATTCCGTTGTGTACCTACACGACAAGGGAGGCAACCCAAGGGCGCTGTAGCCAGGTACCCTGAGTAGCCTCCCGTACCTCCCTATCGGGTTGCGTGCGCAGTGGTGTCACGTAAGTCTGTTTGCTTAGCTTACCGTGAACGGTTGTGTTCAGCCTGCTGGATGTATCGGCTGTGTACGGTTGTGAACCGGTCGTAACCGGTGGATTGACATTTGCTGTGGTTTACCGTGCCTGCCTTGGATTACGTTCATTCTCTAAAGGATTTGCCATGTGGGCGCTGGGGCTTCCTTTGGATTTCGGGGTGCCCTCATTGGTTTTGGCTGGGACTTCGGTTGGCGCGGGAGGTGTTGGGCCGTTCTCCGCTGCACATGAGGGGCCTTCAACCTTTCGCCACGCGTGACGGACTGCAGCTTACACGTAGCAGTGCCCTACGGCCTTCGAACAGGTTTCCCGCCGGCCTCTCTCGCCATGGCAAGGTAAGGCCTCGTTGCTTGCCCTTCACCGGCGCTCGGTGCGCCGGGCAGTGGCACGGGCCGTGAAATTGGCTATTTATACGGAGGTCGCCTTCACATATGATAACAAGCGTCCCAGTAGAAAGGCCTGGGTTTATCGTAACACTGTCAAACGCATCACTGGCAACTGAGCATGAGCACGCGTCACACCTGACTAAGATGAGGTGGTCTGTTTGGAAAGGGGCTACTGGGACGCTCTATAGAAGTGCTTTGTTATGATTTGCGTGTGCACTCATTTTGCGTGACCTGGCGGAGCCATGCTCGCTCGCCTTTCACTTGGCTATGTGTTACAGTTACCAAGTACGCAACCTGCATGCTCTGTCGGGACCTCCAATGCCCGAGGCCTCCTGGGTGGAAGAGCACTGGTCACCGCTTGGGGGCTTATGTCGGCGTGACCGCCCTACGCCAACCTGAGACCAGCCACCAGCTACCGCACCCCCTGCTGCCGCAGATGCGACGAGGCGCACCCGCTCTGACTACCCGGGCCACGACGCATGCTGCTGGTCTTGGCCTATTGTGCGCCCACTCCCCTGAGCTTGGCCCACAGCGAGCTTGCTTCGGCTGCTCTGGCTTCCCACCTGGCACCCGTTCCGTGGCGATTTTACGACCCTGGTGCCGGTCTTCCTGATTCTTCACTCTTGTCTCCCCTGCTGGACAGTTCCCGTCGGGTGCATCCCTCGACGCGGACGCGGCGCATGCTTTCTACCAATGTTCCTCACCGCTTCCTCCCGCTGACCTTCAGACCTCGTGGACAGGCACCTCAACGGGTGGGAGCTGGCGGCGATTGGGTGAGCCTTCGTTTGTGAGGGACACCTCTCCGGCACCTGGAGCTTTTCATCCTCTCCGACACCGCCACTGTGGGCTCCTACATCCGGCAGCGGGGCGGGTTCCCCTCCCGCTCCCTCTGCATTCTTCTGTCACAGATCCTCCGGTGGTGCGAAGATCGCAACATCCCTCTCTGAGCGCGACACACCCTGCCCGCCTGATGGTCCTGCTGACTCTTGCAGCGCGGCCGGCTTATCGACACCGAGTGGGCGCTCCGTTCGGATATCTTCAGAGGTTCTGCGCACGGTCCGAGATGCCCATGTCCGACTTCTTCTCAACACAGTGGATTCGCCAGCTCCCCCTCGCGGTGGTCGATGCGCTCTCCATCTCTGGGGAGACCCTCTTTGCGGATGCTTATCCACCAACGCTGCTAGTCCCAAGGCCCTGCTCAAACTCAAGGGTGCCAACACGGTGCTGTTGCTTTGGGCTCCGTTCTTCTGGACCAAGTCTTGGACCACCGACCCCTGAGCCTCAACACACCCTCCCCCCCGCCCCCGCCCTGCGGTTCCCCACCCAGCGCACGAGCTCAAGCAATTCCGACAGACGCGGCTGTGCCAACCGTGTACCGAACGACTTCTCCACACACGCCTGGGGATTGTGCGGCGCGCCCTCGCTGCTAGAGGTTCTCAAGTGCAGCGGTGGAGGTTATCGCTACAGCTCGCAGGCCTTCGACCAGATGCGTCTATGAGGGTCAGTGGCGAGTCCTGCGGTCCTGGAGCAACGACAGATCTGCCTACTTCTCTGGCTATTCGTTGAGCGGAACTTGGCGCTGATCACCTTCAGGAGCTACCTGGCCATGATAGCGGACACGTGTCTCCACTTGGGCTGCCCGCTCCCGGGCTCTGGCAAGGACCGCACCAACCTTAGGGTACGCTTCGGCTCCCAGTGGCCGAGCCTCCGCTCTCTGATTCTGCACTAGGACCTACCCTGCGTGCTGACGTAAGAAGATGGGCTCAATGCGGACTGCTTCTACCGCTCGCCTTGGCTCGCCTCGCGGACCCGACCCGGCAGACCAGTTCCTCCTGGCCCTCGCCTGCGTACAGTGCAGAACGGATGGCTCTGGGCAGCTCCTGTCCGACCCGTCTTGCCTGCCAAAGACTCGGTCCCCATTACCCGCGCACCAGGTGATCACCCTACGGCTCTGACGGGGTTACCCCTACCCCGGGAGACCAGACAGCAGGACCCGGGAGGGCCTTACGGGTATCCCGGCGCCGATCCGAACCCATCCTGAGTGGACGTGCCCGCCTCCTTCTGCCTTGTTCCCCGGAAGGCAGACATCGCGGCCAGATGATATCCTCCTGGCTCCACGGGGGTTTTCCGGTCCGCCTGCCTGGACCTCTCCCAGGAGGACGCTCAGAAACGGAAAATCAGGGTGCATGAGGTGAGAGCCCTGGCCACGAGCGTCGCCTTCGTCCACAACTGTGTTGTTACGTCTTGGGACGGCCGTGGGTCAGCGGGCGTGATCTACCTTCGCCCGATGCTGCCGCAGTGACCTTTGGGCCCGCGGGCGACCCTAGCCCTGGCTGGGACCTTTGCCGCCGCGCGACACTCCCTCCCGGCGCCTAGGTGCCTTGTGTTAGCTTGTGTTAGCTTAGCTGAAATGGTCGGGAGTGTGCCGCGGGGTGGGCGGGTCTGGTGGGCCCCTTACAGGGAGTGTGATTCTAGGCGGCACCCATCTCCTATTCGCTATTCTTCCTAATAGTAATGTCATCGGTAATGTTTTTGAGGAAACAAAACTCAACACAGACAGTGAAATCTGGTTTTTTTCTCTTTATTTCCACCTTATCCTGCTGGCTACTGGTTTGTCACAACTATAGTGTGTTTGGTGTCAGTGTGTTGGGCAAAATGTCTGCTTTTAAACAAAGAAAGTTTTGCATCACACACTTGAACGGTAAATAAGAAAGTAATGAAAAATAATTTTTTTTCTAAAATGTATTTTTCTTAAAAATACTTACATACGGCATTACTACTAGGAATACTTCGCTTAGCTTAACAATTTTAGCCCAAAAATCTCATGTACATTACCACAGGTGAGGCAATCACTAGGGGTGTCGTTACCAGGACATCCGGGGTGGCCTCCCCTTCTCCCTATCCGTTGGCGTGCTCACCGTTTCCCGGCAGTCTCTGAGTCTTAGCTCGACTACGGCAAGCGGGGAAGGCGGGAGGGACCTCTGAGTAATGCCGTCGGTAAGTATTTTTCAAAAAAATACATTTTAGAAAAAAAATTATTTATTTTCTCAAAATCATTACCGACGGCATTACTACTGGAGCAGGGTGCCGCAGTTCCTGGGCCACCTGTCCCGCGCCCAAGCGCCTCTGCGATTAAATTGAGGGTCCCACCCTACGCGCCCACTCCCGACAATTTTAGCTAGGCGTTGGAGGGAGTGCTGCGCTGCTGATATGTCCCCAAGTAAGGCCAGGTTGTCGCGCTGGCCAGATAGATCTCTTAGGTAGAAGCGGGCGAAGGTAGATTCGACCCGCCAACCCACGGCTGCCACAATGTCGCTGACCGCGCAGTTGCGGTCAAAGGCGATGCTCGTTGCCACTGCTCTGACTTCATGTGCCCTGATACGCAAAGTCTTGGTTTGTGCAGGGGCGAGCTCTTTGTATACCTCCCATATCACCCAGAGGAGCCAGGATCAGATCGCCTGCGCAGATATGTCTCGTCTGCCTGGAGCCAAGGGCAGGAATAGGCGCAAGCGCCCTTGTAAAAGTGGCTTAGTTCTGCGCAGGTAACTTTAAGCGCTTTGACGGGGTCCTGTAGGCGGGATTCCCCATCCTGTTCCGTTGTCCTGAGAGGACGGATGGACAATACTTGGAGCGCCGATGCTGGGAGGCTTTTCTTTGCCAGAAACGTAAGGTCTGTGAAGAGCTGTATCAAGCCGTCTTCTTGTTAGGTTTCCCTGCAACGTCAGCGGAAGCCGGCCGTCTTGCCGATGACGGTGCTCGATCCGGTCCGAGAGGTCTGTACCAGCGCTGGTCCGTGCTAAGTGTCAATAAGTGCCTGCTACCTGGTAAATTCGAACGATGCTGAGGGGTCCAATCTGCTTGGGAACCCCTAGACGAACTCGGCCAAAATGGGGTTAGTCCGGTCTGTGGGGAGAGTTGCTCCGCTGCACATCAGGCCTGTAGTACTCTCCACTCTCCCTCGTGTCCGCACTGTCAGAGACTCCTTGAGTCGCTGCAATCACATCCACTGTCGCACCCGAGTGTTACGATTGTGGTTGTGTTATCCTGTGAGAGCGTACGTGTTGATCGTAGGTAACAACCCGATGTTTATTTGAGCTATCACAGTTATGATTTCGTGCCTTTTTAGTGCCTTTGTTCGTGAGTAGAGCCGTTTTCGTTTTGTTGTGTTTAGTCCGGTGCGTTGTAGAAGGGTCGCACTGTCTAGTGGCCTCGTAAGTGTCACGTCGGTTAGTTGACATCTGACATCGCTACATTTTCGCTACTTTTCCTGTGCGCGTGTAGTGAGCAGCTTTTATTTTGTTTGGTGAATGTTCTCGTACCTGTTTGAGCTATCATAGATAGGGATACCATACTTTTATGTGTCTTTATTATACGTTAGAATTTAGAGCTGAAGTGAGCAGCCGTATTTTTGTAGCCTGATATTTTGTTTCTGGAAAGTTTATGTTAATGAGTTTCGGCTGCGCGTTTCGTTCTGATTGGTTGAGTTACTTGATTTCCGTAGAAGATTCTAGATTTTGATAGTGTATATAAGGAGGGCGCTGGGAAAGCCCGTGAGTACATTGTCTTGCTTTGTCAGTTGTAGAGATACGCAGTTTATTGCTAGAGACGCTTTGTATGAGAAACTTTGAGTCGTAGTGAGGACATCGCAGAAGAGACTTTGTATTCAGTAGTTTGTGCATTTGAGAGTGCATTACTGTGTGGATATCGCATCACTGAATTAAATATTGTTGGAACTGTTACTCCAGTATTGTCTACATCCTTAAGCCACGTGTGATGGATTGCAGCTGAACGAGGTTTACTTTAAAGAACTCTACGTGTGTGTGTCTGGTGTGTTTATCATACTTCGACTACAACTCCACCACGTAACACCGAGAAGCCTCTTGGTGTGAGTGCTGACTGTCCATCTCCCAGCGTGCCGTGCCAACTGCTCTGTGTCTGTACAAACAGTTGCTGCCAGGGTTGCGATCGTCTCAGACGCGGAGCTGAGGCAGGGGTTCGCCGCGCATCTCCAAAGGACTGTGATCCAGCTGAACGGTCATCAAAGTCCTAATCCCCATGCCATCCCTGGGCTTGTGGAGCCCCTATGTACCTGTCCTGAGGGAGGGAATACGCTGCCGCATCTTAACCCATATCAGCCTGAGGCTAACAGTTTCAATTGTGCCCTGTCATACACAGGTTATACTATAGAAAATAAGAAAATAGCCCAAAGGCTTTACTTGAAGGCTAGCCCAGATTAGCGTGAAGCCTAGCGGCGCCAAGCCACTCCGGCGCTACCCGTTAACTATTCTTATTCAAACGTATGTCACCCTCTGGTGAACAAGATAAGGGTTAAGATGACTTCCACCAAACCTGTTGTTCCCAGGAGGTTATCCAACCAAGGATTAACCGCCCCCAACGGCTTAACTTCAGTGAACAGACGAACCGGAGAATCCGTATGTATGTATGTATCTATGCAAGGAGTCCGTTCCTCGAAGAAGCCCATCGAGGCTTGTGGATCCGGTCTGGAGGCGACAGGGGGGAAGAAGCAGCTTCCTGTTCCACTACAGTAGGACCGGCCTATCATCGGAGACTCCTCACATGCGTAGAGTAGTTGGAAGTCAGCCGGGTGTAGTAACACTCTTTACGCTGCTGCTGACCCTGCCACAAGGGGAATCCGCACGTACGTTGAGCTGACCTTCGACGTGTCCGACGAGTGCTGGCCCGATCTCTGCACGGCCGGCAGAAGTGCTACACAAAGAAACCCCAACCTCTAGTAGCTGGAGCGCACCTGTACCTTCCGTAGTGTCATCCCTTGTCGAGTAGCCGGAGCGCACCCGTACCTTCCATAGCGTAAGCCATTGTCGAGTAGCCGGTGCGCACCCATACCTTCCGTAGCGTCAGCCATAGTTTCCATCTGATGATCACCAGCTGCAACGCCATCACTCCAGCCAGCGGATGAATCTGCCTGTGTGTTCACTCGTTGCTATCCCGCTGTTATCGGTCAGGCACTCCCTGCCTAGGCGGCAAACTGGGTGCTGGTCCTACGTCGGACTTGCCTCTGATACCCTGGAATCCACGTCGGCGGCGCTGCATCAGCCAGGAGTTCGGGTCCTCCCAAGCTTCGCCATCTGGTCCAGAGGGCCGACCGTCCAAGTAGTTGCAAGCGCAGGGCCGAAGCAACTAGTAAGCGCCAAAGCCAACACTAGACGTCACCTAGTCTCCGGGTCCGGGATCCGTCAGGGCCTACTGTAGCCTGTTGGGCGTCAGGGTCTCAGCCCACCTCCGTGGTCTCCTTCTAGGCAGGGCATCACCAAATCATGCTGTAGCCAAAGCTTCCATCTCGCCACCGCTGACTGGAGCGAGTGGAGACAATCCTGCTGAGGTGACAAGGGATCCTGTGCTGTCGCCTTATCATTTGCCAAGTCGGTCCCACCGAAAAATGTCCTCGTGCGGAGCCTTCCACCGCTGTGTTATCCCAAAAGACGGGCGAGCGCGGAACCTGTCACAACAGCAAGTCCCTTCATATCTCGTCGCCGCCGGCGATCTCCGCGAAGGAGTAGGCTGTGGGGTGGTACGCCATCCTAAATGCTGTCACTAGCTCCGTGCGTGTCCCGCTCCGACGTACCGAGGCTGTAAAGTCCCAGGTGTTCTCCAGACACTTGCTAACGGAAGGCTTCACCCTCTCGATGAAACCCCGCGTCCGCTAGGGGGAAGCGAACTTCGTGCGCAGTCCTAACCAAGCCTCGCTTCCGCTTCCTCGCGCCCCAGTCTGTAGTCTGTGGGGGACCGCCGAGAGCATCCACACCTCCTTATCCACCACCAGCACAGTACCGCCCAGAAGAGACTCCACATCACAGCCGGCGGAAGTAGATGTTCATCCTCTCTGGTCATCGGGAGTCTTCAGAAAAACCTCTGTTGTCCGCCGCCGTCTTGCCGGGTGGTCGCCCAATGCCTCCGCTAGATCCCAAAGTCTGCGAGGAAGCGACGTGACGCACTGGTCCACTCGATGCATCGGTCATCGTCACATCTTTCCTCTCAGGGCGATGACGGCCAGTGGAATGACGCGACGAACCCAGACGCTTCATCCAAAGAGTGGCAAATCTGCAATGTGTTGGAGCGCACTGACCGTCTGCTAGGTGTGTCTGTTATCTACTCCCACTCCGAACCATGTCCTCCGGGTGTAGACTTAGCGCCTCCTTGACCTCCGGTTCTGGATGTAGGCCACCACTGTCGAGCTGTCGGAGATTACGCGTACTCCTGCCCCAAGATACACTGCTCCCACCCAGAGAGAGCACAAGTCACACTGCTTTCCCTCCAGCCTGTTGAAGTGTTAGACGGTTTGATCCCTCGTCCACGTACGAGTATATCCTGACTTGTGAGCCACTGCTTCCACTCGGAGAGAATGTGGGTCACACTGCTTTCACTCCAGCCATTAGAAGTGTTAGACGGCTTGATCCCTCGTCCATGTACAAGGATGTCCTGACTTGTGAGCCACTGCTTCCATCCGGAGAGATTGCGGGGCACACTGCTTCCATCTCCCGCCTGTTGATGTGTTCGTCCGCTTGATCCTTCGTCCAATATGAGGATCCTGACTCGTGAGACACTGCTTCCCATGGAGAGAGCGCGATCCGCCCTGATTCATCTGCGACCTGTTGAGATGTTTGACGGCTTGATCTCTCGTCCAACGGCGAGGATATCTTGACCTGTGCGCCGCTGCTTCCCAGTGAGAACGCGAAGCACACTGCTTCCAATTCCAGCCTGTTGATGTGTTTTCCACTTGATCTCATCCCCTCCGAGGATCCTGACCCGCGAGACGCTGCTCCCACTTGGAAGAGAGCGGGACCTACTGTGTTGCTGCATTAACGCTTGTTCCATAATCCAACAGGCTGAGGTCGAGTGTCGAAAGTGAGGGCGATTCAGTCCTGCCGCTGCCATCTCCGTGATCCCGGCGCCGGTGTCGAGGCTGTCATTTCCCCAAGGAAATCGGCCCTTAATCTCTGGTCTGAAGAATGGCCGCTCTTGCCGGGCGCCTCTGATGCTCAGTGTCACCGAGAGGTCCCACGCTGCGCCATACCCGAGCTTGTCCGCTGGTCAGAGAGGCGAAAAAGGAAGGAGTTCCCAGGCAAAAGGTATCTGTAGCGCCCTTCTTCCCACTGCTGCGGTCGCCCGACCGAACATGAAGGCTTCCCTCCCCGCATAATGCAGGTCCATGGCCACTGTGAGCTCCTCTCTATCTCCAAGGGTGGAGTGTGGGTGTGTGGTTTGCACCACCTCTCGTCGACTGCTGACCGAGTTAGTTCTTCCCAATAGGGCTTCGGACATGAGGGATCCACCCTGTGCGTTAGATCTCGTCTGTGGCTCCACTCTTCGACTCGGGACCCTGAAGCCTGTGTCATTCTCCATGTTCCTATGGTGTGGAGGAGGTGTCCTGGTGGTTCACTCGTGACGGGGATGCAGCTCCCGTCGGCTGGCTCGATGACCAAATGTCCGTCCTCCTATGGACAGCTTCGGCCAACCATATTCTGTCTTTGCTTCTTTCCTTGTCTTCCGTCCTCCGGGGCTAGGGCCTCAGTCTTGCAATCATTATTCTGTCTTTGACTCCTTTCTCGTCTTCCTATTTCCTTCCGTGGGGACGAATCTCATCGCGGCCGTTCTCTCATATCCAGGCCCTCAAAGCAGAGGGGTGGAGGTGTAGAGTTCACTCTGTGTCTCTCATTCCTGTCCCTGTCTGAGAGGTGCGTTGTAGACGCTTGGGCTCTCTCTCTCTCTGTCTTTCACCTGGGGGGTGATAAACTCGCCCAATCTCTCTACTTTTGGGGGACCGAGCTCTTGGTGCCCGGGCTTGGACGGGGGGCAAGCCCCGATCCGAAATGTTAGGCTCAATCATCTGCTGAAGGCGGGTAAGTTTCCCGAGGCACCGGCGGGGATAGTGGACCCCTTTATTCACAGTTCCGTATGATTATGCCTTTTTCTGCCCTGCTGTAGTGTCCTTTCTTGACTTCAGCTGTGATAGCGGCGCCGGTCTCTCCCTTCGGTAAAACGCCCACAGCTGTAACCATCTTTATTCCTCCCAAGTCCCCCATCTGCGGCACGTCCAGCCGGAGGAGCCGCCCGAGCAAGGTAGGCAGACATCATGGCCCTCACTCGGCCATTGGAAGGTGCCACACTTGGTGCATGTCCGTACCTGAGTACTGTAACAAAGGACAGAAAAAACAAAACAACCAAACCAAGTGAAAGCGGGGAACCTCCAAAGAAGAACCGCGCTGCCGGTCGGCCAAAACATCATGGCCTGGTCACCGCCGCTGCCCGGTCGAAACCGGTTAGAGGCAGTCACTGCTACTTTACCTCGCCCTTGCCAAACCGGTAATTCCACAGAAACCAACACCACATAATCCACAGACCACGTAGGTAATCCAATCACCACACAATGCACATAATCCAACGTCCACGAAGGTCCAAACACATAAATCCAAAGTCTACAGAACACAACGGTAATCCACCTAACTACAGCCGGAGCACAAAATGCACACGGCCTGTCCTGAGCAGCTAAGCGAAGAGACTGCTGGGAAACGGTGAGCATGCCACCGGATAGGGAGAAGGGGAGGCCACCCCGGGTGCCCTGGTAATGACATCCCTAGTGATTGCCTCCCCTGTGGTAATGTACACGAGTTTTTTGGGCTAAAATTGTTAAGCTAATCAAAGTATTCCTAGTAGCAATGCCGTCGGTAATGATTTTGAGAAAATAAACAAAAGGTAGTCATTTTCCCTGCTGTACTGCGCTTATCAGGAAGCCCACTTATCAGCTAGCCTGACAGCTGAGAGACTCGCTGCCTCACCGCGCGAGCACCACTTGTGACCCAGTTTCTCGGCTCGCCTGAAACAAACTAAGTGGCCGATCTGAAACAGCCGTGATATTTTACGTCTGAAACCTCTGCACAAGGACTAACATTCATGTCAAGAACACAAATGAAATGGGACCAAACGTGGGTACAAAGAGCACAGGACTAGCAAGAGACATAAATCCTCATGAGCCCCTGCAAACGCGGGGGCTCATGAGGATTTATGTCTTTTGCAGATGAGTAACGTTCGCCTTGCCCCAGCAGTTAAGGAGCTGCTAACCTTCTGGTTTCATAGAAAATATGAATTTTTCCTCTAAAATGTATTTTTTCAAAAAATACTTACCGATGACATGACTATATGGAAGTGTCTACTACTTACTCAATTTTAACCTAAGAACCTGTTGTGTTACCACACAACCCGGGATGCACTCGGGGAACCCCTAGAGGGGCCGAGAGTTGTCTCCCGTTACTGCCCATCCGGTTCTGAGTCACAAGGTGACCAATCAGTCGGAATACTTAGCTCACCAGTGGCAAGCGGGCCAGGTGGGAGGGTCGTCCGAGTCATGTCATCGGTAAGTATTTTTCAAAAGAATACATTTTAGAGGAAAAATTCATTTGTTTCCTCAAAATACATTACCAATGACATGACTATATGGAAGAATCGTGATAAGGAGGAGGGTGCTGCGCCCAAACACAGCCACAGACGGGTTAAGTTAGGGCCATCCTCCCTGCCACAAACTCCCGACAATTTTAGCTAAGTGTGTACCCACAGCGCCTGTGGCGCCAGGAGGGAGTGTTGCGCTGCGGTGATGTGTCCCACCAGTGCAAGATTGTCTCGCTGGCCTGCCCGATCCCGGAGGTATAAGCGGCCGAAGGCCGATCCTGCCTGCCAGCCCACAGCCACCTCGATGTCCTTGACAGCGCCGCTCCGGTTGAAAGCGACGCTTGTGGCCGTGGCTCGTACCCCGTGTGCGCGTATCTTCAGCCCCTTTGCTCCCTCCGGGGAGAGGTCCCGTTAGGCGGACCGTAAGACCCAGCGTAGCAAAGAAGATAATGTCTGGGCTGTACACAGTACTGCCGGTGTTCAATGGCAGAAAGAGGAGTGAGCGTCCCCTCCGGACGGCTTTGGGTCAGCGTCGGCAAACGCAAAGGGCACGCACGGGAAATTGTTGCCTGGTCTCCCGGGGGAAGGACATATCTCTCAGCGGCCGGAAGGTGAACACCTGTGGCGCGGCCAGAGGAGACCTAGTCTGGGCAAGGCAGGCAGGGTCCATGAGTAGCTGCACGGAACCATCTGTTCTGAACTGTAGGCAGGCAGGGCGCGCTGACAACGCATGTAGCTCGCTTACTCGGGCCGATGTGGCAAGGGCCAACAGGAAGCATGTCTTACGAGTCACCACCGCGAAGCGGGCCAAGAGCAGCGGTTCACATCTGGCAGCCTGAAGCCACGTCAGTCCCCCGGCAAGGTCCCAGCGAGGAAGAGCGAGCGGGGCACTGACACTGCAGGCCGAAGTGAGTCCTAAGGTCGGCGATGTCTTTGCAGGCGCCAGGGTCCGGGCGGCCGAGCTGCCAGTAGGTGTCGGCAAACAAGGACAGGTACCCCCTGATGGTGATAGGGGCTAACCCTTGGGCTCCGAAGAGCCAGAGGAAGAAGTCCACGAGTTGGGGATTCATCAGTTCAGTGGGGAGAGGCGCTGGTCAACGCACCAGGAGCACAGTACTCACCATCTTCCCTCGTAGATGCGTCTGGTCGAGGGTCTGCAGGCTGTAGCGAACGCCTCCACTGCTGCACTCAAGAAGCATCTGGCGGCGAGGGCTTGCCACACAACTCCAGGTGTGAAGGAAGAGACGCTCCGGGCACGGGTGGAACAGCGGCTGGGGGGGCTGCTGAGCAACGTGCTCAGCATGGGTAGCAGCAGGGGGGTCCTGTGGCGAGGCTGGAAGGAGAGCGTGTCGACTGCCCAGGCAAGGGGGTCTGGAATGGGAGGGGGGGGGGGGGAACGAAGAGGGGAAGCTGGTGAATCCACCTCATGGCGAATAGGTCGACCCTAGGAGTCACCCAGCGAGCATAGATCATCTGAACGACGTCCCTGTGTAGTGTCCACTCCGCGCGTAGCAGCGCCGGCGCCGGGAGAGAGCGTTGACCAAGACGGTCAGGAGGCAGGAGATGTGTTGAGCTCGGGGGGAAGCTGCGGTGCTCGCACCAGCGCATCAGACGGTAGTGGAGCATGCACCAGTCGGGTGAGCGCGTACCGCCCTGCTTCCGAATGTAGGAATCACCGTCGCGTTGTCCGAGAGGACGTGCCGCTCCTGGCGTCGGAGGTGTGCTTCCCACGGCGATGAGGGCATGCCAGGCGGCTTGCAGCTCCAACCAGTTGACATGTCTGTCTGACAGCTCTGGAGGCCAGGGCCGGGCGTCGTGAAGAACCGCGGTAGCAGGTGAGGCCCCCACCCAGAGAGACTTGCATCGACGCAAGGGAAAGCTGAGGGGGAGGAGAGACAAGGGGGAATCCCGAAGAGGGCCACAAAGAGTCCGTCCAAGGCCGCAGAAGGGGACGAAGCCTCCGAGTCAGGGGTGCCGGGACAGCCAAGTCTCCGGAGGACGGATGCCAATGGCGCCGGAGGTGCTGCTGAAGTGGTAGGACGTGAAGATGATCGAGTGGGAGTAGATCCGCCGCTTCGCTCCGCGTAAGGGCGGTACCCGTCCGTCCGTCCGGCGATCTGCTGCGGTTCACCCGTGCGGTCACGTCAGTGTCCTCGTCAGACTGCGCGTCTCCGCATCATTTGCCATGGGCTGAGATGTGGTCGTCTCGGTGTTCATGGGACACTGCCTCCATCCATCGGTCGCCATAGAGTGGTCCCGCACCGGTGGGGGCAGCAGGACCATCCTGTTTTTTTTTAAAGCTCCTCCTCAAGCACCGAAGCGGCGAAGGCACCAGGCGACGCAGCGGGCGAGGTGAGCAGAACAAGATGAACATGGGGACGGCCGTGGAACTGAAGCACGAGACTTGGTCGAGGGCTGCGTCCGCAGGAGTGACGCGCACCGCGGTCCATCCTGAGCTCGTCCAGGGGTGAGTGCGAGCGTCTGAAGCTGCTGGAGGAGTGGGAGCTGCCCGAAGTCCTCGGACAAGCGGACGCTGGTCTCTGCGAGCTGGGCTCAGTGAGGCGGGCTCTCTGCCGGCTAACGACTTAAGAGTCAACGAGCTTTCCGAGTAGAGACAACAAGGACTGATAGTGGACACAGGATGGCGCATCCTAGAAGGCCGGGTTTAGAGAGGCGGGTGCTCTGCTGGCTATATGGCTCCCCGTAAAAACCAACGGGTTTTGTCTGGGCGGGCTCCCTCCGGGGAGCAGATGCGTTGAATGCAGTCCTGCTAGGAGCGCTGGGCTCCCCTTGTCCGGCATGGCGTGCATCCCCAAGGGTGGTGTGGTCGCGCTCTTCTCTCTTGGCACTGGTCTCCGCGAGCCAGGCTCAGTGAGGCAGGTTCTCTGCCGGCTAACGACTCCCCGTAAGCGTCAGCGAGCATAACAGTAGCGACAAGTAGGACTGACAGTGGACAGCGCAACGTGTTCCTTCCTGCGCTCGGCAACAGGTGCGTGCGAGCATCTGGAGAAGCCAGAGAAGCGGGAGGGCTCTGAACTGCCCGAAGTCCTCGGACGCGTGGATACAGGTTTCTTCGAGCCGGGCTCAGTGAGGCGGGCTCTCTGCCGGCTAGGCGACTCCCCGTTAGAGTCAGCGGGCTTTTCCAATAGAAATGTGTGTGGACTGACAGTGGACACAGGACGGCGCGTGGCGTGCCCCAAGAGGCCGGGCTCAGTGAGGCGGGCGCTCTGCCGGCAATTAGGCTCCCCGTAGGAACCAGCGGGTTTTATCCTGGAAGTGGTCACGTTGAGAGCAGTCCTGCTAGGAGCGCTGGGCTCACGCATCCAGCGTGGCGTCAGTTCCACAAGGTTGGTGTGGTCTCGAACGGTCACTGCTCCGGGCGCCTTGACAGGAGAAGGATCACACACCGGTGCAGGGCGCTCGTGCCTGTAAAAGCTCCATAACTGTGACCAGTGCAGCTCAGGCCAGGTGGAGCAGGTGTCGCAAGTGTGGCCGGAGGAGCATCCGGCGCAGGGGAGACAGACCTTGTGGTTGTCCGACGGCCATTGAAACTCGCCGCACTGCATGCAGGTCAGTACCTGGCAACTGCAACACAAATCACCCATGGAGGCCTGTGGGCGAGGGCACGTGGTGCCCCGCTCAGTTAAGGCGAGCCTTTAACGCATAGTGGCACAAAAAAAGTACAAGCATGCAAGTAAGCGCCTGGTCCTGCAACCCTATCAACATGAAGGCCAGTAGGCGCGGGCACGTGGGGCCCCGCCAAGTTAAGGCGAGCATTCGTCACATAATGGTACAACAAGGTACAAGCATGCAGGTAAGCGCCCGGTACTGCAACACCTATCAACATGAAAGGCGAGTGGACACGGGCCTGTGGCTAAGGCGAGCATTTGACGTATATGGTACAACCAAGGAACAAGCATGCAGGTAAGCGCCAGGTACTGCAACACCTATCAACACGAGGTGAGCGGGCGCGGGCACGTGGGGCCCCGCCAAGCTAAGTCGAGTGTTCGGTGTGAAAAAGTACAACGCAGGTACGATGAAAGGAAGTGCCTCTGCTCGAAACCGGCGCCCAGCCCGGGGGCCAGCCGAGGGCTAGTACATCTACCTTACCTCTCAGTAGAAGCGGGGACGGGGGAAGGAACCTCTAAATCACCCTCAGCGCGCAAAGGTGGGCGGCGTCCCAAAAAGTCTGCGCCATGCGCAACTCAGGAAGGCGCAGAAGAGGGAAGCAGCAGAATGCTCAGGCGATGAAGCAGACCCACAAGGGCACAGGCAGGGTCGGCGCAAGCAGAAGCCCAAAAACAAGAAGTTCAGAAGACCGGCGAACGAACTGGTCACATCAAGCAGTCAAAGTCCTTAGGCTAGCAAACACGTCTGCATGGCGTGAGCTAAATAGCATGACTGGTGGGTCACCTCGTGACTCGGAACCGGATGGGCAGTAACGGGAGACAACTCTCGGCCCCTCTAGGGGTTCCCTGAGTGCCTCCCGGGTTGTGTGGTAACACAACAGGTTCTTAGGCTAAAATTGAGTAAGTAGTAGACACTTCCATATAGTCATGTCATTGGTAATGTATTTTGAGGAAACAATAACATTTGATTGTAATCCCTTGACTGCCAAGAAAAAGTCAACATAATCCAACTGCAAGAGACACAGAGCCTCGTGGGGCGCCACAGCTGCGGGGGCTCATCAAGCTCTATGCCTCTTGCTGACACCACTTGAATCCATGTTCTTTGGAAGGTTGGGGAACTTTGGCACTGAATTAACAAAGATTTCAGAACACGGTCTGCATCCAATGACAGTGAAAGGGTCAAGCTCAGTTTGTGACTCACCTATAGTTGCGTCCTCCCACGCAGTTATTGAGCCATTTACAGTGATGGTCAAAGTCAGACACACACTTGTTACATGCACGGCAATGCTTGGATTTGGGGCCTCTGAAAAGTATACACATGAAATTAACACATTTTTGCAGATTGAAATTAAAGTAAACAGAACACTGAACATTGTAAATAATGAGGACTCTGTAAATTACAGAGTCTTCATTGTTCTTCTGCTTTCATTATTATAATTATTTTACAGTGTAATCTCATGTAAAAATATAACTCAAGTGTGCAAATGGTTAATGGGCTCACATCAGCCACTGTGCATTTGCACGCACTGCAATGGTCTGCTGAAATTTCAGACTTCAAACCAGAATGTGAATCAAACCAAAGAGTGCATTAAACACTTAACCTCATGATAGTGGAGCTATCAAAGCAGCTTTTCTCTTCTTGCAGGTTAATGAAAATTTTTTTTTTTCCCCCTCAACACTCACACATTGACTTCACAGAGGTAGCAATGCTGATTTTGGATGGCATGCGGGTGTTTGCTGCGGTCCAGCCGAGCTACAGTTTTCCCCGTGCCTTTTGCCAGCACGGAGGGATCAGCAGGGTTGATGGTGGTTGCAACCAGCAGTGTCACTACAATGGCAAGACCTACAAGGCCGTTAATCTGACATGTGGTCAAAGAATTTAATACATCACTGGACTTGAATTACAACAGAATACAAGGGTCATGCTGGTGTTTTCAGTTTTCATGTATATATGCATAGGGTTGATAAAAATGTGTACGACACAACAAACTTGTGACCGGAGTGAATATGACAAAACTCAATCCCATCAACTCTAGCTGTAATTTTGTAAAATGTATTTTTCTTTAAAATGATTTTTTTTTAAAAAATACTTACCGATGGTATTACTGATAGGAATGTTACCTAGCTAGCCTAATTTTAGCCAAAATTTGGTTGTGTCCATATAAGGGAGTGTTGGCAGGAGAGGGGCGCCATAGACCAGGTCATACCCGAGTAGCCTCCCTTAATCCCATCCGGTATGAGAATACCCGGCATACCTCAGTTTAGTTTCTTAGCGAACTGGCGGCAAGCGGGGCAGGTGGGAGGGACCTTCGAGTAATACCATCAGTAAGTATTTTTCCAAAAAATTCATTTTAAAGAAAAATACATTTGTTTTCTCAAAACAC
Source organism: Semisulcospira habei (assembly GCA_036245525.1). Classification (NCBI taxonomy): domain Eukaryota; kingdom Metazoa; phylum Mollusca; class Gastropoda; family Semisulcospiridae; genus Semisulcospira; species Semisulcospira habei. Next base: position 163,894,871 of record BTPG01000002.1, read on the forward strand.
ATTACCGATGGTATTACTGATAGGAAGAATCCTGAAGAGGAGATGGGTGCTGCTATAGCGCCCCTAACACCAAAGACACTGGCACTCAGACCCACCCTCCCACAGCAAACTCCCGATAATTTTAGCTAAGATTCCTACGGCGCCTATGGCGCCGGGAGGGAGTGTTGCACCGCTGCAATGTCTCCCACCAGTGAGAGGTTCTGCTGCTGGGTGGAGAGGTCCCTCAGGTAGAAGCAGGCGAAGGTAGTCTCAGCTCGCCATCACACAGCCATCACAAAATCCTTGACCGCGCAGTTGCGGTCGCGTGCGAGACTTGCGGCCATGGCTGACCTCGTGCACCCTGAAGTTCATACGTTTGGCTGCAACCGGGGCGAGGTCCTGGTAGGCAGAGCGAATACCCATCGGATCCAGGAGGAGATGGTCTGGGCTGAGATGTCACGTCTACCTGGGGACAAAGGGAGAAACAGGCGGGTGCGTCCTCTGCGCAGAGGCTTCGTCCGGCGCAGGTACACACGTAAGGCTCTCACCGGGCACGGCTTTACCAGCCAGTGCTTGCGCGTAGCATTTAGTTCGCTTCAGGCGGCCAGAGAGATAAGGCGCAGCGAGGTCAAATTACCCTCTCGCTCGCTCATTCTATTTATATCGCACTTGCAACTGAGCTGTATACAGCGTGTCCGGAGCTCTGCGCTATAACAACTACCTACACGTTTGTATTCATAACACATCTCAGCCTAAAGTGACTGTTGTGAAAGTAGCATCGTTCAAAAGTTGAAATTCTTACCTACATACCGATACCAAACATGACAACATTACGACTTACACTTGTGTAGCAGATTATGGTGAAAATAAAGAGAACGAGAATTTGTTGATGTATGATGTCGGTGTTTGTTGTGAAATTGACAAAGTTCCCACAGCCATAACACGAAGACGTAACTTTTCCCAACGAAACACACTTGCACGCATAAGGGTCAGCATGCCTACAGTAAGTATCACTTACCGGATTTTCGCTACGCGCTGGGGGACGGAAGCAGGAGGGTGGTTAATGAGGTCACTGACAGGTCGCGTTCTGGCATTTCTCGCCCGTAGTCCCGGTATTCCACAGACTGCTAATGCCCTCCGTGTACTAAAATCCGATTAGTCCATCACAGGTCACAGTATTCAACAGTGTTTTTAAATATACCTTGCGGTTCAGCACATTTGCTGACACACTAGACATAATAACAATACTGAGTTTCTGTTCACAGATACACAAGACCGATGCCAGCTAAACAGCGTTATATGAGAATTTTTTTCTGTTTTACTACTGGAGGAATGACGGAGTGGAGGACCGGTGACACGAGTGTCATGTGCTCGGTCATGAGCAGTCTGAGTTTTTCCTCCTCTGCTTGCAAGCCAAATGTCCTACTCTTTAAAATGTTAATGGTAGCGTGACTCTCTTCACCTCCCTGCTCACCATGAAGCGCTAAACCAAATCCCCACTTAGTCATAAAGTCAACGCAGTGACATTCCAAGATATGTTGTTTCGGAATGATGCTACTGGCTGGAAAAGTACTTAAAAAAAAACGCATGTAGTTTGCAATCTTGTCATTGATGTCTTGCATTGATTCATTTCTGCTCTTCACCGGCATTTTGTGAGAAACATTAGTATGGACTTGTGAGTACAGGTCGTTCAGAATTCGGAACTTTAAGGAAATGTCATGCGCTGCTGCATGAAGTTTAGGATCATCTGTCAGCTTCATGGTATTGCTGATAACACTGTTACCAACATCAGTGAACACATCATACTTCAAGTAACGGTGGCAGTGGTTGCCAACAAACGAACGGCCATGGTATGCTTGCATGAATATCTTATTCCTCTTTAGTGCTTCGTCAAGGCCAGAAGTGACAGGTCCGCACAGAAATGGCAACTTTGTCTCTTCTCTCAGAGCTTCTATTTTGTCCTCGAATTCTGCTACCCGCTGCATCTTCTGCTCACGTCGTTCATCAAAATGCTTCACACTCTCATTGTGTCTCTTGTCGCTGAACACTGCAATACCCTCGGTCAGCTGTTTTCTTTTTTCAAGTTCTTTGATGACTCTTACTTCTGAAATGTATTTTTCAAAAGGTGTGTTTCCATCATGTGCCTCCTTTCCCTCGGCCAGTCTTTCAGCAATGACTTTATCGAGTTCGTGGCATTCTTGCTCTAGGAGGGAATGATGTTTTTTTACTATACCTAGCAGAAGATGGAGGTATGGTGGTGCAGTTTGCGAAACCTCAACATCAAAGATTGGTTCATGTACAACATTGTTGTAACCTTTGGCATTCTTTTTGTCTCCTCCTGCACGCATGTATCGCCTATAATCCCGCTTGATGTTGTTAAGCGTTCTCTGTTTCACTTGTACTCGCTCATGTGGAGCTCTTTGTAGCTGACTTTTCGAAGCAGTACACCAGAGACAAGGGTGGACCCCTTGTGCTCCTGAGAGACCAAAGAGTTTGACGAGAAAATCGTAATCGCCAAACAGAAATACACGTATCTGTTTTTCTTTCCATTTCATGGTTTGGAGAAGTGACACCTGCTCTTTAAACGGCTGCAAAATTGTTTGAAGATTTTCATGACTGTCTTTACAGTTAGCCATACACACCAAAAACGTATTGTGTTTAGAGTTAGGGTTTTGGAGATTAGCAACTTGAAGCATTGTTTTATAACTGTTACCGCCATGATCTCCTCCTAGTTTTATCCAAATTTCATCATTTGGTATTTGTTCATGCCATTCAAGAAGATTTGCAGCTTCAAACTTGTCAAGCAGTTCAGGAACAAAATGTGTGAGATCCTCTATGTAGGCGACAGGCGTTTTCTGGCTTTCTTTCTTGTTTGTTACTTTGTTTTCAAAAGTCAGATTCTTTTGTTCAATGGTCACTGTGCCACAGAGCGCTTCTTTCTGGGTCTGTCTTTCCTTTCTTTCACTTTCAAGTTTGACACCAATGCTTCTCATGAAGCGTTTGTATGTTCTGTACTTGGACCAGCTTAATCCTAGATTGGTTCTCAGAGCAATACCCTGTTTTCTACAGACATACACGGATCGCCTATGGCCTGCTCTGTCTAATATTGCAGTCATTTTTTCATTTCTTTCTCGTCTTAACTCGTCAGTTATTTGTTCAGCTTCATCCACTTCTGATCCGCCAGACATATTTGCTCTAGCACGGGCTAATACCTTAGACCTTCTTCGTATTACGGCTGATGATGCCCCTGTTGTTGGTTTTCTTGGTTTTGGTATGTGCATAAAATACAAAGGCTGTCCTCCAGTCTTGCAACGGATTGTGGCATCAGCTGATTCATTAAGCATTGTGCGGTTTAGTGCCGTCTGATATTTTTCTTCCTCCTTTGTCAATGGCATCTGCAGTTCCTGGACAGGTCGAAGGCTGGGTCGTTTGATATGTGGAGATGTGGCTATATCGACACCCGTTTTTTCAATGGGTGAAATGGCTATTTCATGCGTCCGCTTGGCTGGTGGAGATGGGGTCCACACTCTTTGTAACGGCGATGTTTGAGCATCGACTTTGCATGGCGTTTTACGGGGAGTAGACATCGCGGGAATGAAAACTTGTATACCACTATCACCTTCATTAGTGCTGTTATTAGTGTCAGTGTTATGAGTGTCACTGTGACATTCCACAGATCGAAACGGTCGTTTCTTCACATGTGCACCCTTCGCTGGTCGTCCTCCTTTACCTAGCTGCATGAAATGAACGCACGCGACACATTCTTCAACACTCGTATTTGGATCGAACATGGTCCAAATGTGTTGTGATGAGGCAATATCAGACGCCGCATTTCGCGTTGTCTCCGCAGACACACGTGTTTCAGAGTCTATCCGTTTCATCCGACTATAGCAACTACTACACAGTGTTTTGGAGTGCATCAGGTCTTTGTCTTCCTGGATATTAATTCCATAACACTTGTGGATTAAGTGTTCATATTTGATACAAAGATATGACTTTTTATCACTGTTTCTTTTGTGATCTCCCGCCACATATTCTGCACAATGCATTTAGTCGCAGTGCATGGAACACACCTGTGTGTACACAGACTGTATGCGTTTCATCAGACTCCATCATGATCAAAAGTTAAATCAAAAGTACATGTACACGGTTCACTGTTAGTGTTACACTATTTCCCGAGAAAGAAACGTGACTATCTCCTCAATAGTATCCGTGTAACTAAGCCCTCACTTTCTCCGATTCGGCCGGGAGTGTACTAAGGCAGGCGCCTGGTACTTGTCTGTCGACACTTGTCAGTGACCTCATTAACCACCCTCCTGCTTCCATCCCCCAGCGCGTAGCGAAAATCTGGTAAGTGATACTTACTGTAGGCATGCTGACCCTTATGCGTGCAAGTGTGTTTCATTGGGAAAAGTTACGTCTTCCTGTTATAGCTGTGGGAACTTTGTCAATTTCACAACAAACACCGGCATCATACATCAACAAATTCTCGTTCTCTTTATTTTCACCATAATCTGCTACACAAGTGTAAGTCGTAATGTTGTCATGTTTGGTATCAGTGTGTAGGTGAAATCTTCATCTTTTGAACGATGTTGCTTTCACAACAGTCACTTTAGGCTGAGATGTGTTATGAATACAAACGTGTAGGTAGTTGTTATAGCGCAGAGCGCCGGACACGCTGTATACTGCTCAGTTGCAAGAGCGATATAAATAGAATGAGCGAGCGACAGTGGAATGTGACCTCGCCACGCCTTATCTCTCTGGCAGCCTGAAGCGAACTAAGTGTCAGCTGTGGTAAAGGCGTGCGGGTCCTGTTGTCTGGTCTCCCAGGTGGAGTCTGTCCCTCGTAAAGGGCGAATAGTCATCAACTGTGGGGCCACCAAGGAGGCCGCGTCTTGGCCCGGCAGATGGGTCAGGTAGCAGCTGCACGGATTCGTCCGTCCGGAACAGCAAGCAACCTGGGCGTGTCAACAGCGCGTGAAGTTCACTGACCCTGGAAGCCGTGGCTAGGGCCAACAGGAAGCACGTCTTCCGAGTCGCATCCGACAACTGCAGAGGTTCAAACGGATGGAGTTAAGCCACGCAAGCACCCATGGAAGATCCCAACTTGGCAACAGCGAACGCAGTGCCGGGCAGTGCAGACCGAAGTGGGCCATCAGATCGGCGAGGTCTTTGCAGCTACCAGGGTCGTGCCGGCCCAAGTGCCGGTAGATGTCGGCGATCATGGCTAGGTAGCTCCGAACGGAAATTGCAGCCAGTCCCTGGTCGTAGAATAGCCAGAGGAAGAACTCAGCTGGGGCATCGTCAGGTCCGTGGGGAGGAGGCGGTTGTCGCCACACCAGTCACATAGCACTCGCCATTTTCCCTCATAAACTCGTCTGGTAGAGGGTCTGCGGGCTGCAGCGATAGGATCCACCGCCGCACTAGAGAAGCCTCTGCTGGTGAGGGCTTGCCGTACAATCTCCAGGCGTGGAGGAGGAGACACTCTGGGCACGGATGGTACAGCGGCTGTTGCGGTTGCTTCAGTATCGTGCGGGGCGTGGGGAGCTGCAGCGGAGGGCATGTGGCGAGGTTCAAAAGGTCTGTGGTCCACGACCTGGTCCAGCAGAAGGGGGGCCACCAGGAAAAGGACCATGTTGCAGCCGTGGAGCTTGAGGAGGACTTTGGGCACCAGCACGGACGTAGGGTAAGCATAGGCGACGTTCCAGCGATGGAAAGCACGTCGACTGCCCAAGCTAGCGGCTCTGGAACCGATAGACGAACAGCGGTAGCTGGCGGTTCCATCGCGTCGCGAAGAGGTCGATCATCGGAGCCTCCCACCTGGTCCCGATCATCCTGAAGATGTCCGGACGTAGCATCCACTCGGTGTGGAGAAACTGTCTGCGGCGCAATAGATGCCCGGAATGTCTCTCGCCCGAAGAGCGATGCCCCGATCCTTGCACCAGCGAAGCACCTGGTGGTCGTCTTCCGCTGTGGCGACGCGGGGACCTAAGCGAGGATACCGAAGAGTGAGGGGCAGGACGGCGATCCCGAGGGTAGCGGTTGCGGCACGAGGAACGGGACACGTGGGTGGATCGTACAAAGTCTGTCGTCGTCCGTGAAGAAGCCCTGGGGTGCCGGTAGTCCCACGAAGTCCGGGAGGAAGAGCGCAGTCTCGACGGCCGATCCCGCGAACTGGAACGGTGAGGCGTAGTTAAGCCGGTCCTACCATCACGTCGAGGCCCCACTGTACTGGTACGTCGTCGCCGGCTCCTGTCGCGACTCTTATCTCTGTGTGGCGCGGAAGTACTTCTGGAGTCAGGCTGTTACGATTGTGGTTGTGTTATCCTGTGAGAGCGTACATGTTATTCGTAGGTAACGATCCGATGTTTATTTGAGCTATCACGGTTATGATTTACGTGCCTGTTTAATAAGATTTTCTTTTGTTCGTGAGTAGAGCCGATTTCGTTTTGTTAAGTTTAGTCCGGAACGTTCTAGAAAGGTCGCACTGTCTAGTGGCCTCGTAAGTGTCACGTCGGTTAGTTGACATCGCAACATTTTCGCTACTTTTTGTTTTCCTGTGCGCGTGTAATGAGCAGCCTTTATTTTGTTTTGGGAATGTTCTCGTACCTTTTTGAGCTATCATGGAACGTGGTGATAGGGTTACCATACTTTTATGTGTCTTTATTATACGCTAGAATTTAGAGCTGAAGTAAGCAGCCGTGTTTTTGTAGCCTGTTATAGTTTTTCTCGAAAGTTCATGTTAATGAGCTTCGGCTGCGTGTTTCGTTCTGATTGGTTGAGTTGTATGATTTCCATAGAAGATTCTGGAATTTGATAGTATCTATAAGGAGGGCGCTGGGAAAGCCCGTTAGTACATTGTCTTGCTTTGTCAATTGTAGAGACACGCAGTTTATTGCGAGAGACGCTGTGTATGAGAAACTTTGTGTCGCAGTGAGGACATCGCAGAAGAGACTTTGTATCAGTTGTTTGTGCATTTGAAAGTGCATTACTGTGTGGATATCGCATCGCTAAATTAAATATTGTTGGAACTGTTACTCCAGTATTGTCTACATCCTTAAGCCACGTGTGACGGATTGCAGCTGAACGAGGTTTACTTTAAAGAACTCTACGTATGTGTATGTCTGGTGTGTTTATCATACTTCGACTACAACTCCACCACGTAACATTTTGGCGACCCCGACGAGACCTCTTCAGTTGGTTCAGTGGAAAGGGTAGCAGGAGAAAACAGCCAGCAGTGAAAAGCAGAGATGGCGACATCAGAGATGGAGATATTCCTGAAAATTGGAAAGGAATGTGGACTCGAAGGAGCTCAACTCCTCGAGTTTGTAAAGGAGAGAGAAGAGAAAGATGAAAAGAAACGAGAGAAAGAAGAAAAGGAGAGACTGGAGAGAGAAGAAAGAGCCAAAGAGCGTGAAATCAGGAGACTCGAAATCCAAGCAGAAGAAGCAGAGAAACAGCAAAGAGAAGCAGAGAAACAGCGAAGAGAGGCAGAGAAACAACGAGAAGAGGAGCGAGAAGAGGCGGAGAGGCAACGTCAACACGAAATTCATCTAAAGCAGATGGAGATAGAGGCACAGAGCCAGAGAACTAATGAAGCAACAGCATTAGCGAGCAGAGAACAAACAGCCCGTGCGCCAAAACTTCCACCTTTCATTGAAAATTCAGATAAGATGGACGCTTATCTGGAGCGATTCGAGCGCTTCGCAAATAGCAACAATTGGAAACAAGAGACTTGGGCTATTAAACTGAGCGCACTTCTAACTGACAAAGCGCTTGAATTTTACACCCGTTTGCCAAGAGAAGAAGCTGAAGAGTATACACAGTTGAAAGCCGCCCTGCTGAGACAGTATGACTTTACTGAAGAAGGTTACAGGTGACGATTTCGGAACTGCAAGCCTGAAGAAGGAGAAACACCCGGCCTATTCATTGAGAGAATTAGAAGCTACCTGGAGAAATGGATAGAGCTGGCTGGCCTAAACAGAGAGTACCAAGACCTGTGCGACCTAATCATCAAAGAACAAGTCCTCAGCGCATGTTCTAAGGACCTGGCCGCCCACCTCAGAGAGCAAAAGGACCAGTCACTAAAGGCCCTGGCCGACTTCGCTCAAAGATACCTTGACGCTCACAACATGAAGTTCGGGTCCAGTAAGCCGCAGCATGAGTCTGAACCAGCAGAGGACATCCACAATGTCAGAGACAAACCGAAATACATGCCGGTGGAGAACCTGACATGTTTTCTCTGTGGAAAGAAAGGTCACAAGGCGATACGGTGTCCTTCTAAAGATGTTCCCCGAAGCGACAACATCAAAAGATCCAACCAAGATCGTGGGATAGCAGGCAGAAGCAGTACCACGTCTCAACACAGAGCTGCCGCTGTATTAGCCAATGATGTGACGTCATCCAATGACTTTGAGTCTAGAGAAAAGCGAGTGACACCAGAGCTGATCGAATCTTTCAGAAAGAATGGACGCATCCCAGTAGGAGATGGGACTACATTTTTACGTCTCAAACATCGCGCTGCCTGAGAATGCAGTGCCGAACATGCCGGTGGTGTCAGGATTCGTCGGCGACACACCAGTGAGAGTGTTGAGAGACACTGGTTGTAGCTGCATCATCGTGAGAGAGGACCTAGTAGCTGAAGACCAGAAGGTACAGGAGTGGACCATCCTCATTTTGGCTGACAGAACCGTAAGGATTATCCCTCTTGCCAAAGTCAGTGTCGACACCCCATACTTGACAGGAGAGGTGAAGGCGTTGTGCGTGAAGACGCCAGTCTACGACCTCATCATCGGAAACATTGATGGTGCCAGAAACGCAGACGATCCAGATCCAGAGTGGAGACCTGAAATATGTTCTGTTACCACGAGAAGTCAAGCAAAGAAGAGTCACCAGACCATCCCTCTAAAAGTGGCGGATAACACGAAAGCAGCTGTCGTGAATAGAGACAAGCTGGTGGAGCTACAGAGAGGTCAAGACAAACCAAAATTGGCAGAATCGGTGCGTCTTGCTGATGACGAAAGACTAGACAACGAGAACCTGTTTGACCTTAATGAACTCCGACACAAAGAGGATGTAGAAGATATCCAGTTCGGTCAGAATCTGACCCAGACTCAACGTGAAGAACTGCGCTTCCTGACTCAAGAGTTCGAGCATCGGTTTACACCTGACCCAGGGACAACAGACACCATCCAGCACGAGGTAAACCTGACATCAAACGAGCCAGTTCGCAGCAAACCTTATCGTCTTCCTTATAATACGAGAGAAGAATTGAAAAAGGATATCAAGGAAATGCTGAGTCTGAATGTCATCAGAGTCCAAGTCACCATATGCGTCCCCAGTTGTCATCATGAAGAAACCAGATGGATCGAACCGAGTGTGTATGGACTATCGCAGACTCAATAAACTAACAATCTTTGATCCAGAACCTATGCCCACAGCGGAAGAACTGTTCCAGAAGGTCAGTGGAGACCGATTTTTCTCCAAAATTGACCGAATCAAGGTTGCAGAGAAAGATATCCCCAAGACAGCGTTCGTCACACCCGACGGTCATTGGGAGTTCCTGAAGATGCCTTTTGGTATGGTGAACAGTGGTGCCACATTGAAGAGAGGACTGAAAAAGATCCTAGAAGATATGCAAAATGTGGTCTTTTACTGGGATGACATTTTGATCCATACCAAAACTTGGGGGGAACACCTCAAAGCCCTCCGAGAACTGTTCCAAAGACTGTCAGATGCGAATTTCACCATCCGTCCAAGCAAGTGTATTCTTGGGGCTGACAACATAGACTTTATTGGACATAAATTGAGCGAAGGTTTAAAGGGGCTACACGACACCAACGTGCAGAAGATCAGGGATGCCCCGCGACCTACGACCAAGACGCAAGTCCACTCATTTATGGGCTTGGCGAACTACTACCGGGAGTTCATACCAAACTTTGCCGCAGTCACAGCACCCCTGACTGATTTGCTGAGGAAAGGACAACCTAACATAGTGAAGTGGGAGGATGCCCAAGAGCAAGCATTCCTGGCGGTTCGAGACATCCTAACCGAGAAGCCTATTCTACACCTTCCTGACCCGTTGAAAACGTTCTTCCTGAGAACAGACGCCTCCAACGAAGGAGTAGGTGCAGTCTTGATGCAAAAAGATAACGGAAAACTCCACCCAGTGAGCTACGCCAGCAAAAAGTTGACCAGAGCTGAGAGAAACTACTCGACCATTGAGAAGGAGTGCCTAGCCATCATCTGGGGAGTAAGGCGATTCGAACTGTACCTTCTGGGAGTGCCATTTGTTCTCCAAACAGACCATCAGCCCTTGAACTATCTAAACTCTGCAAAGTTTACAAATTCTCGTATTATGAGATGGGCGATGTTCTTACAGAATTTTGACATTAAACTACAGTCTATCAAGGGTTCGCAGAATTTTGGAGCAGATTCCTGAGCAGAGCAGTTTAAATGAACATTTCTGTGTCCACAACATTTGCATGAAACATTTTGATGCTCAGGACTGTTTACAGGAACTGTGAGACGTTTATTTTAATTCGATTTTTGATGTGAAGTTATATTTGTTTAGGGTTTGTGTAGGTTTACACAGCCACAACCGTTTTGAAATTTGAGAAGAAATTTTTGTGAAATTTCATTCTTAAGAGGGGGGTAATGTTACGATTGTGGTTGTGTTATCCTGTGAGAGCGTACATGTGTTATTCGTAGGTAACGATCCAATGTTTATTTGAGCTATCATGGTTATGATTTACATGCCTGTTTAGTAAGATTTTCTTTTGTTCGTGAGTAGAGCCGATTTCGTTTTGTTAAGTTTAGTCCGGAACGTTCTAGAAAGGTCGCACTGTCTAGTGGCCTCGTAAGTGTCACGTCGGTTAGTTGACATCGCAACATTTTCACTACTTTTTGTTTTCCTGTGCGCGTGTAGTGAGCAGCCTTTATTTTGTTTTGGGAATGTTCTCGTACCTTTTTGAGCTATCATGGAACGTGGTGATAGGGTTACCATACTTTTATGTGTCTTTATTATACGCTAGAATTTAGAGCTGAAGTAAGCAGCCGTGTTTTTGTAGCCTGTTATAGTTTTTCTCGAAAGTTCATGTTAATGAGCTTCGGCTGCGTGTTTCGTTCTGATTGGTTGAGTTGTATGATTTCCATAGAAGATTCTGGAATTTGATAGTATCTATAAGGAGGGCGCTGGGAAAGCCCGTTAGTACATTGTCTTGCTTTGTCAGTTGTAGAGACACGCAGTTTATTGCGAGAGACGCTGTGTATGAGAAACTTTGTGTCGCAGTGAGGACATCGCAGAAGAGACTTTGTATCAGTTGTTTGTGCATTTGAAAGTGCATTACTGTGTGGATATCGCATCGCTGAATTAAATATTGTTGGAACTGTTACTCCAGTATTGTCTACATCCTTAAGCCACGTGTGACAGATTGCAGCTGAACGAGGTTTACTTTAAAGAACTCTACGTGTGTGTGTGTCTGGTGTGTTTATCATACTTCGACTACAACTCCACCACGTAACACAGGCGAACTGACCGAGCGTGGTCGATGGCGGCGATCGGGGTCCCGTCGCGGGGTCAACTCTCGCCTCTCTGGACTGCATCTGGAGCACGGTCCTCACCACAATCAGTGTGCTAGAAAAGGAAACCAATTCACTAACCTGGGAACAAGACGTGGAGCGTGCAGTAGGCCTGTGGCGATCGCGAACTCCAGAAGCAGCCGATCCGGGTCTGTCCAACCTGTGTCGGGAGCCGGTGCGTAGTCGCCTAGAAAGCTTCTCTGGCCGTGGTCGCTCCTCACTGAGCTGCGAGCGGGAAGTGGAGCGGTCGTCTCTAGGGGCCGGATCCCGGAGCGAGTGTGCCTCTCCGTCCGAAGATCCCGAGCGTGACACCTGTCTGTCAGGTCTGAGTTCCGCCGTCTGGCCCGGGGCTAGGAGCGTCATATGTTCGGGTGCCGACGTCTGCCCGGCAGTAGTAGGAATGGTCTTTTTTGTCACGGTAAGGGGTAAGTTCGACGCCCCCCTCCGCGGAATTGTGCGCATTGGTAGCTGTCCTGTTCGTCACGGTAAGGGGTAACTTACTAGGCCCCATCCGCGGAATTTTGCACCTTGTTAGTCCTACCGGCCCGGGTTGTCACGGTCCAGGTATTGGGTCCAACCGTGGCACTCTGGGCAGGAACTGGCGGTCGCTCCTTGATAGGTGTCGGGCGTTCACGGCGGTAGAATCCCCACAGCTGGGACCATCTATATTCTAGGCAGGGGGCGCAAACAGTGCAGGTATGCGCCGACTCACATCCCTGCTCGTCACAGGGCCACTGAAATTCGCCACATTGCGTGCAGGTACGAACCTGGTAACTGCAACATAGAGGCCATAATGAAGAAGGAGCGAGCGTGGCCGCCGAGGCCGCGCACCAATAATTCCGCGTGCGAGGGAGAAAACGAAATCAAACGAGTGCACAGCGCATGCCGACGCACGGCGCTCTTCCCTTCCCCTGAGCGCCGGTCGAGGGCATTCACCGAGATATTACCTGGCCATGACGGAGCGAGAAGCAAACCCACGCCTGTGAAGCGACGTCCTGAGGCCCACCGGACTCACAGTCACCACCTGGGTCCAAGTCGTCACAGGCACGCCAGGCAAGGCACGATGTGGTCCAAACAGCGCTAGGCACAAGCCGAGAGGGCTCCAAGCCCGCCAATCCGAGTGAGCACCAAGTCCCAGGCACGCTAAGTCCACAAAAGAGAGTCAAAGTCACGAGACGACCGGTCACAACCCTCGTGAGCACCAAGCCAATTTTTAAAACAGTCCCAGGCACAAACAGTCAAGTAAGCTACCATCCAGCACAACCGAGTGAACCAGAACAGTAAGGTAAAGTCGCAAGACGACCAGTCACAACCACACCGTAGGAATCGAAGAGCGACATACAGACACAACCGTCTACAGGTTAGCTAAGAACTAAACTGAAGTATTCCGGGTATTCTCATACCGGATGGGACTAAGGGAGGCTACTTGGGTATGGCCTGGTCTATGGCGCCCCTCTCCTGCCAACACTCCCTTATACGGACACAACCAAATTTTGGCTAAAATTAAGTTAGCTAGGTAACATTCCTATCAGTAATACCATCGGTAATGTGTTTTGAGAAAACAAATGTTCATGTGCTCCAGAGGACCAACGTCCAGATAAACATGCAATAATGCATATTTGTCTGAGTTTTTAATCCCAGAACCCTGACCAGACCTCCCCCTGCAGCCACTGTGGTCGAACCTGTCTGTCCAGGATTGTCCTCCGCAGCCACGAGCGTGCCTGCAGACGACATGGACAACCCCTGTAAAATCTTTGTTCGCGAAGTCAAGCCAAGATAAGATAATCCACTGATTTCATCAAAACACATACTATTTGAACTCTTGTGATTTCTGAATGTCATTTATGCGCGCTATTTTGTTGTTACTACCCCTAGGGCTTATGGGGGTGGCGGGAACTTGCTTTGGGCAGAAACTGACACTGGATTAATAGCTGGAGCTCTAAATTCTAAACTGGGAGTGGGACAACAATCATACGAGTTCAACAGACAAATCGACCGTGGCGACTTAAATGTGTTTCCAGAATAACTTGGCAGCTGTAGGTGCCACACTGTTCTGGCACCACCCTTCACCTCCTTCCACTCAGAGAGTACACCTTAAGTACACTGTTAAGTTCTATTGAAATGAAATGCAAAGCTTCTCATTTAACTCATTACACCCTGAAAATAAAATTATCATTTTTTAAGCAGATATTCTTTGAGGTCTGCATCCCTGTTCTGCAGACAGGTCGACCATGACAATTCAAGGGTGGTGGTGGAATAGCCTGGCACCTACAGGGGTGGTCCGTGGCACAGTGGTTAAGGCGCCTGCCACCAATGCCAAAAGTTTGATACCGGGTTCCGGTGTCGGACTTTTCTCCTCTTGTGTCACCGTTAATTCGGGCAGACCATCGGGGGTTCTTTCTCCGGGTACTCCAGTTCTTCCACCCCCCACCCCCCCACTTTGGTACCGGTTTCAGGCCACTTTACAAATTTCAAATACAAGCGAACAAAAATCTCTGTAACTTCAGTAGCTGAACTGGCCCTTCGTCTGTCTTGTACTGTGTTTGTCTTAAATGGCGTAAATCCGTGTCTGTTACGTGAGTGTGCGTGTTGGGTTTCAGTTCACGGCGCGCTTTGAGTCGATTCGCCCAAAAATTGAGAAAAAGCGCCTATATAATAACGGTATTATTATTATTATTAACTATCATGGTTGATCCACATCCTGTTGTAGCATGTCAGCATCTTATGGGTTAACTCATATTATACTGAGGCTAAAAGTAAAAGCTTCAAATTTGTACACTGCCATATGCAAGCTACATTATAGTACTTACAGATAAGGAAATAGACCAATGGCTTTAGTTCAAGGGTGGTGCCAGAACAGCTGGCGCCTAAACTTATTTCACACACTGGTGTATTCCGAATGATAAGCGTTAAATAGATTAGATGTGTACTTGTGGTGTATTTCCAGAGTGGGTCTGCCTGGGAGTATAGTACAGGCTGTCTGTATCCCTTGGTAGTGTGTCAGGACTGAATGAGTGCAAGGATACAATGTAAGCTGCCGGCTGCCAGTGTGTGGGGAGGATGGGCACCATGGTGGTGAAGTAAATCAGCATAAAGTACACCACTGCCACCCAGCCCCCCACCTGCAGCAGGTGTAGTGGCAACGACCATCCATTCCTCCGACTGCCCTCTGATCGCAGATCCTCATGAGCTGCAGCCATCTGAGACAAGAAACTGTTCAGTCATGGCACAGGTGATAACTTGATTATATTTAGTAATAGTATGTAAAAAAAACAACAACAACTTGTTCAATCATAAAAAAGCAAACATTCTGCACCTGACATCCTGTAACTGATTATCAGCCTTTAGACTACTTCCTTTCCCCCACAAAAAGAATATTGACATGAGGTGAGTGGAAAGACGTGGAAATAGGTTTTACGATGAAGAAAGTTGCACTAGCAACGTTGCCACAAACTGAGCATACCTTGGCTGAAAATAACTTATTTTAGCAGCATAACACCCAGTTATATTGAATTCTTATACAAACAACAAGCACATCTTGTCACTCTCGAGGGGAAAAAATACATGACCTAAAAAAATATTCATTTTTCTCTAAAAGGTATTTTTTTCGAAAAATTCTTACCGATGACATGACTTTGTGGAAATGTCTACTACTAGCTCAATTTTAGCCTACTCACCCGTTGTGTGCCCACACAACCCGGGAGGCACTCGGGGAACCCCCCAGAGGGGCCGAGAGTTGTCTCCCGTTCCTGCCCTACCAGATCCGGTCACGAGACCAGCCAGTCTGATACTTCGCTCGAAAGTGGCAAGCGGGACAGGTGGGAGGGTCCTCCGAGTCATGTCATCGGTAAGTATTTTTCGAAAAAATACCTTTTAGAGAAAAATGAATTTGTTTCCTCAAAAACATTACCGATGACATGACTTTGTGGAAGAATTGCGATGAGGAGGAGGGTGCCGCGTAAACTCCTTAAGGGTAAAAACAGCGCCGTCCTCCCGGTCGCAAACTCCGGACAATTTTAGCGAAGTGCATACCTACGGGAGGGAGTGTTGCGCTGCGGCGATGTCCCCCACCAGTGCGAGATTCTCTCGCTGGCCTGCCAGGTCCCTGAGGTAGAAGCAGGCGAATACAGATTCAGTCTTCCAGCCCACAGCTGCCACGATGTCCTTGACAGCGCAGTTTCGATCAAACGTGACGCTCGTGGCCATGGCTCGTACCTCGTGTGCGCGTATGTGCAGCTTCTTCGCTCACTGCGGGGAGACGTCTTGATAGGCGGAGCGTATGACCCAGCGGAGCCAGGAAGAGATCGTCTGGGCTGTTATGTCATCCCTGCTGGGTCTCAGCGGTAGGAAGAGGCGCGAACGCCCTCTGCGGAAGGCTTTAGATCGTCGCAGATAAACTCTAAGGGCGCGCACGGGATCCTGTTGCCTGGTCTCCTGGGACAGGGGGTTGGTTCTTAGCGGCCGTAAGGTGATAACCTGAGGCGCAGTCAGAGGAGACCTGTTTTTGGCCAGGAAGGCAGGGTCAGTGAGCAGTTGAACAGACCCGTCCGCTCGGAACTGCAGGCAGGTAGGACGCGCCGAAAGTGCGTGTAGCTCGCTCACCCATGAGGCGGTAGCAAGGGCCAGCAGGAAGCACGTCTTGCGTGTCACATCTGCGAAACGGGCCAAAGGTAAGGGTTCGAATCTGGCAGAATTCAACCACGTTAGTACCCAGGGCAGGTCCCAGCGGGGAAGTAGTGAGCATTGGGTTGGGCGCTGGATGCCGAAGTGTCCCATAAGGTCGGCTAGGTCTTTGCAGGCGCCCGGGTCTGGGTGTCCAAGGTGTCGATAAGTGTCAGCGATCATGAACAGGTAACCCCTCACAGTGATGGGGGCCAGGCCTAGGTCTCGGAAGAGCCAGAGAAAGAAGTCCGCCATCTGAGGATTAGTCAGTTCCGTGGGGGACAGGCCATGTTCGGAGCACCAGGAACACAGGACTCGCCACTTCCCCTCGTAGACTCGAATGGTCGAAGGTCTGCGGGCCGCAGCGATCGCCTCCACTGCTGCACCCGAGTAGCCTCTAGCTCCGAGGACTTGCCGCACAATCTCCAGGCGTGAAGGAGAAGCCGCTCCGGGCAGGGGTGGAACAGCAGCTGGCGTGGTTGCTTGAGCATGGTGCGTGGTGTGGGAAGCAGCAGGGGCGGGTCCGTGGCGAGGCTTAGAAGGTCGGTGGTCCAGGAGCGGTTCCAGGCGAATGGAGCGACTAACAGGAGGACCGCCGAGCAGCCCCGAAGCTTGAGGAGGACTTTGGGTACGAGGACCGTCGGGGGGTAAGCGTAGGCCACCAGGCCGTCCCAGGGAATGGAGAGAGCATCGACAGCCCAGGCAAGGGGATCGGGAATCGGGGAGACGAAGAGGGGAAGCTGATGGTTCCACCTTGTGGCGAACAAGTCGACCTGGGGAGTCTCCCACCGGGCGCAGATCATCCGAAAGATGTCCTGCCGAAGGGTCCATTCCGTGTGTAAGAGCTGGCCGCGGCGAGACAGCGAGTCGGCCAAGACATTCAGGTGTCCTGGAATGTGCCGGGCACGAATGGTAATGCCCCGGTCCTCGCACCAACGCATAATCCGGTAGAGGAGCATACAAAGGTCAGGGGAGCGTGTGCCACCTTGTTTCTGGATGTAAGCCACCACAGTCGTGTTGTCCGAGAGAACGAGCAGCTCCTGGTGCCTGAGGAGATCCTCCCAGAACTGAAGGGCTTGCCAGACGGCCTGCATCTCCAGCCAGTTGATGTGGGTGTGCGCTAAGTCCGAGGGCCAGGGGCCCGATGTCGAGAGGAACCGAGGAAGGAGATGAGCACCCCACCCAGTGAGGCTCGCGTCGACACAGAGAAAGGTCTGGGGTGGAGGAGAGGCCAGGGGAACTCCCGACGCTAGCCAAGAGGGATCGGTCCACCGACGAAGATGAGGAAGCAGCATCTGTGGCACCGGAACCAACGTCGTTAAGTCGCCGTAAGACGGGCGCCAATGGAGTAGGAGATGCAGCTGAATCGGCCGGGAGTAGAGGCGACCTAGGGGGATAAGGTCCGCTGCAGCATTCAACAAGCCCAGAAGCTGAAGCCAGACTCTGGCGGGGGCTGCGTCCTCCCATGCTAACTGACAGGCTAGACTCGCAATCTTCTGGATCCGGGGCGCCGGCAGGCGCACCGTGTTGATGTCAGTTGCAAATTCCATGCCCAGGTGCACAAAGCGGCGGGAAGGAGTGAGATCCGACTTGCCCTCGTTCACCAGGAAGCCCAAGTGTGCCAGGAGGTGCAGCAGCGCATCCCTGTCCGTCCCGAGCGTGGTCTCGGACTGGTTGTGTAGGAGGAGGTCGTCTAGGTAGTTCGACGTCAGACTGGAGGAGGATTGACGGGCCTTGGCGACTACGGCGTCCATCAGCCGGGTGAACACCCAAGGGCTGAGGTTGAGTCCGAACAGGAGCGCGCGAAACTGGTAGACGGCGCCGTCAATCACGAACTGGAGGAACTTCCTGGTGGCCTGGTGCATCGGTACATGCAGGTACGCATCGGAAAGGTCCAAGCTGACTGCGAAGTCTAGAGGCTGGACTGCGGCTCTCAGGGCTCGGGCAGTCTCCATCCGGAAGGAAGGGGCCGTAATAAACTTGTTCAGGGCCGAGAGATCGATCACTGGTCGCCATCTCCCTCCAGGGCTTCGGAACGACGAACAAGTGGCTGTAGAAGGCTGGTGAGTTGGGGAAATGAACAACCTCCATGGCGGCTTTCCTCAGGAGGGAAGAGACCTTTCCCCGCAGAGCGGAGGCCTTCAGCGGGTCGCTGGGGATCTCGGTCCAAAGGGGGGAGCGATGCAAGGGAGGCGGGCTTCGAAAGGCGATGCGGAGGCCGTCCGAGATGGTGTCGCAAATCCAGGGGTCGTTGGGAAAGAGTGCGAGCCAATTTCCACGGAAAAAGGCTAGCCTCCCGCCGACCGGAGACCCCGAGGAGGCCGGCGGGGGCAGGGTCGGGGGGCAGTCAGGCGGCCCGCCCGTGACCCGGTCGCCGGGCGGGACGAGGCCAAGCGGGAGCACGGGCCCTGGAGGGTCTGGGCCGGCCAAAGGCGGGGGACTGCACGGGGGCCGAAGAAGGGGCTGAGGAGGCAGCGGGTCTAGCAGACTGCGAGGCGCGACCCCTAGCCTGGTGGGAGGACAGAAAGCGGCGTGGAGGGGGAGCACTGCAGGGCCAGCGGTCTGGGTTGGAGGCTCTAACGGAGGACCAGGTGTCGCCGAACAGCAGAGGCCCACCCAGCGGAGCACGACTAAGCTGCGCGCGCAGGTCAGGCGGCATCGTCCGGCAGGCCAGCAAAAGGGCGTCTCGACGCATCAGGTCACAATTGGCGGAGGCAGCCATAGCGTTAACCGACGAGTGGTAGGCGGCGCGGTTGGCGACTTCCGCTAAGACCAGCAAATCCCCAAGGAGAGGCGTGATAGAAGGATGCCAGGAGTCCTCCACACGACGGACGAGGGCTTGCATGAGGAGCTCCAGGAACCCGGCGCAGGCTAAGGTGTTCTGGACCAGGGACGCTGTCGTATCCAGGCCACGGGGGAGGGAACGTCGAAGAAGAGCTGGGCCGCCAGCTTGCGACAAGGCAGGGGGGTCCAGCGCAGGAAGAGGGATGGAAAAAGCCTGGGAATGGCCAGCATACCAGTCCCGACGGAAGACGATGTCCAGGCCAGCCAGCCAGCGACGATCGGAGAAGAACACCGGCTCGCGTGACGTGGCAAGTTGCAGGTGCGCCGAGAAAGCATCTCGCAGCTCCTTAAAGCCGGGCCGGCTGGGGAAGCGACTTGAATTTCTTGACCTGACGCTCGGCATCCACGAAGGCGGAGATCTTCCTCTTCAGGGGGGGGGGGGGGGGGGAGGCTGGGCAGGCGTCAGCTGGCAAAGTCGCTGCGATGATCCTGGCCGCTTCGTCCAAGGCTAAGAGGGTCTCCGCACGGGACAACGATGGAAGGGCCGAGGGGACAGCATCACCGAAGTCCGCGGGCGAAAGGGAGCGACCATCCTCGTCCAAAAGGGCCGAGACGGAGTCCTCGGGCAGCAAACTAAGGGCCTCTTCGTCCAGGGGGCAGCGAGGAGGCGGGCGAGTCACCGAGGAAGCCAAAGGCCGAAGCTTGGGCAGGGAACTGTCTTGAACATCGCGGGAAGCCCGGGGACGAGCAGGCAGCGACGATGGCGGCGGGGAACGAGGCGAACGCGAGTAGGAGCGAGGAAGGGTCCTGTCCGGTGCGTGAGAACGACGTCTGGACCGTGGACGATGAACAACTGGGGAGGGGCGCCGACGAAAGGACGAGGGCCGATGATGACAGTGGCGCGGCGAACGGTGCGAGGGCGAGCGCGCACGCGAAGAGGAGGGGCGGGGGGAGCGGCGACGATCCCGGTGGGAGGAACGATCCTTCCGGCGGCGCTTGCGAGGTGAGCACGAGTGTCTCGAACCGAAGGTGGAACGGGAGGAGTCGGGGGCGCGACTGCGTCGCGCAAGCTGAGGCTGACGTCTCTCCTGGCCAGACTCAGTGAGAAGGGCTCTGTGCCGGCGTTCAGATCCTCCAGAAGGATCAGCGGGCTTATCGGGGAGAGAGTGGTGAGGAAGGCCAGTCAACGTGGGACGGCTAATGGCGGACTGCTGCAGGCCGGGCTCAGTGAGGCGGGCGCTCTGCCGGCAAACAGACCCTCCGGAAGGGTCAGCAGGCGTGGCAGCAGTGGCAGTCCTCTGGGCAGCCAACAACGCAGAGTCCCGACGGGGATTACGTTCCGTGAGGCCAGTACGGGAATGGGCGGTTGTTTCCGTAAGGGCGGCAGAAGTGTCAACCGGAGCCGGACGTGAGGTAGCAGGCAGAGGTCGCTCTCGTCGGTAAAAGCTCCAGAGGTCCGACCAAAGCACCTCAGGCCAGGTCGCACAGACATCACAAAGGTGGTCTGAGGAGCAGCCCGCACAAGGGAGGCAGACCGCATGGTCATCCGTCGGCCACTGGAAGTCGCCGCATTGAGAGCACGTAAGCATTTGGGTTCTGCAACAGACAAATGGCATCTTGGCTTGACTTCGCGAACGAAGATTTTATAGGAGTTGCCCACGACGTCTGCAGGCTTGTTCGTGGCTGCGGAGGCCAATCCGGGACAGGCAGGTTCGACCGCAGTGGCTGCAGGGGGAGGTATGGCCAGGGTTCTGAGTTGCAGCATCTCTGTTTTTTCTCCTGAGCCGCTTGTCCTTAAGGCTAGCTCTGCGAGAGTCCTCAAAGGAGACAGCTGCCTTGTAAATGGTGCCAGGTGTCACGGTCCACAGCAAGCGAAGACCACTGGTGGTGGTCGATTTGGCAGGCACTAAGTGACTTCTTGAGACAGTCTTTGTATCTCTTCTTTGGTGCCCCTCTGTCACGGTGTCCAGTAGCAAGCTCGCCGAACAGGGTGATCTTTGGTAGGCGATGATCCTCCATCCTGGAGACATGCCCCGCCCAGCGGAGCTGTGTCCGCAGCAGCAAAGCCTCGATGCTCACAGTTTCAGCCTGTTCAAGGACCTCGACGTTGGTGACATAGTCACTCCAGTGAATGCCCAGGATGGTGCGCAGGCAGCGCTGGTGGAAGCGTTCGAGGAGTCGTAGTTGGCTGCGGTAGAGGGCCAAGGACTCGGAACCATACAGCAGGGTGGTGAGGACCACAGCTCTGTACACGCTGATCTTGGTGCCTGTTTTCAGCTGTTGATTGTGCCACACCCACTTGAAAAGTCGCCCGAAAGCGCTGTTCGCTTTTGCCAGCCTGCTGTCAAGCTCCTTGTCCAGCTTGGCGTCCGACGTGATAATGCAGCCAAGGTAAGTAAACTGGTGCACTGACTTTAGTTCAGACTCGCCAATGGTGATGTGAGGAGGGTGATACACTGTCTTGGGTGCCGGCTGATGGAGGACCTCTGTCTTTTTCAGACTGACCTCGAGTCCAAAGAGCTGGGCAGCGTCTGCGAAGCAGGACGTGATGCGCTGCAGGGCTCTCTCTGTGTGTGCAACGAGGGCAGCATCATCAGCAAAAAGCAGCTCACAAATCAGTTGGTCTAGGGTTTTCGTGTGGGCCTGCAGTCGTCTGAGGTTGAACAGGCTGCCATCGAAACGATACCTGATGTACACTGCATCGTCATCATCGAGGTCCACTGTGGCCTGCTTCAACATCATGCTAAAAAAGATGGTGAAGAGGGTCGGGCCAGCACGCAGCCCTGCTTTACGCCGTTGAGAATGGGGAATGGTTCTGAGAGCTGGACAATCATGCTGAGGAACTTTGGGGGACAGCCAAGTCGCTCCAGGATCTGCCACATGCCTTGCCTGCTCACAGTGTCGAACGCTTTTGTTAGGTCGACAAACATTACGTACAGCCCTTTGTTCTGCTCGCGGCACTTCTCCTGAAGCTGTCTCAGCACAAAGACCATATCGGTGGTGCTCCTGTTTGCTCTGAAGCCACACTGGCCCTCTGGGAGGTGGTCTTCATCGATGGCAGGTACCAGCCGATTCAGGAGCAGCCTTGCAAGAATTTTCCCAGCAATGGACAGCAGGGTAATTCCCCGATAGTTGGAACAGTCAGACTTCTCGCCTTTGTTCTTGTACAGGGTGATAACGACAGCATCACGGAGATCCTTTGGTAGTGATCCTTTCTCCCAGCAGCAGAGAAAGAGGTCATGGAGCTTGTTGTGCAGTGCTGGGCCTCCATGTTTCCAGATCTCTGGCGGTATTCCATCAATGCCTGCTGCTTTGCCACTCTTGAGCTGGTGGATGGCTGCGAGGGTCTCTTCAGCGGTGGGCGGTTCGTCCAATTCAACCTTTACTGGGAGTTGTGGGATTTGTAGGACGACTGCTTCTTGAACAGTGCGCTCAGCGCTGAAGAGGCTCTGAAAGTACTCCGACCAGCGGTTCAAGATGGAGGTATTATCTGTGAGGAGTGCCTGGCCATTCGCGCTTCGCAGGGGACTTTGTACCAGGTGCCTGGGGCCATACACTGCTTTCAGTGCTTCGTAGAAGCCCCTGTAGTCACCATTGTCAGCGCAAAGCTGGGTCCTCTGTGCAAGTCTGGTCCACCACTCATTCTGGAGATCTCTGAGCTTGCGCTGGAGACTGCTGCAGACGAGGCGGAAGGCAGACTTCTTCACAGGGCAGGAAGGCTGGGCTAGGTGGGCCTGATGGGCGGCTCTTTTTTTTTGCTAGGTGTTCCTGGATTTCAACATCGTTTTCGTCAAACCAGTCTTTGTTCTTCTTTCTAGCGAAACCCAAGACTTCTGCAGAGGATTTTGCAATAGCAGTTTTCAGTTGTTCCCAGAGTGTTTCAGGGGAGGAGTCTGCTGGGTCCGCTGTGTCTTTGAGCCTGCGCTGTAGATCTGTCTGAAAGGCAGCTTTCACCTCGTCACGCTGAAGGCTGGCAACATCAAGCTTTTTCTTGGGGGGGCCCCCATTTCTTGGGTTTTGGCTTGACGTGGAGCCTGAGTTTGCAGCAGACAAGGCGGTGGTCAGTGTGGCACTCTGCGCTGGGCATCACTCTGGTGAGGAGGACATCACTGCGGTCCCTCTGACGCACTAGGACATAGTTGATAGTCGAAGGTGCCAGTGTTTGGAGCGAGGATGCATACAGGTGGTCTTTCGACTGTCCTTTTGCTGGAAAGTAGTGTTGGTGATGACAAGTTGCTGCTCTGCACAGAACAGAGCTCCAACAGTAGGCGGCCATTGTCATTGCAGTTCCCGACGCCATGCTTGCCGAGGACTCCTTTCCAGGCTTCAGAGTCCTGGCCCACTCTGGCGTTGAAGTCGCCAAGGATGATGACTTTGTCATCTACAGGGGTGCTCTGTATGAGGCTGCGCAGGTCAGTGTAAAACTTGTCCTATTCAGCAGGCTCTGCCAGGAGGGTTGGGGAGTACACACAGAGAAGGGTGACGTGTTGCTGGTGTCTCAGTGGGAGGCGCATGGACATGATGCGGTCTGAGTGACCCGTTGGTAGGTTTTCCAGCTTAGTCACAATGGAGGTCTTGACCATGAAACCCACGCCTGAGAGCCGTCTTTCTGATTCAGGCCTGCCTGACCAGTAGAGGGTGTACCCAGCGCCAAGTTCTTGGAGGCTGCCTTCGTCCGGAAGGCGTACTTCACTGAGCGCAGCGATGTCGAAGTTTAACCTCCGCAATTCAAGGGCAATGAGGGCGGAGCGACGTTCAGGGCGTCCGCTGTCTGCTTTGTCGAGCATGGTTCGGATGTTCCAGCATGCTACGTTGAGTCCGGTCGTGGTCGTCATGAGAGTGGATCCATTATTCTTTCTTGTTTTTTGACCGCAGGAGAAGATGCCCGTTGACCGCGGCTAGCCAACTGGGGTTGCGAGGGGACGAGCTTTGGTTAGGCCACCTTTTCTAGGCCCCTCTCCGTGTGGAGCAAGCAGTGCTGTCCCTAGAGAAGGCTGCTTGGTCGTTCAGGGTGTGCCGAGTGATGTTGTCATCCCCAGGTCAACATCAGGTGACCAATATCCTGAACCGCCTACATGCAGGTTTGAGACTGCGGCTTCCAGTGACATCTTTCACCTGCCGTTTCGCCCCTCGCCCGTCGCTACAGGACTTGGAATGGTCAGTGTCATGGTCCGTGGACGTTTCCTAAAGCCTGCGCGGTGGAGCTTTTTGGTGGAGTGCAGTGTGCGCAGTACTGGCCCCACCCTTTACACCCTTGGTTCATCAGCCATGGCCTAGCAAGCTGGGACGATGGCATCGAGGTCCTCGGGCCGTAGGTTTTATATCAGACTGTCCTTGTCCTAGTCTCTGGCTCAAAAGCCTTCCCCGGAGACACGGGGGCTTTGATGTCAGGGGTTTCCTCCCTTAGCCTTTCCGCAGCCAAGCGGTCAGGCCTGCAAGGCAGCAGGGGACTCGTGGAGGGCGGGGTCGTCTATGTCCCGTGCAGATGTGAACATCTGCCCACTGCTCAATGGCATAGCAAGGTCGTAAATGCAGACAAGGGCGCCGAGCCCCAAACAAGGTACTCTAAGCGCCGTGACCGCTGGCGCATGAAACAATGGCTACACTCTCCAAGGGCTAAAGGGCCTTTAAGCTGGACGAACGGAACGTGGGTGCCAAAAGGCCCTACGAAAAATCCAGCGTCTCAAAGGCGAAGCCTACTCGTAAGCTACCGAGGTAGAAGACGGAGAGAACGGCGACGTCCCGTGAGGAGACTCGCAAGAAGGCTGTGAAAGTTATGGTGCCAATGCCGTAACAACAACGAAAAAGGAAAGCCCACTGGTAGCCGGCTCTCGGCCCAAGGGCTGGCTGTGGGTAGCTACCGCTACCTTACCTCGGAGACGAAGCGGGAACAGGGGGAAGGGTAGCCATACACCCGCCACAGCACAGAGGAGAGCAGTGGAAACCCGGAACGGCGCAAAAGAAGAAGAAGGTAGCGCTAGAAGGCGGCAAGCACCCAAGAGAAGTCGGCAATGAGCGTAGGCAAGACGAAGACCGGTCGAGGCATAGCAGGAGCAAAGCCAGACACGTCTTCTCTGCACGAGCGAAGTAGCAAGACTTGCTGGTCTCGTGACCGGATCCGGTAGGGCAGGAACGGGAGACAACTCTCGGCCCCTTTGGGGGGTTCCCCGAGTGCCTCCCGGGTTGTGTGGGCACACAACGGGTGAGTAGGCTAAAATTGAGCTAGTAGTAGACACTTCCACAAAGTCATGTCATCGGTAATGTTTTTGAGGAAACAAAAAAAAAAGGTAATGTGTTGTGACATGAACAAAAGTCCTTTTCTATATATAGTGTAGGCTATACAATTGCCATAATGATCAACACGTTTGATTGTGGGCGTATACGGCAAGACAGAAGATACAACAACACTTCATGTTTACATAATGAATTATCAAACGCACGACATAGTTCTTCACCCGTTTCTGGGCTCTGTCATACAGAAACATTCAATCATTACGTGCCCCTCGTAGTTAGACAACAACAACAAAAAAAAAAAAAGAAAAAAGGAAGAGGCATGACAAAAAATCGATGAAAACAAGGAGATCAGATCGATAATAGTGTTCCTCACCGTGTTCCTAACACCCTTTCAAGCAAATCTCCGTTATCTCAAGTCCATCAATCTTCAAAATTAAAAGTTCAAACAATTATGAAATCACTTGTTTCACCATTTTCTCAGATGAAAGGAATCTCGAGAAATATTTCGACAGCAAGTGCGCGAAAGGAGGCCAAGTGCGCCTCCATCTTGAATCCAAGGTAACTACCGGTGCACAATGCTCATTTCCTCTATGAACGGTGTATATATTTCTATTAAAATTAACTATAGAATCGACTAAAAACACATTAAATGTTCGTATAATATCTTATGAAACGTATTTTGTTTATATTAATAAGCAAAGATTACGATTTACAGCAGAAATAGTTAGTTTAGAGATTATAATTGTAGTTTGAGCTTGCCCTCTAACAAAATAGTTTGTATAAACCATATTTAAAATAAAACAATACAAATATAGATCACCATTTTTCAAACGATAACGTTACTTTCCTGAATTAAGTATTTCTACAATATGCTTTTAGTCGTTGGCTTATCAAATTTAAATGTGTTAGATTAATCGAAAACGAAAGTTCATCAGAGTTACTACCCTTAGAGTAAAACTGCACATGGACAAGTGCCTGCCAAGGCCCTTCACTTGATACATCTGATACAGGTATGTTGCTTTGCTGACAGCAACGGAGGGGGTTTCGCTGCCTTACTAGTCAAGTGTGCTGATGCTAACGTGGAAGCTGTCGATGCAGTCTGCGCCCACCCTGGTGTTGCTGAGTCTGCTCCAGTTCACAATAACATGTTTCTTCATTGTGTGTCACCAATAGGCTTACAGTTTGTTTTGTGTGTGTGTGTGTGTGTGTGTGTGTGTGTGTGTGTGTGTGTGTGTGTGTGTGTGTGTGTGCAGACTTTAATGACATGGACTCCAACCATCTTGCACGTCTTCGATGGGAACAGGAACGAGCTTTACAGAACACAGAGGACAACCTTGCACAATGGTGACGATGTTACTGTGATACTTTCCCCACATTTTAAGTATACATTCAACCCTGATGCACTAATGCAAGATACCAACTGACCTTGAAGGTTAAAAAATGGTGCAAAAAGAGTATAGATATTAGCGACAAATGTTCCTAGCACCACCTGTGAACTGTCATAGTCAGTGCACATCTTGCTGCAGTGTGTGAAGGCTAAGGGAGATAAACAGTAGCTATACAGATTCAGGTCTCATGAATGTTGTTATTTTTCATGAAAAAAAGGTTCTAAACACAGCTTCTATATAGCATCTCTAATAGTTTATACATGGTAAAATTGTTTATCATACCTATTCTACATGGCAAACACAATAAACAACCTTATACAAAAAAATGCCGTTTGGCATGCAATTTTCAAACAATTACTTTCTGAAGATCAGAGTAAAGAAGAGAGTGCAAATTGTTGAAAGTAGCATATGTTGCCAGTAAATAGTTAGGTTTTAAACACATAGTCCGGTTTTAATTAATTTAACCCCACGGCCGCATTTCCCAAATTTTGGAGGTGTCACTAATCAACTATGTACCAGTTGCAGGAGATGGATCGACCATGATAATTCAAGGGTAGTGCCAGATTAGCTTTAATCAACTATGTACCAGTTGCAGGAGATGGATCGACCATGATAATTCAAGGGTAGTGCCAGATTAGCTTCAGGCACCAAGCTAATCTGGCACTACCCTTGAATTATCATGGTTCGATCCATCTCTGCTGTTGGGCGTTGGGGTTAATGGATTAAACATGTTATTTGTGCAGGGAAAAATTTCGTTCAGACTATGTGGCACTGAGGGAGAGGCTGAAGACACTGCCTGACAAAGTCATTCATGATGTTATGGTATGTTAACTCTTTCATCTGAGGGACAATACACCATGATATAGCTCAAGTATGATACTTCTAGGGTGTTGCCAGAATGGCTTTGCCATGTCCAGACACCAACTATGTTGGCACCACTCGACCCATTACATCATGAGGCTGATTTTTTAAAAAAATACTTTGCTTATCCCGAAGTTATCATCCTATGAAGGCTACATTACAGATTAGGAGATAGATCAACTGTTTTAGTTCAACCGTGGTGCAAGAATAGCTTGGCGCCTTAGGCGCCAAGCTATTCTGGCACCATCCTTGAACTATCTCAGTCACATTTATTTCAAGCAATAGGTGTATCAGGGTGAAAAGGGTTAAACTATTCTGGTTGATCTATCTCCTGAACTGCAGTGTAATCAAGAGAGGAAATGGGAATATTTAAAAATGTTTATCCTAGAGCACAGTGTGTTGTTGCAGCCTACTTGCAATCAGAGCTAACAGCAAAAATATCACCCATATCCCTTAACAAAATTGTTTCTGTATTTGACAAATACATTCTGACAGGTTAGAAAAAATAGAAGGCCATCTGTCATAGAGACAACATAAATTTGAAAAAAGAGAGAAAAAACTACTGGTCAGTTTAAGAATACAGTGGCTGGTTTTGTGCTTGCAAGTCAGATGCACATAATTATGTACGTGTACACTGTTGCAATTTGCAGCAGGTTCCATGGTGACATGAACCCCACTCCACCCAACCCCTTGCGTCAGTCATCCGTTGGTGTACATATATGCAGTTCTGCAATTGGTGTTGAAACATGTACTTTTACTGTTGTGCAACTAACATTCATGGCTTGACTTCACGAACGAAGATTCTATAGGGCTTCAGGGCCTCAGATCCACGAGGGCTTCAATAGGACATTTGTCCTGAACAACATTGGTTCAATAGGTCATTTGTCCTGCCTGAGAAAAACCAATAGGACATTTTTGTCCTCAAACCATTGAATCAATAAGACATTAAGACATGCTCCATCACTGTTCTTGCCATTGTTTCACCGGTGCCATCAGGTACTTGCACATTGGCCAGGTAGTGAGTGATAGGCTTCATTTGAGAATTAATCACTCTAACCAGTATTGCAAAGCGCTTGGTATTTGTTCGGTCAGTGGACTCGTCGACTTTGAGAGTGACAACATGAGAGTTTTCAATGTGTTCTGCCACTTGTGTTTCGATAGTGTCAGACATTGCCTTCAAAAATTCATAGAATGATTCAGTACTTTCATATTTTGTTGACTTTGAGATTTCAATTTGTTTGACAAATGGTGTTTCCACGGACTTCAGCAAGTTGAGCAATGACTTGAATTTACTGCATGCTAAATTCTCCTTGATAATCCAGTATGCAGCTCGTATGGCAACTGCAGCCCCTTTCTCTTGAGCAGATAGAAGGCAGATCGCTATCTCATCAGTGTTTTTCTGAAGGGCAGGAACTTTCAAGCTGTCCCTGTGTTCTTTTGTTACTTCATGGTCTGAAAGCGCCGACTTGCGAAAATTGATGCATCCGCTTGTGAAGGCATTTTTCATGTTTCCATTGTTACATGCAGTGCAAAACATCTTTTCGTTCTCATAACGTAACCATTTAAAAGAAAGTGTCCACGCTTGCACAAACTTTCTAGTAGTAGTGGATTCTTCTTTTTCGGCTGGTTCTGCCTGTTTTGTTTGTGCATTATCACACGATGTAGATGGCTGTGGATTGGGAGCGTCGCCCGTCATATCTAGATCTATCACCTCTCTTCTTTCTTCTTCTGTCGCTTGAGAAGCGCTTGTTTGGTCGGATGCATTAGTTTCTTCTCTCACATCTTTAACGGTTTTACCAAAACCGAAGTTTTTCAGCTGTTGCTGCTTTGAATCAGCTTTTATTTTCTTTTTCGGAGGCATCGCCAGTCGGATTCGCGAGTATCGAAAACGAAAGCTGTGTAAGGGAAACCACTCTGCGCATGACAACCAACCAGTGTATGGTTACGACTGCTGGTGCAGACGCACTAACTAAGCCTATCCTTTATCGATCGGTTTCGCAAAGAGGAAAGGGCAAGTGCACTAAGCTAGTCCTTTTTCAAGTTGAATGTCGCGATGTAGGCCTAACGGCCAGTAACGGGTAACGCAGTTATTAAAATGAACGATGTCCGGCCTTTACGCAGCTTCGATCGGACAATGACCACCTTCATTAAAAAGCAATAAGACATTTGACAGATTGAAGGCAAATTTAATAGGACATTTGGATTTTTTATTGGATAATTGTCCGATGTCCGACGTGGATCTGAGGCCCTGGGGCTTGCCCACGTCGTCTGCAGGCATTTTCGTGACTGCGGAGGCCAATCCGGGACAGGCAGGTTCGACTGCAGTGGCTGCAGGGGAAGGTCTGGTCAGGGTTCTGAGTTATGACAACTCTGTTTTTTCTCCTGAGCCGCTTGTCCTTGAGGTTAGCTCTGCGAGAGTCCTCAAAGGAGACAGCTGCCTTGTGAATGGTGGAGCGCCAGGTGTCACGGTCCGCAGCAAGCGAAGACCACTGGCGGTGGTCGATTTGGCAGGCACTAAGTGACTTCTTGAGACCGTCTTTGTATCTCTTCTTTGGTGCCCCTCTGTCTCGGTGTCCAGTGGCGAGCTCGCCGAACAGAGTGATCTTGGGTAGGCGATGATCCTCCATCCTGGAGACGTGCCCCGCCCAGCGAAGCTGTGTCCGCAGCAGCAAAGCCTCGATGCTCAAAGTTTCCGCCTGTTCAAGGACCTCGACGTTGGTGACATATTCACTCCAGTGAATGCTGAGGATGGTACGCAGGCAACGCTGGTGAAAGCGTTCGAGGAGTCGTAGTTGGCTGCGGTAGAGGGCCCAGGACTCGGAACCGTACAGCAGGGTGGTGAGGACGACAGCTCTGTACACGCTGATCTTGGTGCCTTTTTTCAGCTGTTGATTGTGCCACACTCGCTTGAATAGTCGCCTGAAAGCACTGTTCGCTTTTGCCAGCCTGTTGTCCAGCTCCTTGTCCAGCTTGGCGTCTGACGTGATGATGCAGCCGAGGTAGGTAAACTGGTGTACAGACTTCAGTTCGGACTCGCCGATGGTGATGTGGGGAGGGCGATGCTCTTCCTTGGGTGCTGGCTGATGAAGGACCTCTGTCTTTTTCAGACTGACCTCAAGTCCAAAGAGCTGGGCGGCATCTGCGAAGCAGGACGTAATGCGCTGCAAGGCTCTCTCTGTGTGTGCAACGAGGGCAGCGTCATCAGCAAAGAGCAGCTCACGAATCAGTTGGTCTAAGGTTTTCGTGTGGGCCTGCAGTCGTCTGAGGTTGAACAGGCTGCCATCGAGGCGATACCTGATGTACACTGCGTCGTCATCGTCGAGGTCCACTGTGGCCTGCTTCAACATCATGCTGAAGAAGATGGTGAAGAGGGTCGGTGCCAGCCCGCAGCCTTGCTTCACGCCGTTGCGAATGGGGAATGGTTCTGAGAGGTCACTGTTTAGTCTGACCTGGCCTTGCTGGTCCTCGTGGAGCTGGACGATCATGTTGAGGAACTTTTGGGGACAGCCTAGTCGCTCCAGGATCTGCCACATACCTTGCCTGCTCACAGTGTCAAACGCTTTTGTTAGGTCGACAAACGTTACATACAGCCCTTTGTTCTGCTCGTGGCACTTCTCCTGAAGCTGTCTCAGCACAAAGACCATATCGGTGGTACTCCTGTTGGCTCTGAAGCCACACTGGCCCTCTGGGAGGTGGTCTTCAGCGATGGCAGGTACCAGCCGATTCAGGAGCAACCTTGCGAGAATTTTCCCGGCAATGGACAGCAGGGTAATTCCATGATAATTAGAGCAGGCAGACTTCTCTCCTTTGTTCTTGTACAGGGTGATGATGACTGCATCACGGAGATCCTTTGGTAGTGTTCCTTTTTCCCAGCAGCAGAGAAAGAGGTCGTGGAGCTTGTTGTGCAGTGCTGGGCCTCCATGTTTCCATATCTCTGGCGGGATTCCATCAATGCCTGCTGCTTTGCCACTCTTGAGCTGGTGGATGGCTGTGAGGGTCTCTTCGGCGGTGGGCGGTTCGTCCAATTCAACCTTTAGTGGAAGGTGTGGGATTTGGAGGATGACTGTTTCTTGAACAGTGCGCTCAGCGCCGAAGAGGTCCTGAAAGTATTCCGACCAGCGGTTCAAGATGGAGGTATTATCTGTGAGAAGTGCCTGTCCATCAGCGCTTCGCAGGGGACTTTGTACCAGGTGCCTAGGGCCATACACTGCTTTCAGTGCTTCGTAGAAGCCCCTGTAGTCACCGTTGTCAGCGCAGAGCTGGGTCCTCTGTGCGAGTCTGGACCACCACTCCTTCTGGAGTTCTCTAAGCTTGAGCTGGAGACTGCTGCAGATGAGGCGGAAGGCAGACTTCTTCACAGGGCAGGAAGGCTGGGCTAGGTGGGCCTGGTGGGCGGCTCTTTTTTTTGCTAGAAGTTCCTGGATCTCTACGTCGTTTTCGTCAAACCAGTCTTTGTTCCTCTTTCTAGCAAAGCCCAAGACTTCCACAGAAGATTTTACAATAGCAGTTTTCAGTTGTTCCCAGAGTGTTTCAGGGGAGGAGTCTGCTGGATCAACTGTGTCTTTGAGCATGCGCTGTAAATCGGCCTGAAGGGCAGCTTTCTTGTCGTCATGCTGAAGGCTGGCAACATCAAGCTTTTTCTTGGGGGGGGCCCCCTTTCTTGGGTTTCAGCTTGAGGCGGAGCCTGAGTTTGCAGCGAACAAGGCGGTGGTCAGTGTGGCACTCAGCGCTGGGCATCACTCTGGTGAGGAGGACGTCACTGCGGTCCCTCTGACGCACTAGGACATAGTCGATAAGGTGCCAGTGCTTGGAGCGAGGATGCATCCAGGTGGTCTTTCGACTGTCCTTTTGCTGGAAAGTAGTGTTGGTGATGACAAGTTTCTGCTCTGCACAGAGCTCCAACAGTAGGCGACCATTGTCATTGCAGTTCCCAACGCCATGCTTGCCGAGGACTCCTTTCCAGGCTTCAGAGTCTTGGCCCACTCTGGCGTTGAAGTCGCCAAGGATGATGACTTTGTCGTCTGCAGGGGTGCTCTGCAGGAGGCTGCGCAGGTCAGAGTAGAACTTGTCTTTTTCTGCAGGCTCTGCCAGGAGGGTTGGGGAGTACACACTGAGAAGGGTGACGTATTGCTGGTGTCTCAGTGGGAGGCGCATGGACATGATGCGGTCGGAGTGACCCGTTGGTAGGTTTTCCAACTTGGTCGCAATGGGGGTCTTCACCATGAAGCCCACGCCTGAGAGCCATCTTTCTGATGCAGGCCTGCCTGACCAGTAGAGGGTGTAGCCAGCGCCAAGTTCTTGGAGGCTGCCTTCCTCTGGGAGGCGTACTTCGCTGAGCGCGGCGATGTCGATGTTTAACCTCCGCAATTCATGGGCAATGAGGGCGGAGCGACGCTCAGGGCGTCCGCTGTCTGCTGTGTCGAGCATGGTTCGGATGTTCCAGCATGCTACGTTGAGTCCGGTCGTGGTCGTCATGAGAGTGGATCCGTTGTTTTTTCTTGTTTTCTGACCGCATGAGAAGATGCCCGTTGACCGGGGCTAGCCAACTGGGGTTATGAGGGGATGAGCTTTGGTTAGGCCACCTTTTCTAGGCCCCTCTCCGTGTGGAGCAAGCAGTGCTGTCCCTAGAGAAGGCTGCTTGGTCGTTCAGGGTGTGCCGAGTGACGTTGTCATCCCCAGGTCAACATCAGGCGACCAATATCCTGAACCGCCTGCATGCAGGTTTGAGACTGCGGCTTCCAGTGACATCTTTCACCTGCTGTTTTGCCCCTTGCCCATCGCTACAGGACTTGGAAAGTTCAGTGTCATAGTCCGTGGGCGTTTCCTAAAGCCTGCGCGGTGGAGCTTTTTGGTGGAGTGCAGTGTGCGCAGTACTGGCCCCACCCTTTAAACCCTTGGTTCGTTTGCCATGGCCTAGCAAGCTGGGATGGTGGCATCAAGGTACTCAGGTCGTAGGTTTTATATCAGACTGTCCTTGTCTTAGTCTCTGGCTCAAAAGCCTTCCCCGGAGACATGGGGGCTTTGATGTCAGGGGTTTCCTCCCTTAGCCTTTCCACAGCCAAGCGGCCAGGCCTGCAAGGCAGCAGGGGACTCGTGGGGGCTGGGGTCGTCTATGTCCCGTGCAGATGTGAACATCTGCCCACTGCCCAGACGGTGACACTTACCAGAGGAGAAAAATCCAACGCCGGAACCCGGTATCGAACCTCGCACCTTTGGCATTGGAGGTAGACGCCTTAACCACTGCGCCACTTCCCCATCCCAACTAACATAGCAGTAGTAATAAACTGTTTTCACACTGTCTGTTCTGATGATGGACAGTTGCAAATCCTAGTGGAAAGCCCGTTACCGATGTATCTCAGTTTTGATCTGTGTTTCCCAGGTTCCTTTTGGATCACTTGCCTTCATGCCAGGACAATTGGTTCACACCAATGAAGTTCTTGTTCTGCTAGGTGATAATTACTTTGTGGAGCGCTCAGCTCGACAGTCGGCAGACATCATCTCTCGCAGAATAAAAGGTATGTATCATAATTGAACATGAAGGATTGGATAGTGGATTAGCATACACCCCCTACCCCCCCCCCACCTCCCCCCACCTCCCACGCCCCCCCTCCCCATTCCCCACCCCCACTCCCTCCCGCACTAAGCCCTGACGCACTGCAGCAAAATGTCAATCAGCCATGATAATTCAAGGGTGGTGCCAGAACAGCTTAAAGCGCCCATAGGCGCCAAGCTGTTCTGGCACCACCCCTGAACTATTATAGTCAATTTGTGTACTATTAGTAACTGTAATGTGACAGGACAGCAGTAAAATTTGGATTCCGTCTTTGGGCTCAACCTGCTCAGGATAACTGGTATTAGCAAGAGGCATCAATCTTCATGAGCCCTCTTGGGGGGAGGGGGGGGGAGGAGGGGGGGGGGGGGGGAGAGGCTTTCACTGCTCCACTGCGCATTCAGAAAGTCACATGCTGTTTGAAAGAAATCATGTGCAAAGTGTTTGTTTCGACATCTGTTGCAGAACTGGACAAGAACATTGAAGCTCTTAGAAAACAACGAGAACTCTTGCTTCCTCGTGCAGACTTCACCAATGAGATGCTGAATTTGTCCTCAGTATGTACATTTTCTTCTTTTTTAGATCTACCTGCAGTTCTCTTATGATAAGGTGTTTATTTCTTCAAAAACGTTATCGATGGTATTACTAATAGGAAGACATACTTAGCCTGTCAATTTCAGCCTCCAAAATTGTTGTGTGTTGCTACACAACCAGGGATGTAACTCTAGCAAGCAGTTACCTAATCCCCTGAGGGGCCTCCTTATCCTCTGGAAAGACTCCCTTGCCAATCTCGCAAGAGTCTGCTATTGCCAGTTCTATACTTAGCTTCCATTTTGTTCGGTTCCGTTGTTTTCAGTCTCCGCGTTTCGTCTTCTCCTTCATTCGTTTTTTCGGTTTCTATCTTCTTACGATGGCCGGGTAAGGCCTCGAACATTGTCTCGCCAGGCAATTGGAAGCCTACTGGGGCAATTTCCATGGAATTATGGCGTTTTGGCCATTCTTTTTTACTTCGTCTCCCGACGGTCGGTTACAACGGTCATGTCCTTGGTACTGGGTCACGCGCGGTCCTCTTTATGTTTCCATTCCTTGTTGCAGTCACCTGCTTAAAACTTGCCCGCCTGCGGCGACTCCCAGTGGCCCAGCGATTTACATCTCCGCTGCCTTCCTTGCTTGGGCTGCGCATCGGATAATACCTGTGCTACTTGCGCCCTTTGGCAAGAGGACCGTTGGTCCCAACTTTGGAGTTTCTATCGCTGCAAGCGCCCGTCCCTTCCACTGCGGCACCAGTTCCACCGGCCCCTCCCTACTCGGACGCAGTTGACAGTTTGTCTCGGCACTCTTGGTCCCCGGACTCCGGTCGTTCTCTCACACCGCACTCCCGATCACCAGTGACGGGACACTTGTGGCCATTTTCCCCCCCGGCCAAGGCGACGGACGCTGTCTCTTCTGCTGTGGGAGGTAAGTTCTTTTACGATTCAATGCGCTTCTGCTCTATGGAGCGCAGTTTCATTTCTGTCCCGTGCACCCGCTCTACGGAGATGGGTCCTTCACGGCAACTTCCCCCTCTCCCTCGGGGGATGAGACACCGGCCCCCGACTGGCCCTGGCACGGTTACCGACCAGCCAGGTGTGGCCTTGCCCACCTGCACCTTTGTGCCTCAGCGTTGCCATAGGTCGTCACATCATGACTCTTTACACGTTGCTGCGGGGCTTCCTGTGTCTCCTTGCGCCCCGGCTCGTAGCCGGTCAAAAACAAAAAAAACTGTCCCGCGCATCCACTCTGTGGAGACGGGTCCCTCGCGGCGACTTTCCCCTCTCCCTCGGGGGATGAGACACCAGCCCCCGACAGGCCCTGGCGTGGTTCCCGACCAACCAGGTGTGGCCTTGCCCACCTGCACCTTTGTGCTTCAGCGTTGCCATAGGTCGTCACATCACGACTCTTTATATGGCGCTGCGGGTCTTCCTGTGTCTCCTTGCCCCACCCGGGTCTGCCCTGGGGGACTTGGGTGGGGTTAGGTATTTTTTAGTTCCCAGGGTCACCCTGGTCAGCCCCACAGGGTGGGTTTATCTCTCTATTCTGGGGCATGTGTTTCTGTCTACCCTTTGTCCATTCACCTGTATTTGCCATTTTAAAACTCTCCCTACTGTCTGCACTGCCTGTAGCTCTTGATATTGGATGTGTGTTGCTAAATGGTCTTAGCTTTATTTAGGCCCATGTGTTAGGTTTATTTAATGTATTTGACCGGCTGGCGACATACATTCAATGTTCTGTTTAGTTTTTTTTTCACAAGCAGTGCAGGCACGTCCTGAGAAAGCCTTGTTGCTGTCGGGACGTTAAGCAATGTACAATCAATCAATCAATCAATCCTGTGTCTCCTTGCGCCCCGGCTCATAGCCGGTCACTGCGCATCCATCGTTCAGACAATCAGCCCTCTCAGCGACGATCTCTTCACTCTCGTCCGATGGCTTCACCCTGGTCTCCTTCCCCTCGGGACATTCAATTGCATGGTCACCCTCAGAATCGGACTGAACATGGCCACCCTGTTCCTCGCGCTTCTTCGGTCTCGTGTCGGCCGCGGCGCTCCCCTATCGGACGGGTTGATTTGCGTTCCGCCTTCCCCTCTGCGCCACAGCCGTGATCTTTGTGTCCCGGGCCGGGAGCGGTCCCGTTCACGGGTTTCTTCATGCCACGGTGCGCACCACCGACCACTTCATGAAAACTGATGACACAGTCCCTTCCTGTGAGGCGTCGCTCTTCTCCTTTTTCATCTTCTGCTTCTTCCGTGGACAGTCCGCACACTCGGGGACGTTTGCGCAGGCACTCCTCGCCCACACTTTGGTGGAGTTCTCCTTACTCCTGTTCACAGCCGTTTCCTCTGGCATTTCCATGTCACATGGACAGTCATGCCGCTCGCGAAAGTCACTCACTCTCCGATATTCCGCATATTCTACCTTGATGAGTGTCGGCGGCTATGGACGACGATGTCTTCAGTCTTCATCCTGCCGATTCTGCCACTACATTCAGAGTTTTTGGGCACCCTTCCATGTCCCAGCTTTCCCTGCCCGTGGACTCTTCACCCGACGGTTCAGAATCCTCTTCTCGCATAGCTCTGGGCATTGAGATGCGGCGGTCGATCGAGGTGGCCATGGGCCTCATCTTCCGTTTCTTCCTCCGTAAATCTGTCCACCCACTCCTCCTATTAAGAGGAAGGCTTCAGCTTCGGTGGATGCTACCCTTCCACCTAAACGCCTTAAATCTCTCCCGCAACCACCCGGCTTTCACGATCTCGCGGACGCCTTTTCGGCGCAGTTGCCTCTCGCCCATGCAAAGGTCAATTGGGACTCTCCGTCTACTGCTCCGCTTTGAGAGGTGCATTCTTAGGCCATTGTGGCGAACCGGGCATCTTACCATGCCTCTACCAACGTGATGGCTGCTGCTGTAAATTGCGATTTAATCCAGCGAGATGCTGTACGCGAGGCTTGTGTGGGGTTACCTTCGTCTGTGAAGTCCCAACTCCGCCAGGCTCCCATCAGCGGTCCTTTGCTATTTGGCTCCTCCTGGCAGGCCGTTTAGGAGTCCCGCAAGGATATCTAGCCAACGTCTCACTCTTTCTTGCGCTTTCGTTCGGCCCGCAAGGCCGTGGGTCACACCCTGCGGTCGTTCAGACCTGCCTCATGTCCCGCTTCCAGTGTGCCTTTCGGCTCTGTCCCTCCCAGTTTGGCCGCTCCCGCGCCCTACCAGCTCCAGCCCCCTCCTGGCCTGTTCAGGGCCGGCGGCCCGGAAGGGGGAGGACCCGATGACTCCCTTCTGTCCCTGCCCCCGCCGACTTCTCTCGGATTCCCGGTCGGCGGGCAGCTCTCCCGGCACAGCGACGCGTGGTGGTCATTTTCCCGGACGACCCTTGGATCCTCTCTACCGTTTTCGGTGGGTCTCCAATTCACCTTTCAATGCCCACCGCCTCTGCGGCGCTCCCCACTTTGAACTCGGGTGCCGAGCGATCAGGCCAAAGCAGCAGCATTGCCAGGAAAGGTGGCTGCTTTGCTTCAGAAATCTGCAACGGTTGTGGTCATACGACATGACTCCCCTGCCTTCTACAGCCGTATCTTCGTTGTACCAAAGTTGGACGCCACTTGGCGTCCAGTGATCGATGTCTCGGCTCTGAACAAGTTTTTTGCTTCTCCATCTTTCCGTATGGAAACAACAAGAGCTCTCCGCGCCGTGGTCCAGCCCATGGATTTTGCTGTCAGTCTAGATCTGGCCGATGCATACCTTCATGTGCCCATGCACCCTTCGGCTCGCCGTTACCTGCGCTTCGCCTTCCGCGGGGCCTACCCGGCACCGGCCTCCACGTGGCGTAGGTGGGTAGTCCGCTCAGTCCCTGACTGAGTGGGCTAGCGGACGGGTGCCATCTTTGTCCAGGATTAGGACTTGATGTCAGCAGATATGTTGTTCAGCCTTTTCACTGGTCCGGTTTTTAAGGAGCTGTGCTAACCTAGGTCGTACCATGTTGGATTGGTCCTTAAAAATACTCGTGACTTTTTGGTCCTTTGGATCCCAAGTGTTTGCCGTGCTTGGAGACCCGTGTCGGGGGAGAAGAGGATCCTGGTGGCTGAGGTTCCCTTTGGGCTGCGGCTCACTGGTGCCAACACTCCACTTCGGCCTTGACTTCTACCTAAACGGGAGGCTAGTCGTACCGGCCTAGTCAATCGGCTCTTGTCACGTTGAGCCCTATCCCACTGTTGACATGCGGGTTGCTATACAGAGCACCATGCTATAGCTTCTGCTGCTGATTAGGTGCTTTACGCCAGTATTCCCCTGCATTCAACGGTGTGATAGAAGGCGGTGGCTCAAACGGTTCAATCGGGCTTACCCCCTTGAGTATATCTTTCGGGCAGTCTCCATTGTGCGTCGGCTGGAGACCCGCCGACAGTTGCACTTTCCCTTGTTGGGCTCGGTGGCGGGCGGGGACCCCTGGGGGATGAATATCTCTACTAATATAATATGGATAAAACCAAAAAACCAAAACTAGCACAGAAACGGCACATAGACACCGACATTGAACATGACAGTGATTCAGACTGTGAGGAAGCGACACCTCAGGCGTCGGCCGTATGGCCTCGCTTCCTCATTGTCCATAGCAAGGTGAAGGAGAAACCAGTTACCAAGCTGCATCCTTTTCTGGTGGGGGAGACCCTCAGGAGCCATGTTGGCAGGCATGACGCCCAGCGCCTCAGGTCTGGTGACTTGCTGGTGGAGTGCCGTACTCGGGCACACTCCAGCGGGCTACTGGGGCTCTCTTCCATTGGAGACACTCCTGTGGAAGTCACACCCCACAAAACTATGAATTCGTCAAGAGGCGTAATCAAAGATCAAGCTTTGGCAGAACTGTCAGAAGATGAACTTGTAAGGAACCTTAAGTCTCAGGGGGTGACTTACGTCAGGCGCTTCGCTTCCAAGCGAGGTGGTGGGGAGATCCGTCTCCCTACCATCATCCTGACGTTTGGCACCCCCACCCCTCCTACTACCATCTGGGGAGGTTACTACTCCCTGAGAGTGAAAAAGTACGTCCCTCTCCCCCTCCGGTGCTTTAAGTGCCAAAAGTATGGCCATGGGCAGAAGACATGCCGTCAGGCAGAGGCTTCATGCGCCCGTTGCACTAGGCCCGGACACTCTGCTGAGTCCTGCACAGCCACCCCCCTGTGTGTGAATTGCCAGGGGGCGCATATGGCTTCGGATAAGAAATGCCCTCGTTGGATATCCGAGTGCAAGATTCAGCAGGTGCGTGTGGAGAAGGGGCTGTCCTTTCTGGATGCCAAAAAACTGGTTGAAGGCCCTGGTGCAGCTGCGGCTGCCCCAACCTCTAACACCTCAGTGTATACTTTCAGTGCAGCGGTGGCAGGCAAGCGCCCCACCAAAGACTTTTCATGTCAGACCCCAACTTCTTGGTTGGGGGCGGAGCCTCGGCTCATCTCGCCCCTGGAGAGTAACCCTCCTCCGGTGGTGACAAGGAGCCAGGGAACGCAGAAGGCGGACACTGCCGGTCCGGTTGTGCCGCCTTCTGTTGCCCCTAAGCCTCAGCCCCCACCCAAACCTGTTAGTCAGTCAACTCCAAAGGCTTCTGGCTCTGGTCAGCCTTCTAAGGCCGCTAACTCTAGCGGCAGGAACGCTGCCCAGGACCAGACGTCTAAGAAATCTATGGGACCGCTGTGCGCACGGGCCCAGAAGGGGAACACAGGTGTCCCCCTTCAAAACAAATATGCTGCACTGGAGGAGCGGATGGAGGGAGTGGAAGTTGTTGTTGCTGATGCTGCGGCAGCTCCACCCCCTTCCTCTCCGAAGAACCAAAGGAGGCCCGGGAGCCGGCCCCCCTCTGTTTCTTCAACTCCTTCCAAGGTAAAGGAAAAAGGGGGGAAAAACTCCTTACCCCCAGATAAGACTTAATCATGGACTCTTTGCTTCAGTGGAATTGTCGTGGTTTTCGAGCTAACTTTGAGGAATTACGTCTTTTAGTCAAGTTCTATAACCCCTCAGTCATATCTCTTCAGGAGACTTACCTGAAGACTTCTGACCCTGTGTCTTTTAATGGTTTTAATGTTATACATAAAGGCTCTGATTCGGAGAGGCGCTCGGGTGGAGCGGCTCTTCTCATTAGTAGCCAAATTTTATGTAGCCCCGTTAGCATCGACACCTGTCTTCAGGCTGTCGCTGCTCGGGTTACCTTAAAAAAGACCATAACCATATGCAGTATTTACCTGCCACCATCACTGCGGGTCTGTAGCAATGATATTTTTAACTTAGTAGATCAACTGCCCCCTCCCTTTATTCTCATGGGGGATTTTAACGGTCATGCTCACCTTTGGGGTAGTGACCACTATGATGGCAGAGGTCAGATGTTAGAAGATGTTTTTTCTCAACTTAACCTATGTGTCTTTAACGATGGCTCACCTACATACTTAACTCAGGTTCCGGATCTAGTTCTGTTCTAGACCTCACTGTGTGTGATCCTTCTCTCATGCTGGACTTTGACTGGAAGGTTCACGACGACCTGTGTGGTAGTGACCACTTCCCAGTAGTCCTGTCATCAGTCAGCTGTGAGGAGGATTCGCCGGTGGGGCGCTGGAATCTCAAGAAAGCTAACTGGTCTCTGTTTGCCTCTCTCTGTCAGTCTCGTCTTACAGAGGAGGTGGTCATGTCAGCTGAAGAACCTGTTTCTTGTTTTACTTCTATTTTGTTGGAGGTTGCCGGTGAAACCATCCCTAGAACTTCCACATCACTCCCTCGGAAGCCGAGAGTACCATGGTTCAATGAAGAGTGCCGCAAGGCCCAAACAATGCGCAAATCTGCTCAGCGACGTGCTTTTCGTAATCCGTCGCAAGCAAATATTTTAACCTTTAAAAGACAGCGGGCGAAAGCCCGTTATATTTTTAAACGTGAACGCCGTGCTTCCTGGAGACGCTTCGTCTCATCTTTATCTTCTAGGACTCCGTCCCAAAAAGTCTGGAAGGCTGTTCGAAGAATTAGGGGCAGGGGTGGCTCGGCTTCTGTCGGCCATCTTAGAGATGGTGCCAGTTTGGTCACAGATAAAAAGGCTGTGGCCAATTTGCTTGCCTCCACCATTGCCCATAATTCTTCAACAGAGCATTATTCACCTTTCTTCCAGAGAGAGAAGGAGAAGCGTGAATCTTGTGCTTGTGATTTTATATCGGATAACTTGGAAGACTATAATGCCCCTTTTACGTTTTCAGAATTGCAGCAAGCCATGCAGAAATGTACTGACTCTGCTGCTGGATTAGATACCATCCATTATCAGCTCATAACACATCTGCCTGA
This sequence comes from Semisulcospira habei, assembly GCA_036245525.1. Taxonomy (NCBI): domain Eukaryota; kingdom Metazoa; phylum Mollusca; class Gastropoda; family Semisulcospiridae; genus Semisulcospira; species Semisulcospira habei. Next base: position 163,936,739 of record BTPG01000002.1, read on the forward strand.
GGATTCACTCTTTGTACTTCTCAAGGCCTTTAACCATATCTGGATAACCGGTCATTTTCCGCCATCTTGGCGCCAGGCTGTGGTTGTGCCAATTCCCAAGCCGGGTAAGGATCCTTCCGACCCGGGCAACTACCGGCCAATAGCTTTGACATCATGTTTATGTAAAACTATGGAACGCTTGGTCAACGCCCGACTGGTGTGGCATCTTGAGTCACAGGGTCTCATCACAGACCTCCAGTGCGGTTTCCGGCGCTTCCGTAGTACAACTGACCATCTAGTCCGCTTTGAGTCTTTTATCCGAGATGCTTTTGTCAACAAGCAGCATGTCTATGCAATTTTCTTTGATCTTGAAAAGGCATATGACACTACCTGGAAGCATGGTATAATGTCTAATTTGTCGGACATGGGTTTTAAAGGGCATCTGCCCGTTTTTATTCACAATTTTTTGTCCAACAGGTCGTTCCATGTCCGTGTGGGCTCCACCCTCTCCGACTCCTTTGAACAGGAGATGGGTGTCCCGCAGGGCAGTATTCTATCTCCTGTTTTATTTAGCATTAAAATAAATAACATTGTAAAGGCCGTCAAGGATGATTCTGAATGCTCTTTGTTTGTGGACGACTTTGCTTTGTGTGCACGAGGTTGAGGACTTGCGTCCCTTGAGAGGCGCTTGCAGCTGTGCGTTGATCGAATCCAGGGGTGGGTGTCTCTCAATGGATTCAGATTCTCGCCCTCCAAGACAGTCTGTGTGCATTTTACTAACCAGACGAAATTTTTTCCAGAACCTAGCCTGAGCATTGCTGGAGTGCCAATTAAGGTGGCCGAAGAGGCAAAGTTTTTGGGGGTCATCTTTGACAAAAGATTGACCTTCTGCAACCATGTTAACTACCTTAGAACCTCTTGTCGGAAGGCCCTTGACATTCTTCGTGTCGTTGGTCGTACTGACTGGGGTGCGGACCGCATCGTCTTACTTCGACTGTACCGGGCCCTTGTTCGGTCCAAACTGGATTACGGCTCTGTGGTATATGGCTCGGCTTCCAAGTCTGTTCTGCAGCGTCTGAACACAATTCACCATCAAGGTCTGCGCATATGTCTGGGAGCCTTCAGGACATCTCCAGTTCCTAGTCTGTATGCAGAGGCAGGGGAGCCTTCTCTCAGGCTCCGCCGCATCCGCCTCATGCTCAGCTACGTTCTGAAGCTGAAGGCCCATCCAGAAAATCCTGCCTATGATTGTGTTTTTAACCCGTCGTTTGCAGAGATTTACGATGCCCATCCGGGAGCTGTCCGTCCACTTTCCTTCCGTGTCCGACCTCATCTGCAGGCGGCCGGAGTGGACCTGGACAAAGTTTCGGAATCTCTGCAACACGTCACTCCACCCTGGCTACTACCAGTTCCTGACATCTTGCTGGACTTGACTGCCCACAAGAAGGATTGTACTCCACCAGCCATATACCAACAGAGCCTCAATGAACTCCTTTCAATTTTTCCTGGCTATTGTCGTCTTTATACGGATGGGTCCAAGTCTGAGGATGGAAGAGTGGCTGCGGCTGCAGTGTCCTCTCGCCATCCTAGACGCCCATTTAAGCTCCGTCTCCCTGACCATTCCTCTGTATTTAGTGCAGAACTGCAGGCCATTCTGCTGGCACTCAGGCATGCCTATCAGTCTCGGGAAAGGAACTTCCTGATTCTGTCTGACTCTCTTTCTGCCCTGCAGGCCCTTCAGGGCGCGGGAACAGACCATCCACTGCTGGTGCAGATTAGAGAGCTCTACGCGGACTTGATGAAGGAATATTATGACATCATTTTTATTTGGGTCCCAGGCCATGTGGGCATCGAAGGCAACAGAATCGCAGATTCTGCTGCCAACGGTGCCCGCAGTGACCCTGTCCCTGACACACAGACTGTCTATAGTGATTTTAAACCTGTTATTAGTGCGTACATAGCCCGCGAGTGGCAGTCCGAGTGGGACAAAGAGGAAGGGAACAAGCTTCATGAAGCTCTTCCTAAGTTGTCTGACAGTCTACCTTTCCGCTGCGGCAGCCGCCGTGAGGAGACTGTCCTTGCTCGGCTCCACATCGGGCACACGTATGTTACGCACTCTTACTTAAACAGGATGAGCGTCCATGGTGTTTTGCCTGTGATGAGCAGTTTTCTGTTTGACACTTTTTGCTGTATTGTGCTGACCTAATTGACACCAGATATAAACACTTCACAGCAGACTCCTTGAAGGTTTTGTTCCGGGATGTTCCCCCGGACAAAATCTTCAATTTTTTGAGAGAATACAATATTTTTAACAAGATCTGAGCATTCATAGACTATGTGAATTTTTTTATTTGCCCTTTTTGTGAATCTGTAGACGTTTCTTTTCCAGACATGTGCGACATTTTAGCCTGAGATTTTTAATCTATATTTACATCTTGTCTTAAGACCTTGCTTTTAGTCTGGCTGACCAGATTTTTACCCATCCCGCCGTGAGATGGCCTTAGTCGCCTGCTCGGCGTTAAACCCAAATAACTAACTAGCCTTCCGCGGGGTTGTTTAACAGTTCCAGGCCATGCCCTTCGGTCTCAACATCAGCTCCTGGGTCTTCACCAGGATCATGGACGCGGTAGTCGCTCACGCTCGGCGGTGGTCTCTCAGTCTGACCTCACACTACCTCACCGATCTGCTTCTTCGGAATCGGGACGAGTCCCGCTTGTCCACCGATGGGACGCGCTGCTCTCCCTTCTTCACCATCTTGGTTTACTGGTCAACTTCGGCAAATCGGACCTCTCACCATCCCACAGATTTCTTTATCTGGGTATGGATTTTTGGACCATCTTGAACCTGGATCGTGAAGTTGGCGACTTTGGCTATGCAGATGTATCGTGCCCAGGACGCTCCGGCGCGGACGTGGTTACAGTTGTTGGGGCCTAATGAGCGCTGCCGCGGACTTGCTTCCTCTCGGTTGTCTCTACTCATGGCTGATTCAACTCCATCTCCTTCTCAGACTTTGGCAGCCGTCTTCAGGGGATTTGGAAGCCCGCGTACCTGTGTCTCCCCTGGTCTGTCCGCATCTCCTCCGGTGGACGGACCCCTCTTGGTTGGCGTCTGGAGTTCCCCTAGCGTCCCCACTACCCTACCTGTCGATCTGCACGGATGCCAGTCTCTCTGGTTTAGGGGCGCTCCTACTCCCGGACTTCCACAAGACAGCGGGCCTTTGGCCACCGGATCTAGTGGGCAAGCACATCAACTGGTTAGAGTTCAAGGCAGTTTGGCTCGCTCTCATTGCCTGGGAGGTGCACGTGACACACCAGGTCTTGGTCCTCTCCGACAAATCGACAGTTGTGGTGTATATTCAGAAGCAGGGCGGGACGCGTTCTCCTTCTCTGTGCATCCTTTTATTTCAGCTACTAGTGTGGTGCCGGGATCGGGACATATTACTGCGGGCATGTCACATTCCGGGCCGGCTCAGTGTGCTAGCGTATTCTCTGTCCCATCAGGACCAGCTTCTCCATACTGAGTGGACTCTGCGCACTGACCGTTTTCGGCTGATTTGTGTACACTGGGAGACACCCATGTCGACCTGTTCGCAACACGGTGGAATACACAACGGCCCCTCTTCGTCTCTCCCATTCCAGACCCGCTCGCATGGGCGGTAGACACTCTCTTCATTCCTTGGAAGGGTCTCCTGGCATACGCGTACCCTCCCTCGGTGCTGATACCCAAGATTCTCATCAAGCTCAGAGGTTGCAACACGGTGCTGTTCCTGGTAGCCCCATTCTCTTGGACCAAGTGCTGGACCACAGATCTCTTGAGTCTCGCCACAGATCCCCCTCTACGGCTTTCAACGCCATGCATGATGCTGAAGCAGCCCTGCTGGGATATTTTTAAACCTTGCCCGGAGAGCCTTTTGTTATGGTCACAATTTATTTTAATCATTATTCATTATTTTCTTTTGGATAGAAGTTTCATTCTATGTCTTGTGTTGAGATGATGGCATGTTCTTTTTTAGTGACGTCAAGAACATGTGATGTAGGATGTTTGTTTGAATAGACGGTATGCGTCATTGTGGATTTGGAGACACATCAAGTCATAAGAGATTTGCTCTTTAGCCAGAATTTAGTTTTTGTGAGAAGTTGAGGCGGTGGAGAGATGCCGAGTAGTAATATATTGTAGAATAGATGGTAGAAGAGCAAAATGCTCAATATAGGAGTGTGTAAAAAGATATGTAGTTGAAGAACTACGGTGTAACGGGATTGACTAACCAGTGACCTTGTCAACGGCCATGGTGGGCGGCAGACAGGCACAAAATAAGTCAACGAGTAAACCTTTCACGCATCTTTGGGTAGGTATTTGTTTGTTAAATAGTAGATTCAGGAAGTGTGTTAGTTGATTGGCTCTGGATCGGAAACTGTATGACATTTGGGCGCGCATCGGCGAGTTTGAGGTATCGTCTGGTAATCGAGCGTGGCCGGGATGAAGTCAGTTGATCGGGAAGCGTTTTGTTGAGCCTGTTTGATTTTGAAACGATTCGGGTCGTGTTTGAGGGGTTATGTGTTGTGCGGAAATATGTCATATTTGTGTGTGTGCATGGCATTTCAAATTGATTGTTATTATGATATTTTATTCGATGTTGGAAACGATCGGTGGTGGTCGTCATCACTACAAAGTGTCGTCATTCGGGCGGAAGTAACGATGGAAGCAATGACGGATTTCTAATGGGGAGATACAATTTTATTTGTTGAATAGATGCTCTCCAGCTGGGACATTGGATATATGTACTCAACCTGGTGTACGAGAGAGTTGATCCAGGCTGGTGCAGGAGAACTTAATCGGCCACCGTGAGAGACAGTCCGCTTATTCAAGATTCAATGAGCAGCGATGATATATTCATCTTCAATTCACGGTCGGAGTAATTAGACTGTTTAATATATTCGAGGATCTAAACATCAACTTAAATAGTGTACAGTTGTCAGCAGACAATGAGAAGAAACATCGCAGTGGAACAATTTGGATGAGATGTGATTAGTGCTCTGGACATTGTGCGAATGTTTAAATGTGTGTGTGTATTACAGGTGCATGTATGAATTGACTGAGTAGTGCGTAGGTTTGTGTTGTGTACGTCTGTGTCTATTGTTTGTCGTGCGAATGGGAAAATCAAATCATTAAAATCGAACAGAAAATCCAACAATTCCGTGTGATATATAACTTTCCTCCCTGGTGTGACACTTACACGCCTGGAGGTTGTGTGGCGTGCCCTCACCGCTCTAGGTTTCTCGGATGCAGCGGTGGCGGCTATCGCTTCAGCCCGACGTCCTTCCACCAGGTAAGTTTACGAAGGAAAATGGCGGGTTTTGCAGTCTTGGTGCGGTACTCGACACCTTTCCCCCACCACTTTAACTATGCCTCAACTCGCCAAGTTCTTCCTGTGGCTCTTCAAGGATCAGAACCTGGCTCCTATCACCATTCGGGGTTATCTTTCTATGGTGGCTGATATGTACCGCCATTTGGGATGACCAGATCCTGGGTCTTGCAAGGATCTCGCCGACCTCATGGCTCACTACTCCCTTGATGGGACCTCGCGTGGGTGTTAACATGGCTTAATACTGCTCATTTTGAACCTCTGCACTTGGCGCGGTTCTCTGACTTAACAAGAAGTACGTGCTTCTTGCTGGCTCTGGCCACTGCCTCTCGCGTGAGTGAACTCCACGCTCTCTCAGTACACCCATCATGCCTGCAACTCCGGGCCGACGGCTCTGTCCAACTCCTCACTAGTCCTTCTTTTTTGGCCAAGGACAGGCTACCATCAACCGCCTCTCAACCAATCACTATTCATCCATTGCGGGGCCCCCATATGTCCCCGGACTTACGCCAACAGAACCCGGTGGAAGCCCCTACGGCGAGGACATTTACGCCTCTTCCTGCCCTTAGCTCCGGGCAGGACTGATATATCTGTCCAGACGATTTCCACTTGGCTGCGCGGAATCATCAGTTCCACTTACGTAAGTGGAACTGATGATTCCGCGCAGCCAAATAGAACTGGCAATAACGGACTCTCGCGAGATTGGGAAGGGAGGCTATACGGAGGATAGGGAGGCCACTCAGGGGATTAGGTAACTGCTTGCTAGAGTTACGTCCCTGGTTGTGTAGGAACACACAACAATTTTGGAGGCTGAAATTGACAGGCTAAGTATGTCTTCCTATTAGTAATGCCATCGGTAAGTTTTTTTTGTTTTTTTTTAATATTTTTCAAAAAACAATTATTTTAAAGAAAATACTTTTTTTTTTCGTGAACAGAATAAAAGTCTTTTAAGTGAAAGTTGCATCCGGCTATCCTGGATTATTGTTTTGCCGTTTATTGTAAATATACAGCCAATTTCACTAATAAGAAGAGATAAGGAGAAGGATTGACCATGATAGTGCAAGGGTGGTCCAGAATAGCTTGGCACCTTCAGGCACCAATCTATTCTGGCACCACCCTTGAACTGCCACGTTCTGCCTGTCTCATAAACTGTAAAGGTAAATATAGTCTTCATAGGACCTTAGGATTCAGTATGTTAAATAGGCTTTCCACTCTTTTCTAGGGTGCTGGAGAGATGAGAGAGATTGTGGAGCCGTATGATGAAGAAGCTGAGAAGGTGTGGAGAGGTAATGCTAACAATAATAATAATAACGGTCATAATGCAATTGACTCCTCTTATAACAAGGTCGGATATAAAAAAAGTTGATTAGACAAAGCATACCAGGCATCCTCTAAAAACAACTCCAGACAGAAGCAGAGAGAAAGACAATTGCTCTCGACTACATCAAGGAGATATACCCCCACAGATGAATGGACACATGCGTTTACTGACGGCTCAGCAGAGGAAGCAATGAGAAATGGAGGTGGAGGTTTCCTCATCTTCCAGAAGGACAGATCAGCCATCCACATATCCACTGCCACGGGCAAGTACTGCACCAACTGTAAGGTAGAGGCAGAAGCTCTGAGGACAGCCGCCAGTACATTCATGTGCTTCAGAGAAATCACACATAACAAAGTCGTCATCTACTCAGCTGCCCTGTCTGTGTTGCAAGCTCTCTCCAACCCCAGAAACAAGGAAATGGATGACCTTGCCTTTGCACTATACATGCTGCAGCGATCCACTGAAAAGACTGTCATCCAGTAGATTCCATCCCATTGCAACATCTTAGGCAATGAAGAAGCTGACAGACTGGCAAAGAGGGAGAAAGGCTGACACAAGACAATGACCAGGTCACTTATGGTGAAGTAAAAACCAGTTAACCCATATCATACTGAGGCTAAAAGCTTCAAATTTGTTCTAAACTGCCATATGCAAGCTACATTACAGTACTTACAGATAAGGATATAGACCAATGGCTTTAGTTCAAGGGTAGTGCCAGAATAGCTTGGTGCCTAGAGGCGCCAAGCTATTCTGGCACTACCCTTGAACTATTTTAGTCAAACTTATTTCACACCCTGGTGTATTCCGAATGATAAGGGTTAAAGAAAAGCAGAGAAAAAGATGGCTGCAGCAACACCCAGACCATAACACCAGAGACAGTTTCTACCAACTCCCAAGAGAAGATCAGGTGATCATTGTGAGACTGAGTACAGGCCACTGCAAACTCGGGCATCACATGTTCACCAAACTCCACATTGGAGACACTTCTGTGTGCCCCTGTAGCATCGCATACATGACACTTCTGTGTGCCCCTGTGGCATCGCATACATGACAGTAGAACATCTCCTGCAGGGCCATCCAAATCACCAGAACCTTCCATCAGAAACCTGGGCTGCTGACATACCGGTGCGGGAGAAGATCTTTGGCCCACTGGAGAATCTCCACCAGACAGCAGCATACGTTCGAGCCACCAGTGTCCCTGTCTGAGCATTTGAGGAAGAAGAAGAAGAAAAGTCGGATTTAACAACTTCTTCCAGAGGTCCTGGCAACACTATTGTTTCCTCAAAAACATTACCGATGCCATTACTACAATGGAACAACCTATAGCTTGCGTAATTTTAGCCCAAACACTTACGATGTGTAACAAGTAGCCGACCATACACAGCCGAAGGTAGCACTGCAGAGGGCTAAGGTGAACACGTCTACACGCTGCAAGCTAAAGGAAAGAACTGGTTTGGCTTGGATGCGCTAGCAGTCCCCGTATGTGGTGGGAAGGGAGGCTACCCGGGTGCCAGGTCACGGCACCCCTGGTGGCCTCCCCTGGCTCTAAGGGTACACATCGTAAGTTTTTGGGCTAAAATTACGCAAGCTATAGGTTGTTCCATTGTAGTAATGGCATTGGTAAGTATTTTTCGAAAAAATACATTTTAGAGAAAAATTAATTTTACTTGGGTACAAGAACAAGAAATGTTGGGTTCCCTGGCTACTTGTTTTTTATCTAAAGTTTACTGTAATAACATTGATTTGTTTACCATTTTACAACCTGATATTTAGCACATCAGTTCTAAGAGGTCAGCATACAAACATTTTGTTTTAATGCCATTTTAGTTCCAGAGGGCACCAAGTTAATCTGACACTAACCTTGAACCAGCAAGCTGATCCATCTCCCACAGCTGATACATAGTTCTTAGAGGTTTCTGCCAGATTTGTGAAAGTCATTGTTAACTCCTTCACAGCTGAGAAAAAGTCAACACAAACTGCAAGAGACAGATCCAGCTAAACTCCTGCAGTTGTGAGGGTTCATGAATATCTGTGCTTGTTACTGATACCACTTTGTATCTCTGTTCCTTGGATGTCTGAAGCTTTTTTGGAATTGAATTAACGAAGATTTCAGAATTAAAATCTGCATCCACTAGCAATGATGGGGTTAAGTGGGAATGAGTTAGGTCCAAGGATACTTTGTGGCAAGACCTTTTTAAACATACCAATTTGAGTGACCTCCTTAAAGGTTGATGTTACGGGATCTAAAAACAGGTTAAAAATTGCTATATTTTCACAGAATTTTTTTTCTCAAATACTATTCACAACTTAAATGCAAACTTTATATGAAGATACCTGATGGTAAGACCTTTATATACATACTAATTAGGTTGACCCATGGAAAAGGTCAAGAGTCACAAAAGCTCAGGAAAGAGGTAAACAATTGCCATATCATTTTGACAAAAGATGTTTTTTCTCAAATACTATTCGCAACTTCAAACACAAACTTTATATGAAGATACCTGAGGGTAAGACCTTTCTATACATACTAATTAGGTTGACCCATGGAAAAGGTCAAGGGTCACAAGAGCTCAGGAAGAGATTAAAAAATTGCCATATTTTGACAAAAGATGTATTTTCTAAAATACTATTCACAACTTAAACCCAAACTTGGTACAGAGATACCTGATAGTAAGACCGTCCTATGCATATTAATTTGGATGGCCCCTTGAAAAGGTCATGGGTCACAAGAGATGAGAAAATAGGTCACAAATAGCCATTGTTTTTTCAAAATACATTACCGATGGCATTACTATATGGAATACACTCTATAGCATATCGATTTCAGCCCAAAGTTGTGTCCCCTACACAACTGGGAAGGAGACACCGGGGATCCATACATAGGGGCCCTGGGTGGCCTCCCCTTACCACCCTATCCTAGCCACGGCAGTTCACCCTTCTCTAAATTGCTCTGTTTAGTCGGGTTCTGTGCCAGCTGTGACCCACTTCACTGATAAGTGCATGCGCGTCATAGCTGGCACAGCTGCTGGTGGGAAGCGTTGTGCTCTTTGTTCCCTGTTGAAGTCTGTCAGGCATGTGATAAGTTTAGTCTGTTTATAACTTATTATTACCGAGGCAAAAAAGTTTCAATCGTAAATATTATTATGTAATACTATGCTTGAAATTGTCCTCTTCAAGCTCATATAAGTTTGCTTTGATGAACCTCTTAGAATTCTGTGCTTATTACTTGATTACAACGTGTGTAGTTCAAGGAACTTTCCTTCCGCTGTAGACAGCAATGCTTGTGTGTAAAAAACTTGTTTTCTGTGCCGGATGTATCACTTTAATGTGTACCCTTATCTGATGCATATAATTATGTAAAGTATAGCTTGTTAAAGCCATGGAGAATGAACATTCCTTTCCAAGACATTTGGAAGCCGTGAATTCTTTGTGTAGACTTTGTGGTAGAAGGTCTAGGCGAGCAGTCAAAGACAAAAACAAGTCCGTGTTTTTGTGCACTAAATACACCAGTGATATATTTTTGTGTTACAACATTGATGTGCTCAACGACCAGGAAGGGAAGCATTCTAAAACAATTTGTTGCATGTGTCGTGCAAAGCTTGTCAAATTAGAAAACAAGTGGAGCGCACAGGCTGTACAGACATTCACAAAACGTGTGATTTTTGGGTGACATTTGATGAAACTCTTTCTGTTGATGACTGTCAAACATGTAGTCATTTCAAGCAGCAGTCAAAAGGTGGCCGACCGTCGTATCAAGCCAAAAACAAAATAGCTGCACCCAAAAGAAAAGATCTTGATAATGTAGGGGATTATTTTCTCAGTGACCTCTTTTTTCTGTCCGTCTTCATCATGTTCGGCATCAACATCAACACCAGCAAAAGTCAGGAAGTGTGTAGATTCTTTACAACCTTCCACTGATCTTTCCTGTTTACCGTCAGTATCAACACCAACACCCTTTGTAGTGCAGGAGGCATTGCCAGTTATTTCCACACCCAGTGTTGTAAGTACTGCATCATCCCCATTCAAATCCAAGATTCTTAGGCCTATTTGCAAACTAGCAGCGCCACTATCAAAAACAGAACAGAGGAAGCGTACCTCACAAAACTTGTCAGAGTCAAACTGTCAGAATCAAGCGGTCGGAACCGGTCGGCGCTAAGTCCACACACAGTAAAACGTTGAGGTGTAGAAAACACACCAACGAAACACAACGAGTCTGAGGAGAAAGTCTAATCCAAGGCAAAAAGCCAATGTTCAAAGGAGTAACCACAGAAGACACCGGTCTTTACTTCTTTCGAAAAACGTTAGCAAGGCACTCGCCCTACGCTTGCCGCACGGCAGTTTAGCCTATGCTCTTTAGTTTTCAGCTCTATGCCCACCGGCGCGCGCCAGCACACTTAGAGATCGGCTTCGCGAGAGCACTGAGATAGCGAGGAAGCACGACCGGATTGACTTTCAGTGACCGTTGTCCTTGGCTGCGGCTTGTGACTTTGCTCATGCGACTTCGTGCCCTCATGGAATGAGCTCGGCGCTGGAGTGTGTTCCCTCCTGCGGACTGTGTGCAGCGGACGCTATGGCGGCTTCTGGTTTGAAGTCCTGCCTCCTTTGTAGAGATTTTCAGTGGCCTTCTGACGTCCACGATGCCTGCCTGCCATGCTCGGGATGCTCTTCGGACAGGATGTGTGACGTGTGCGCCGATTGGAGTGAGAACTGGTGGTCTCAGACGTGGGATTTCTACAGATGTGACCGTCCTGCCCGGACAAGACAGTCGCCCCGGACTTCTCCGCAGGATGGCATCGCTCCGTAGGCTCCGCGGGCCCCACTTCGCTCAGTCGTCCGGGCCATCCAGCCCGCAGGTAAGTCCCCTTCGTCTACCGTAACCGCTCAGGAACTCCCTCCCCGCTCCGAGTCTTCTGAGCAGGGCAGGCGAAGTTCAGTCTCGCTCCCCGCGCTCCGTTTCGTCTGTGCGTGACGCGAGCTCCTTGAGTCTGGCCACCCCCCGCTCCGTTTCGCCTGAGCGGGCCAGGCCAGCTGAGCGTTCATCCACACCCACCCCCCCCTCCCCCCCCCCCCCCCCCCCCCCCCCCCGCTCCGTTTCTCTTGAGCGGGCCCAGTGTGACGAGTGCAAACGTAATAAGAAAGAGAAAAGAAGTAGGTATAGAGGCTCTCCTTCACACTCCGAGGCGTTGGCGCGTGACCAGAGGCCTGTATAGGTGCTGCCCCCCCGCTCTGATTCTTCTGAGCGGGTCCGGCGTGCTAAGTTTACACACCCCCCCCCCCCCCCCCCCCCCCCATCCCCGTATCAACCAGGCGGGCCCGGTGTGACTTTGACACACGTCCCCCTCGCTCCGAGGCTTCAGAGCGGGTGCCGCGTGCCCCATTTCTGTCCCCTCCCCGCTCCGAATTGCCTGAGCGGGCCTGGCGAGACATGTTACCGTCCCCCACCCCCCCCCCCCCCCTCACCCCCGCCGCTTATCGTCCGGGTGGGCCCGGTGTGACCTTGTCACGCGTCCCCCACGCTCTGAGGCTTCGAAGTGGGGGTCGCGTGCCCCAATTTTGTCCCCTCCCCGCTCCGCTCTTCCTAAGCGGGCTTGGCGTGACACTTTTCTGTCCCCCCCCCCCCTCCCCGAACTTTCCAGGTGGGCCTGGTGTGACTCTGACAATTACTTACAGGTCTGGATTCGCGGCATCGTTCTTACGCCCCATTCTCGCTCGCGTTCTCCTGATCAGGATTGGGGTGCCAGGGTTCCCCTACCGCCTCCCCTCTTACGTTCGGAGCGCGGTCCCCGGCACTCGCGATCCCCTCTTCGTCCGCGCGCTGTTCCCGTTTCTAGCAGCTTCACCTCTCCTCGCAGGTCAGCGAGTCGGGGGCTTACGGAGCCTTACTTCACCTTTGGCCGTGGTTCGGCTACGGTCTCTCCTTCCACGCAACGCCCCGCCGAGCGGGCTTCGCAGACGGCTCTGCCTATCCTTCGCGTGCGCCCTCGCCTGTCACCTTTGGCGGTCCCGCGCTCTCAGAGCCGGTCGCGCCTCCTTTCGGCTTCGCTTGATAGGCGGACTGTGGAGGTAGACCCTGACAGACTCAGCCAGCGGATTCGGCTTCGGCTATCTTCTTGTGGGACTCGCCCTCTGGTTCTCCCGACCGCATCTCAGCTGTTTCGTCGGCCTCCTCCTCTTCTATGGATGTCGGCCCTTCGCTCAGCTCACAGATGGTCCGTGCATTGGGGGAGGCCTCCCGTCTGATCGCTAACTTCCTCCCTCCTGACTTCTGTCGCCATCACCCCCTCTGAAGAGAAAGGCTTCCGCCATGGTTGATGCACAGAGGCAGGCCAAGCGTCGCAAGTCTCTGCCTCAGCCAGCTGGCTTTTGGGATCTCGCCGAAGCGTTCTCTGCCTGGCTTCGCCAGGACACCTTCGGCGATGATGGTTATTTCGCAGATTCGCGGTGGCCTGCAGGGATTAATATGTCTTTCCGATAGGCTTGGTATGCTGGACACTCTCAAGCCTTCACCGTCCCTCTTCCTTCGGTGGATGCGGCAGCCATCAACCAGGCGGGTGGGCGCCGGATAGTCCAGAATGCTTGGCCTCGCCCTCTTGACAGGATCGCTTCCTTAGTTCGGAACTTGCTGGCGTGCTCCGGGTTTCTGGAATTGGCGACTCAAGCGGTGCTACATTGCCTGGAGGACACTTGGGACCTGGAAGCCTCGCCCCCGCTCCATGACGTCCATTCCATCTTGGTAGCTGCTAACCGGACCGCCTACCATTCCTCAACCAACACCATGGATGGCGGCGGCCGCCGCCAAATGTGACCTATGGCGGCGAGATTCACTCCTGTGGCTCTGCACAGATCTCCCCAAGATGGTGAAGATGCAGTTCCGCCAGGCTCCCCTCGGCAGTTCCCTTCTGTTTGGTGAGACGTGACAGACAGTTAAGGACGCTACCAAGGACCTGTGGCCCCGTCCTGCCTCCATCCCCGCTTCGTCTCGCTTTCGCGCTACCCGCCCAGCCGGGGGTCGTGCCCGGCAGTCTTCCAAACCCACCTCGCTTCCAGTCTTCGGTTTCCGCAGTAGGGCTCGTCCCCTTCAGGCTCCACAGTCCTTCCCCACCTCCCGCCTCTCTTGGTCTCGCGGCGCCCATAAATCGGGGCGCGGTCAGGCCCGCTGACATTACCCCTCCTCGGGTCTCCAGTCGGCGGGCGGCTGGCCATCTAAAGCGACCATTGGAGATTGCTGTTCCCAGACAACCCCTGAATCATCTCAACTGTTTCCTCAGGCCTTCAGCTTTTGTTCCAGTCCCCTCCTCTGTTGCACAGATCCCCCTTGTGGACCCAGGCACCGGTCGACCGATCCCAGGCATTAGCTCTGTGCGGAGAAATCACGGCCTTACTCGACAAAGCGGCAACAGAAGTGGTTTCTCAACAAGACTCGCCGGCGTTCTACAGCCGCCTCTTTCTCGTTCCCCAGCCAGGGGGCAAGTGGCGGCCAGTCATCGACTTGTCGGTGCTAAACAAGTTCATTTCAGCGCCTCACTTTCGGATGGAGACAGCCAGGACTCTCTGCGCAGCCGTCAGGCCGTTGGACTTCGCGATCAGCCTCGATCTGTCAGACGCCTATCTTCACATTCCAGTTCATCCGTCTTCTCGCCGGTATCTACGTTTTTCTTTTGGCGGGGTCGATTACCAGTTCCGAGCCCTCCCCTTCTGCCTCAACATCAACCCGTGGGTCTTCACGAGGCTCCTCGACGCGGTGATGGCCCTCTTCCGACAGAGATTTCTGAGTCCGGCCTCTAACTACCTGGACGACTTGCTGTTATGCAACCTGATCACCTCGGCGCTCAAGGAGGACAGAGACGCCCTCCTTTCTCTCTTGCACCGACTTGGGTTCCTCGTCAATCCGGTCAAGTCGGTTCTCACCCCTTCTCGCCGGTTCCTGCATTTGGGGATGGAATTCCTGACCGACCTCAACTTAGTCCGCCTGCCTTTGGCGCGGCAGCAGAAGATCGCCGAACTCGCCCATCAAGGTAGGGGTCTCCTTCTCGGCCAGGGTCTGGCTTCAACTCCTGGGTTTACTCGGCACAGCAGCGGACTTGTTACCCCTCGGCAGGCTCTATGCCCGCCCGCTGCAGCTACACCTTCTCCTCCACTGGCGTCCCTTGTCGGGTGCCCTGACGGATCAGGTCCAAGTTACTCCGCTGACCCGGCCACACCTCCAGAGGTGGACGGACCTCGCATGGCTGGCAACGGGCATGCCTCTACACTCACCTCCGCCCCGGTGATCTCTCTGCACTGACGCGAGCCAGTCCGGCTGGGCCGTTCACCTGTTACCGGACTTTGTCTCGGCCTCGGGCCTTTGGCCCCGGGACCTTGCGGACAAGCACAGCAACTGGCTAGAGCTGAAGGCGGTGTGGATGGCCCTAGACTTCTGGGAGGGAACACTGACCGGCCAAGAAGTCCTTGTTCTCTCGGACAATTCGGCGGTGGTGGCTTACTTACGGAACCAGGGGGGCACGCGCTCGCCCTCCCTGTGCATCCTTCTTTTGTACCTCCTGCTTTGGTGCAGGGACAGGGGCATTGTTCTTCGAGCCCTCCACATCCTCGGCCACCTGAACGTGGTAACAGACACCCTATCAGTTGCTCCACACGGAGTGGTCCCTGCGTCCCGACATCTTTTGCCTGATCTGCTCACGTTGGGAGACGCCTCTAGTAGACCTGTTTGCCACCAGATGGAACAACCAGCTCCCGGTGTTCTTCTCTCCAGTCCCGGACCCGCTCGCCTGGGCGGTGGATGCGCTCTCCATTCAGTGGGACGGACTGGTCGTGTATGCCTACCCCCCATCTGTCCTGGTACCGAAGGTCCTACGGAAACTTCAGGGATGCTCCGCAATTCTCGCCCTTCAATTGGACCAAGAGCTGGACCACGGACTTACTCGCGCTAGTGACAGACCCGCCCCTCGAGCTCCCGGCTCCGCCCACAATGCTCAAGCAGCCCCACCAGGCTCTCTTCCACCCGTGCCCGGAGTGCCTCCTCCTACACGCCTGGAGGTTGTCCGGCAAGCCCTCGCCGCTAGAGGTTTCTCGAATGCAGCGCTCGGCGTTAAACCCAAATAACTAACTAACTAACTAACTCGGATGCAGCAGTAGAGGCGATTGCGGCAGCCCACAGACTGTCTACACGGAAGGTGTACGAAGGCAAGTGGAGGGTCTTTCAGTCCTGGTGCGCCGCTCGGCGGCTCCCCCCACGGATCTTACTACCCCCCAATTGGCGGGTTTTTTCCTCTGGCTCTTCGACGATCAAGGCTTAGCCCATGTTACCGTCAAGGGTTACTGCGCCATGATCGCAGACACTTGCCGCCACCTGGGCCTGCCGGATCCAGGCGCCTGCAAGGACATCTCGGATCTTTTGGCTCACTTCGAGCTTCAACGTCCGGTCTCCCGTTCCCTCTTACCTTGGTGGGACCTCGCCTGGGTACTGACGTGGCTAAACACGGACCGCTTTGAACCCCTGCCTTTGGCACGGTTCTCCAACCTGACCCGGAAAACATGTTTCCTTCTGACTCTTGCCACCGCGTCCCACGTGAGTGAGCTTCACGCGCTCTCGATACGTCCCACCTGTCTGCAGTTCCGTTCTGCCTGCCCTCGGTGGCGCCCCAGATGCTGACCTTACGTCCACTCAGAGGGACGGACCTTTCCCGTGAGTCGCGTCAACAGGACCCGGTTCGGGCGCTGAGGATAAATACCTGCGTCGCTCTAAGTCACGCCGACAGGGGCGCTCCCGCCTCTTCCTTCCTCTGTCTCCAGGCAGACCCGATATCTCGGCCCAGACGGTTTCGTCCTGGCTGCGGTAGGTGATTATGTCGGCCTACCAGGACCTCTCCCCTGACAGGGATAGACTTTTGCAGATTCGGGCGCATGAAGTGAGAGCAGTAGCCACCAGCGTGGCCCTGGATCACAACTGCTCGGTTAAGGACATTATTACGGCGGGCGGCTGGCTCCAACTTCGCCCGCTTATACCTCCATGGCCTATCCAGCCAGCGTGACTCCCTGGCCCGGGTGGGCGACATCTCCTCGGCCCAGCACTCCCTCCGAGCTCCACATGTGCCTTAGGTACGTCTTAGCTGAAATCGTCAGGAGTGCGCCTTGTGGGCCTGTGGGGGGGTTAAGTTATGGGCTTTAGGGTCGGCACCATCCTCCTTTTCGCTATTCTTTCATATAGTAATGCCATCAGTAATGTATTTTGAAAAAACAAATGAATTCTTTTTCTAAAATGTATTTTTTGGAAAAATACTTACCAATGGCATTACTCGGACAGCCCTCCCTCCTGCCCCGCCTGCCTCTTTGGCTAAGTGTGAAAACTGACAGGAACTCGCCCTACGCTTGCCGGGATAGGGTGGTAAGGGGAGGCCACCCAGGGCCCCTATGTATGGATCCCCAGTGTAATAATAATAATAAAGGTAATTTGTATAGCGCCTAATCACCAAGGTGCTCTAGGCGCTTTACAATCACAGTAATGAAACAGTGAAGCAGAATACACAAACAAGCACATACAACAAAAAATATACATTAATTTACAAGGGCAAAAACTCACACCACACACACACACACACACACACACACACACACACACACACACACACACACACACACACACACACACACACACACACACGATGAGCCGGCAGACAAAATGGTCTTTACGTATATGCAACAGAGAAAAGGTGTGTTTTAAGCTTGGATTTGAAAATGGAAAGAGATGATGAGTGACGCACATCAGCTGGGAGAGCGTTCCATGTAATGGGACCAAAATATGAAAATGCACGATGACCTTGAGTGACCTTATTACGTCTAGGGATACGGAAAACACGAGTGTCTGAAGCAGAGCGTAGTGAGCGGGACAGTGTATACAGCTGGACAAGATCAGACAAGTAAGTAGGGGACACAACTTTGGGCTGAAATCGATAGGCTATTGAGTGTATTCCATGTAGTAATGCCATCGGTAAGTATTTTTCCAAAAAATACATTTTAGAAAAAAAAATCATTTTTCTGCCCCCCCCCCCCCCCCCTCTCCCCCCCAAAACAAAAATCGCAAATACTATTTACAACTTCCATCCCAAACTTGGTACAGAGATACCTGATGGTAAGACCTTCCTATCCATGCTAACTTGGGTGACCTCTTGGAAAGGTCAAGGGTCACGAAATCAGCAAATGATATAAAAAATGTCTTTTTCTGTAGAATTTTAACCAAATTTGGCAGAATGGTAACTGATGATGAGACCTTTCTATGCATACATATTTGGTTTACTACCTTTACTCAAAAAGGTCAAGGGTCGTGGGAGGTTGACAAAAAGTGAACAATGCGTACATTTTTATAAAACAATGATTTTGCGGGTTCAAATAAATAATAATAATAAAAATAATAATTACGGTATTTATAATGCGCTTATCTTATAATAATTATAACTCTAAGAATGCACTCACAACTCGCGCACACATGCGCCCGCTTTTGACAATGACTCATGTACCACAAATACATTACGACAGTCAGCTTAGGGTGGGGAGCATGATGGCCTTATAGTGCTAGAACTGTTGAAAGATGTGAGTTTTGAGGGCGGACTGGAAGGAGGAGAGAGAGAGTGTTTCTGACGGAGAGAGAGTGGGAGTGTTCCAGGTGGATGGACCGTAGATGGAGAAGGAGCGGGGTCTGAAAGTGCTGAGTTTGGTGTGGGGGATTTGGAGGTGGAGAGGGTCAGAGGCAGAGCAGAGGGAGCGGGAAGGAGTGTAGGGGTGAAGTAAGTAGGAGAGATTGGCAGGAGCATAGTTGTTAAGGGATTTGTAGCAGAGAGACAGAATCTTGTATTGAATGCGTTGGGGGATGGGGAAGGACTTTGAGCAGGGGAGTGATGTGGTCGGATTTCTTCTTTCTGAGAACGAGGCGGGCAGCATTGTTCTGGATGCGCTGGAGAGTGAAAGTGGTGGAGTGAGGAAGGCCAGAAAGGAGGGAGTTGAAATAGTCGATGCGAGATAAGATGAGAGAGAGAGCAAGTTTGGTTGCAGCTTTGGTGGTGAGGTATTTTCTGATCTGACTGATGCGACGGAGGTGGAAATAGCATGCCCAGGCCGTGGCGGAGACAAAGCTGTTCATGGAAAGAGAGGAATCAAGGATAACGCCGAGGTTCTTGGCCGAGTCAGAGAGGGGGATGGGGGGGGGGGGGGGGGGGGGGGCTGTCGAGTTGAAATTGGAGAGAGGGAGGGAGCTGGGAGAGTTTCTGGTGAGTGCCTATCAGTATGGCTTCCGTTTTGTCATCATTTAGTTTGGAGTTTCTGGTGAGTGCCTATCAGTATGGCTTCCGTTTTGTCATCATTTAGTTTAAGTTTGTTTGCTGTCATCCAGTTTGTTTCATCAAAAATATTACTGATGACATTACTATAAGGAAGATTACTTTGCTTACCGATTTCAGCCTCCAAAACGTTATGTGTTGCTACACAAACAGGGGCGTAACTCTAGCAAGCAGTTACCAAGTACCCTGGGTAGCCTCCTTTTCTCTTCACGTAAGCTGTTTACTCACGCCAGTCTTATGCTTAGCTGCCTTGTGAAAGGATTGCCGATTTCAGTCTCCACAAGTTTCGTCGACTGGATTATCGTCTACCCCTGGTCAAGCTTCGCTAGGATTTGGCGAGGTAGGGCCTCGGATAATGCCATTGCAACGCTGGGAGGAGGTTGGCCCTGGCATTTTCTGGGGTTTTGTGGCTGAATTTGCCTTATCTTTTGTCTTTGCAGCTCAGCGGACCGGTAGGGAGCGCAGTTCACATGGCCTTAAGCGCCATGGGTGGTCGTGTTTCACATGTTTGCTCTATCTTTCCATCCTATTTCAGTGTTATCAATATTATCGAAGCCATTAGAAAGACACGTTCACAAGCACCTACTCCAATTCTTGGAGAATCAACGCCTACTTATATCTCTTCAGTCCGGTTTTAGACCTAAAACACTCATATCATACTGCACTCGTTCACATCGTCGACTCTTGGCTCTCATCAATAAACAATTCCAAATTAAATGGTGCAGTTTTTCTGGACCTAACCAAAGCATTTGATTTAGTCGATCACAACATTCTTTTAATGAAGCTTTCAGTATATAAGCTTGATTCAAACTCTTTAGCGTTTTTCTCCTCCTACCTAAGTAAGCGCTGACAGAAGGTGTACTCAAACGGAAGGTACTCGAAAGAAGGTGTAGTGAGGCACGGAGTTCCCCAAGGATCTATCCTAGGGCCTCTTTTATTTTCTTTATTCATCAGTGACCTGCCTCTTTCCATCTCAAATCCTGAGGTAAAATGCGAGCTCTTTGCTGACGATTCAACGCTGCATACATCAGACAATCGTGTCACGAAGATAAATTGTATTCTCCAGCAAAGTCTCAATGAAGTGTCAGATTGGTGTACGCAAAATCGCATGCTACTCAGCACTTCTAAAACCAAAAGCATGTTGATAGCAACCCACCAAAAGCATCAGCTACATCCTGCCCCTCTGATACTTTCACTTGGCAATAAACCTATCCAACAGGTATCCAAGCACCGCCTACTGGAAGTTGTTATTGACGACCAGCTCAACTGGTCGTCGCATATCGACAGTTTGTGCAAAATCTTGTCCAGAAATGTATTTCTGCTCTCTAAACTTAGACATTCTTAGTACAAAGTGCTGTACATTGTTCTTTCATGCACACATTAAGAGCCACTGTGACTATGCGTCCTCTTTGTGGGACGAATGCAGTAAACGTCATATTAAAAAAAAATCAACTCGCTGTATCGTCGTTCAGTTAAAATAATTATTCCAAACCCTACTTCCACTGACGAAAAAATAAAATCCCTTGGCCTGCTTCCACTGATGTTTGGCCTCTGCCGGTCAAGCTCCTCAGGAGGGGACATTCCCGCCTCTTTCTGCTCTTGGCGCCGGGCGAGAACGACATTCTTCCCGGACTATCTCCACCTAGCTAGTGGAGGCGTACGCTCCACATACGCAGACCTCGGACCGGAGGGCGCCAGAGGCTGCGGTTCACCTCTCTTGGGGGCGGAGCCTGGGCCACGAGCCTCACGGCAACCACTATCGCGCAGTGAGGGACATTGTAACAGCTGTGGTCTGGCAGGCAGGTTTGTTTACCCACCTCTACCGCGGGGACCTCTCGGGCCCAGGAGAGGGTCTGGCCCTAGTCGGGCGCAGCGTGCCGGCGCAACACTCCCTCCGGGTGCTGGGAGCGCCGTGGATTACGCTTAGCTGAAATCGTTGGGAGTGTGCGCCGAAGGGCGGCCTTGCTAAGCCTTGATGCAGGGGTAAGTGGTAGTAGGCGGCACCCTCCCCCTCCTCACAATTCTTCCTAATAGTAATGTCATCAGTAATGTTTTTGAGGAAACAAATGAATTTTTCTCTAAAATGTATTTTTTCGAAAAATACTTACCGATGACATTACTCAAACATCCCTCCCGCCTACCCCGCTTGCCGCCAGTACGCTAAGATAAGACTGGCATGAGTAGACAGCTGACGTGAGGAAGGGAGGGTACTTGGTAACTGCTTGCTAGAGTTACACCCCTGGTTGTGTAGCAACACACGTTTTGCAGGCTGAAATCGGTAAGCTAAGCATACCTTCCTAATAGTAATGTCATTGGTAAGTATTTTTCGAAAAAATACATTTCAGAGAAAAATTCATAGTAGTGACTGAATGTTGTCGAGTTTGTCTTTGTCTAGTAGTTGTGAGTCGTCGGCCTAGAGGTGGTGGTGTATGTGATGAGATTGGATGATGTTGGACAGAGGAGAGGTGTAGAGTGTGAAAAAGACCGGGCCCAAAGACTGACCCCTGTGGAACTCCACAGGAGAGCCTGACTGGGTTAGATGAGACACCGTCGATGGTGACGGACTGCTGTCTGTCGACGAGGTAGGAGAGAAACCAGGAGTGAGCAGAGTCAGTGATGCCAAAGGAGTGGTGAAGGCAGTGGAAGAGGATAGAGTGATCTATAGTGTCGAATGCAAAGCCTTTCCTTATGATATATTAGAACACGAACACTTGCTTATTTCAGTGATCTGTTGGAAGGTCAAAGTCACAAGATCATTAATTATGTTGATCGGTCATGCATATGAGCCTTTGGGGCTTTGCTGTTCTTGTTTTGTTCAATATGCTGTGCTAATTTATTTGCAGAGAAACACAGAGAGTACTTACGAAAGGCTCGTCAAAACATGAAAAGAGAAGAGACAAGGGACACATTGCAAGAAGCAGAAAAGACATTGACTGATGAAGATTTATGGAAGCGACTAGATGCACTAGAGTTGCAGGAGAGAAGAGGCCGGGAGATAGAACGGTAAGTGGTTTTAGTTTTATTGCCAGTTTGGAACACACTGAGCCAGCCATATGGACAGGAACACTCTATTTGCGAGTTGACCTCAGAAGACTACAGGAAAGTCAATGGGACATATTGATTATGGGTGGTGGTGGTGCCAGAATCATACTATTTTTGTTCCATCCTTGAAGTATCATAATCCTTTTCCAAACTTCACAAAAAGTTGTTATATTCCAGTACCACAGTTGTACTATCATTGTCCTTTTGGCTGGTAAGACCTATCTATGCTTGCTAATTTGGATTACCCCTTCAAAAGATCACGGGTCAAAAGAGATCTGAAAATTGGCAATTTGTTTAGAATGAAAGTTGTTATCAATGTTTTTGCAAACTTTTCAATCAAATTTGGCACAAAGTTAGCTGATGATACGACCTTGCTATGCATACTAATTTAATTGACCCATCACAAAGGTTAAGGGTCATGGGGTGATTCACAAATGGGTAAAAAAAAATAGCCATATTTTCACCAAATTGTTTTTCTCTTAAATATTATTTTGTATGGCAAATCCAAATTTTATACAGAGATACCTGATGATAAGACCTTTCTATGCATATTAATTTAGACGACCCCTTGAATAGGTGATGGGTTATGAAAGGTTGACAAGCATGTGAAAAATGCCAATTTTTGTTAGAATTGTAGTTTTTATCAAAGTTTTGCAAACTTTTAAATCAGATTTGGCATAAAGGTTGCTTTTGGCAAGTCCATTCTATACATATTAATTTAGTCAACCCATCATAAAGGTCAAGGGTCAGGGGGGGGGTTGGGGGGGGGGGGGGGTGTTTGACAAATGTGTAAAAAATGCTTAAATTTTGAGAAAACACAGTTTTATCCTTTTTATGCTAATTTTTTAATTTTGGGGTAGCTTTATAATATTTTTGCTTATTTTTTATATCGTGGTGTTCAGTGGAGAAGAAAGAACGAGAAAAGAGGAAAACAGCATGCTTAGTGCTCCGTCAGGCATTGGGGAAGGTGATGGGGACAATGATGAAGATGACGAGGACAGCGATGAAGATGCCAATAACTTTCCAGTAACCAGAGTCATCAGGTTTTCCCATTCAAAAGTGAAAACAGAAGATGCGGACAAAATTTATGAAAATAAAGAAGCAAATGCAAACAACACAGGTGACATTATCTCTGCAGCACGTGCAGCCACTAGTACTGCTTACTCGGAGATAGTAGGTGACACGTTTACAGGTGAAGTCACAGAGGCAGTGTCAACACCTGTTGTTAAAAGCCCAGCAGATATCTACAGCCTGGTTCAGTTAGGGCCAAAATCCATCCTAAAATCATCCGATATGGAGGCTCTCAGTTCTACTGCGCAGTTGGAACTTTCTGACAGCAAGCGCCAAAAATCTGTCACCTTTGCCACTGATGATGGTGGCAATGATGGTGATGTTAGCGGTGTTTTGCTAACGAGGGTAGCAAGAGATTACGCAGGCAAGATGGATGCTGGAGGAGATCGTTCTGTAACAGTGAGAGACTGGGAGCAACACGAGGCAGCATCAAATCCAGTCAAGGTGAGACCGTTGTTTGTACCCAGTAGACCAATGTAGGCCCCTGTTGACCCGCCCACGGCTGTGCGCAGGCCAACAGTGATCTACATCGGCCCACGGATCTTTTGTGTATTCGGCACATGCTGTACACCTGTATTCAGCATTATTTTGTTTGTGAGAACAGTGTTGTTCATCACAGACGCTATTCCTACGTCATAATCAGGTCAAAGAGACAATATGATTCAGCCCAATGTTTGTCTACCATATTTTTCAAATACGGTAGACTTTGAAATGGGGCTGGTCGGAGCGCATTCTGGAGCATGCATATGACGTTTTTGGCATGCGGGGCAGCGCATTCCAGAGCATGCACATGACGTTTTTGGCATGCGGGGCAGAAATTCTGGCAAAGAAGTAACAAAATAAAAATGACGTAAGGTCTAGCTGTGCAAACCAGCATTGTACCTCTGGAACGTTTTGAGTGATAATTAAATATTTTTTGAAAAAATATATTTTCACGTGTTTGGGATTAATTTCACGAATTATATGGGTTAAATCTTAAAACAATTGAATCTTTTTTAGGTAAAAAACAAACAATCTTCTCATTAATAATCGCATGATTTTTCATATACGATATTCACATAAGCCTGCAGTTTGTCTCGGCTGTCATGTACGATTAGGTCAATTGTGACCTGTATGCCCTAGGTGTGTCGCCTCAAGCACCAGACGGCGCAGAGAGGACTGAATGATGAATGAATGATGCCCTAGGTGTGTAAATCAACTTTAATTTTTCTTTTACGAAAAAAGCTAACTTCTCATTAATACCCACATGATTTTTCATAAACAGTGTTTGCATAAGCCTGCAATTTGTCCCGGCCCTGGGGTAGGGTTAGGTCAATTGTGACCTGTATGCCCTAGGTGTGAAAATCAATTCTCTGCAGCCTTTTTTGGAGTCATTTGTAAAACAGCTAACATAACTTTAATTTTTCTTTTACGAATAAAGCTAACTTCTCTTTAATACCCACATGATTTTTCATAAACTGTTTGCATAAGCCTGCTGTTTGTCCCGGCCCTGGGGTAGGGATAGGTCAAATTGTGACCAGTAAGCCCTAGGCGTGAAAATCAGCAAGAAAATTGCAAAGTTGATCGCCTGATACGTCAAATGTTAGTACTGCAATGAGTGACGATAACATCAAGTCGTCACTATGAACACGGCATTGTGGGACAAATGATGCCATGACGTGAAGCTTGAAGTGATGTCATTTTGCTGCTCGTGCTATTATTATTCTTCAAAATATTTATGCTACACCAGACCTCAGAGCTTACGAATGGTGGGAATCGCCGTGTGTCCGTCTTTATTTATGTGTGCCAGTGTATGTGGATCAGAGGGTGGACTAGAGTAGAAGGAGATGGATTCCTGTCACTGCTGACACGAGCCCACAGAGTGTACTGAGGATGGGAAGTGCCGTGCAGTGTTACCATCTTTATTTGTGTGCACTGACGTGTGTTGATCAGGGGTTGGCTTAGAGAGGAAGGAAATGGATCAGCATTATAAGCCTAAAAATATGAACAACTGGCACCACCCTTGAACTAAAATGGTTGATCTATCTTCTGTAATGTCGCCTTCATAGGACACTCAACCTTAAGATGTTATGGGATAATAAAAACCTCTATTGCTTCTGAGTGCATGTACTATGGACAAGAGTTGTGACTAAACCCACAGATGAGGACAGTCACTAGTAGCAAAAGGTCCTCAGGCAGACAACAGCCAGTGGTCCCACACACAGCTGTACGCAGGCCCACTGCAGCCTTCTTTTTAGTATATGTGTGTGTGTGTGTGTGTGTGTGTGTGTGTGTGTGTGTGTGTGTGTGTGTGTGTATGTGTGTGTGTGTGTTTAAGAGACTCGGTCCTTAAAAGTGATCTTCAATATCTCCATTACAAATGCTCTTGGTATGTTTTACAATAATGCTGCACAAGAGGGCTAATGTAACTTTTGTTTACATATGAAGTTTGAGTGTTGTAAAAAATAAAGTCTTTTCTGCTTTTCATTTGACTCCTTTGCTACATACAAGCGGCAGTAGCACACCTCTATTACTGATTTGTGTGCCTACTCACAAAGATTGTGAGAAGAATGGTAGACAAGTCTTTGTTTGAGGCAAAACAACACTGAGAACCCATTGTATTTGCGAATGATTCCAGTGCATAGGTTCCAAATACAATTACTTGTGGAGTTGTGTTTTACTTTTTTTTTTATTTCTGCCTGCCAGGCGTTCACTGGCCAAGTGATGGAGAAACAGCCAGCACAGATGACCACACCCCCTACCTCAGATGATTCTAGTTCTGCTAGCTCTGTGGCAGCAAGAAGCACAAGTTCTCGCCCCATGTCCAAGTTCCGAGCATCCAGGCAAAAGAAAGCAGGAATAAGCTGATCAGGTGTACTGTTAATTCGTTCAGCCCGACAGACGTAATTCCCAAACTTTGGAGGCGTCATCTAGTGACTATGCACCAGTTGCAGGAGATGGATCGACCATTATAATTCAAGGGCAGTGTCAGATTAGCTTGGTGCCGACAGGCACCAAGCTAATCTGGCACTGCCCTTGAATTACCATGGTCGACCCATCTCCTGCTGTAGTGCGTCTGGGCTGAATGGGTAAATTTGTGTGCTGGTTGGTGATTTTTGGACCATACTGCATGCAGCCAAAGAATATTACAGACCAGCACACTTTGTTTGCTCTGAACCTTAGCTGCACGAGCAAGCTTAAATTCTGTGCAGGCCATTAAGCAAGATGCTCTACTATAGCAGAGCACCTTGCTTAGTGGCCTGCGTGGAATTTAAGCTCGCTTGTGCAACGGACTCTTGCTGTTAATGTAATAAGCAGAGAAACCCTGGATATCAGTTCAAGTCACCTGACTACATGTACTTAACTGTATGCATTGCAAAAAAACAAAATAAAAAAACAAACATAAAAACAGCTGCAGGAAACATTGTCATATAAGACTGCTGTTTCAATACATTGTCATGTCCCCTGACCACAATTTTATTTGATCCATGGGAGATTGGGCAAAAAAATGAAATGACTGAGAACAGACCACATACTATCTATGCCCCATATTCTATGGTCAACAAGACATAAATTCTCGAGCCCCAGCAGATGCAGCAGCTCGTGAGATATTACATCTCTTAAGGCCCCGCTACACGAGCCCGGTTTTGAGGCCGATTCCCGATCAGTTTTCGAATCGGTAGGTGATCGGACTGGACTAAAAAATGTGTGTACTGCCACACAAGTCCCGACTTGTTTAGCCGACCGGTTTGAATCGAAGATCAAAGTCGTACCTGTTCTGCAAACTGACTGCTAGTTTTGACAGTGATGATGATGTGCTTGCATTATCAGCAGTTTTGCATCATATTCGGGAAGAGGCGTGCGAAACATCAGCGGCAACGGCGGTGGTACTGATCACAACAGGCGTGTTTGGCCATTTGCAAACCGTGCTGAAACGACATGCTTTGCGAGACGCGCTCTGATTGGTTGAAGCTTACAATCGGGACCGATTCGGATTGGGAAAATAGAGCAGGTTCTAGACACCCGTTTCCTAGCCGATTGGCACCGGTTCGGATAATTGACGTCATCCGATCACAATCGGATCGGAATCGGCTTCAAAATCGGGGCACAACCGGCCCGTGTGGCGGGGCCTTTACTCGTGGAACAGACTAGCTCATGGGCAGTTCTGTTTGAGCTTTTGAAAAAGCTGAATCATTACTGAGACTTTGTAACCCATGTTGCTCATATCCTTTGAATAGAATGTTGGGGTATGTAAAGTTTAAAACGATGCATGATGTACAAGGGTTCACGATGATCTAGGTCTTGCCAACACAATTTCTCACTATTTCTGAGGTTAACTGGCTTTTGAACCACACTAATGGTTTCATTTTGTACTGCTGGTGCTATCCAAATAATAAATTGCTCCTTACTTAAATTCCCCCACCCGGGTCTGCCCTGGGGGACTTGGGTGGGGTTAACTACGTTTTAGTTCCCAGGGTCGCCCTGGGTGGGTTCTTCCCTCTATTCTGGGGCATGTGTTTCTGTCTATCCTTGGTCCATTCACCTGTATTTGTCTTTTTAAAACTCTCCCAACTGTATGCACTGCCTGTAGCTCTTGATATTGGATGTGTGTTGCTAAATTATGGTCTTAGCTTTATTTAGGCCTCATCTTACTTACGCCTGTCACCCCTACCCGGGTATAGGCCGTCGACGAGAGACCTCCAGCAACTCCTGTCCTGTGCTTCTCCTTCGATTCTACTCCAGGTGGTTCCCAGTCTCTTGATGTCTGCTTAGAGGTCTCGACGCCAGGAGTTTCTCGGCCTACCTCTTTTCCTCTTTCCCTGGGGGTTCCATGACAATGCCTGCCTAGTGATACTGGAAGCTGGCTTTCTCAGACTGTGACCGATCCATCCCCATCTTCTTCGCCCAATTTCATTCTCTGCTGTTATCTGCTCTGTTCTCTCCCAGAGTCTGACGTTGCTGATCTTCTCTGGCCAGTGGATTTTCAAAATTCTTCTAAGGCAACTGTTCATGAAGGTCTGTACTCTGTTGACTGTGTTTTTTGTCAATCTCCAAGTCTCTGCTCCATATAGGAGAACTGCTTTTACATTGGAGTTGAAAATCCGGACTTTGGTGTGTTGTGACAGCTCTCTGGAACTCCACACTTTTTTCAACTGGAGAAAGGCTGCTCTGGCTTTACCGATTCGTGCTCTGACATCTGCGTCAGTGCCGCCTTTTTTGTCTATGATGCTCCCGAGATAGGTGAAGGACTCCACCTCCTCCAACGGGGTGCCAGCAAGCAAGACTGGTTCTTCCCTGGTTGCGTTCAGCCTCATCGTCTTTGTTTTCTGTTTGTGAATGGTGAGGCCCACTTGGGACGAGATGTCAGCAAGCCTCGTGGTCTTGTCCTGCATTTGTTGATGAGTGTGGGACAGTAATGCCAAGTCGTCTGCAAAATCGAGGTCGTCAAGCTGTGTCCACTTCGTCTGTGCTCTGTGGTCATCTTCATGACCCAGTCTATGGCCAGTAGGAAGAGGAACGGAGACAGCAGACACCCCTGCCTGACACCAGTTCTGACCTGGAGCTCCCTGGTGAACTGCCCTTCGTGGATCACGCGACATGTCATGCCATCGTAGCTGCTCTTGATCAGGCGGACGAGCTCTGTGGGTACACCGTAGTGTCGTAGGAGTTTCCGCAGTCTCTCGGTCCACACTGTCAAATGCTTTCTCATAATCCACAAAGTTGACGTACAGCGGGGAGCTCCACTCCAGAGACTGTTCCACGATGATGCGGAGAGTGGCGATCTGGTCTGTGCATGATCGGTTCTTCCTGAATCCTGCTTGCTGGTCTCTCAGCTGGGGGTCAACGGAGCTCTTCATTCTCTCCAGGATGATCCTGTTGAAGACCTTTCCTGGTACTGACAGCAAGGTGATTCCTCTGTAGTTGGAACACTTGCTGAGGTCGCCTTTCTTGGGAAGCTTGATTAGGTACCCCTCCTTCCAGTCAGCCGGCATCACCTCCTCTTCCCAGATCTTTCCAAACAGTGGGTACAGCATCTCCACTGTTGTCTCTAGGTCTGCTTTCAGAGACTCCGCTGGGATGCCATCTGGGCCTGCTGCTTTGCCGTTCTTCAAAAATGCCACTGCTCTTCTGATCTCTTCCCGGCTGGGTCTGTCACAGCTGATGGGTAGGTCGGTCTCTGCCGGCTGGATGTCTGGGGGGTCGGGTGGGCTAGGTCTGTTCAGTAACTCTTCAAAATACTCGGCCCATCTGTCGAGTTGGTCTGCTCTGTCTGCAATAGGCTTGCCTTGTCTTTTACTGGTCTTTCTGTATGGCCATACTTGCCGGACAATCTTCTGGTAATGTTGTAGAGCTGTTTCATGTTGCCGCTGCCTGCTGCCTTTTCTGCCTCTGCTGCCAGGCTGTCTGTGTAGGCCCTCTTGTCTGCCCTG
Organism: Semisulcospira habei; assembly: GCA_036245525.1. Lineage (NCBI taxonomy): Eukaryota > Metazoa > Mollusca > Gastropoda > Semisulcospiridae > Semisulcospira > Semisulcospira habei. The sequence continues at coordinate 163,966,253 of BTPG01000002.1, forward strand.
ATACTCCTCTTCACCTCGCGGTTGGCTTCCCAGTATTCCCCCTGTGCCCTTACTTTGGCTGCTCTCGTGCGACTGTTGTTGACAACTGCTTTCTTCTGCTTCCTCACTTCTATCTTCTTCAAGGTCTGTGCCGACAGCCAGTCCTTGTGATGGTGTTTCCTGAACCCTACAGTGTCTTTGCAGGTTGAGTTCAGCGCCTCTCTAACTGCCTTCCACTGCTGCTCTGTGGTGACCTCCTCCTCTCCATTTACTAGCTCCTGTAGCGCTTGAAACCGGTTGGACAGCACCAGTTTGAACTCTTCTCTAACTCCAGTTTCTCTCAGGAGGCCTACATTATAGCGCTGTCTTCTTGTCTCTGTGCGGCTTTTCTTTAGCTTGAGCTTCATTCTTAAGGTAAGCAGATGGTGGTCGGAGGCGACATCTGCTCCCCTCCTCACTCGAACATCTTGAAGGGATCTTCTAAATTTCTTGCTAATGCAGATATGGTCTATTTGTTTCTCTGTTGTATGGTCAGGTGAGACCCAAGTTGCTTTGTGTATTCTTCTGTGTGGGAAGATGCTGCCTCCAATGACAAGTCGGTTTAGAGCACAAAAGTCTACAAACCTCTCCCCGTTCTCACTCATCTCCGAGCCTAGTCCCTGTCTCCCCATCACCTCTTCGTATCCGGTGTTGTCCTCCCCTATTTTGGCATTAAAATCGCCCATGACGATGGTGATGTCTCGCTCCGCACATTTGTCCAAGGCACTCTGGAGTCGGTCGTAGAACTCTTCTCTTCCTCGTCACTGTCATTAGTGGGTGCATAACACTGGATGACGTTCAGCTTGAGCTTTTTCTTGGTTTTAAAGGCTGCTGTGATAATTCTTGGCCCAAGAGGTTCCCAGCCCATCAGCGCTCTCTGTGCCACTGGTGACAGCATGAATGCTACACCTTCTGTATGGGGGGCATTCTCCTCTTCATGACCTGAATACAGAATCATCTCCCCACTTAACAGCCTTTTCTGGCCAGACTGCGTCCATCTGGCTTCACTGATACCTAGCAGGGAAAGGTTGTACTTTTGCATTTCCGCTGCTATCTGGGCGGCCTTGCCGCTCTGGTACATGGTCTTGACGTTCCATGTGCCCATGGTTGTATCCCTGGATAGAGAGAGGCGGCTCTGTCCTGTGGCTTCCGAAGACTTCCGGCTTTCACCACAGGACGTCGTAAGTCTTCTGGTAGAAGAACCTTCCTCCTCCAGGAAAGGAATTACTGTTAGTCTTTTCGTCGGCGTTTTTGTAGCTATTTTCTTTTTTGCAGGGTGGGGAAGCTACCCCCACACCCAACCCCCTTACTAGGAGGACCAGGGTTTTCTGTCGGGGTCACCTTCCCTTAGACCATGTTGGTTCACGGCACCTTATTTCATTCGGTGCACCCCTCTCACGAGGGACCCCCTATCCACCACCCAGGGGACGCGCCTCAACGCCATATGGTCTCAGCGCGAGGATTTAGGCCTCATGGCGTAGGTTTATTTAACGCATTGGACCGGCTGGCGACATACATTCAATATTCTGGGTTTTTTTTTCACAAGCAGTGCAGGCACGTCCTGAGAAGGCCTTGTTGCTGTCGGGACGTTAAGCAATGTACAATCAATCAATCCTTACTTAAATAAATTGTTTTCTAGTGTTTGTCAAACTGTCAGCAGGCACTAGCTATTCTGTTGCCACCCTTGAGCTTTGTGACAGTGTGACCAAGCTTGTCACAACTGGTGCCAAGTCTAGAACCAACTTTATTGATTTTTCGCTTTGTGTGTAATGAGGTCAAATTGGGAATTTTTACCATAGAGTTCTCTCACACACACAGAAAGTAACCCTTTGGCTGTTGCTAGCACATTTTGTCGAAGTGATTTCTGCAGGAATCGCCTTGACAAGAAAACACTACCCACAGCCAAACGGTTAAGAGAGACAAGATAACCAATGGAACAGTAAGCAAGAAAACCAGAGAATGCTGCTGTAAAAAGTGGAGATTTTATTCTCTTCCTTCAGTGCACTCCAATCTCACACATCCAAATGGTTATTATCTACATTTCACAAGTTTACCAGACAAAAATCATTAGTTCCACAACATACTTCACACTGTTACCAGGCACATTCTGAACTGCATGACATTTTTGCTTCCCAAAGAACTTTCAAAACTTAAAATTAATTCATTCCAATGAACAATGGGTGAATGAATGAAAATGCACATGTTGAAAATGACATCAACCTCTGTGCGAGTGCAGCCACTCCGATACTATAACAGTACTGGTGGCTTCATGCACAAGGAGGTTAAAACTTTGGCTGTCGGTAGTGGTTTCTGTTGCGTTGCAAAAACTGCTACCTTCAGCCAAAGTTCACTAGGAATGTGCACCAAAAAATACTGATGAAATACGACATGAAAAATTCATGATTATTATGAAAGTGTTCAATGAATGATGGAGGACAAATACTGTGAATCCATTTATGTCTTCCACTAATAAACACGTGTACATTAGATTTTATGCTAAGTGTGCCACATGTTTACAAAAATACAGATTAATAAAATTGATTTGTTAATTTCTTTTATACAAAATGATTCTCATTCTTAACTACAGGCATATCATCAAAACTATTTCATTACGTAAACTGAATGGAAATATATACCAATGCATAACACAAAGCAGCATTACATTATTTTCTGACATTACCACACCACAAAGAATGTCATAGAGTTAAACATGGAAAATGTAACTATTGCAAGCCTTTCTACTTACTGCTTATAAATATTAATGGGAGAAAAAAAATGGATTCAATAAAATGGAAAATCAACGAAAATGTAAGCCCTGGTTGAGCATGTTAAAATTAACCCTTTGCATGTCGGTAGCAGTTTTAGTCGCAACAATTCCTTTAGGAATCATCACAACTAAAACTGCTACCAACACGCAAACGGTAGTGCTTTTTGTTGCGGTGATTCCTGTAGAAAATCACAACAGAGTGCTACCGAAGACCAAATGGTGAACCATTAAAAACGCACATTGTCATTTTAGCATTTTGCAAATGAAAAGGGCTATGTGCGCCTTATTTAGACAATTGACAAACAGCAAAGGAATCCTTCCATCCCATTGCAAAAAAATCTCCCAAGGTTGTTGACTGGTTAACCCTTTTAGCCCCAAGGTCCCATTTCTCACATTTTGGAGGTGTTGCCCAACGTCTACGCCTTCAGGCGCCAAGCTCATCTGGCACTACCCTTGAATTATCATCAATCCATCTCCTGCTGCAGGGTCCCAGGGCTGAAAGGGTTAATTTTTTTTGCACATGCGCACAAAATAAATACACTGATCACAAAAAGGACATTGCACAGGAAATGAATTCTGACCCCGTCATCCCCATACCACACATAGCACATGGGTGAAAAACTGAAATGACTGAAAACAGATTGTGGACTAATTATCTCATTATCTCAAACTCCCAAAACTAAAAGACTTCCATTCTACAGAATGGAAGTCATTTAGTTCTGGGAGTTTAAGAGTTATGGATGAGTAAGTGTGCATAAGATTTGCTGACCAATGCCTACAAGACAAATTCCAACAAGCCACTGCAAATGTAGGGTCTCATGAGAATCTGAGACTCCTGCAGGAATGGGCTGGCATAGTGCTCAACCTAAAAGTTGAAATTCAGCTTTGTGGGAGTTCAAATGAAGCAGATCCAGTCTCCAGAGCTAAAGACTGTCACCCATGACAGTAGCAACGACGACAAAAGAGTTGTGTACAGATCTTATCCGACGTTTCAACAATTGCACTGATCATTTATTTAAACAAAACTATGAACACTCCAGATGAAGCATGTGAAAAATTCACATCAAATTACAAGCATCTTACTACTGAAAATCCTTTCTGTGTTTGAGCACACTGGATCAAACTGGATCCACTGCTACAATTTGTGGTGCAAACTGTACAAAACTATTCACCAAAGGCACTACAAAATAATGTGAATATTGGACTACAAACAACACAAGTGAAACAAACAGATCTGTATCCTGTCCACTGTGGGATCCCGTACCATTTGCAAGTGTACTCCCGAGTTAGACCCACTCGGGGAATACACCACAAAAAGTTAACTTCTATTAAAATTAGATGCTAGGGCATGAATAGAAGTGAACGCATGGGGTCAGTTGAGTGAGCTAAGTGAGTGAGCTTAGTCCTGCGCAAGGCACCAAGCAAGGTGCTCCACTATAGCAGAGCTCCTTGCTTAGTGCCTGGCTCAGGACTAAGCTCACTCATGCCACTGACCCAAGTACACAGTATACCCACAAACAGTAAAAACAAACAAACGAAGCAACTGATGGATACACTGTACAGTACTCTATGAACTGAAGGACTAGATCAGACCACATTAAAGCAACGTAACAGTAAGACACACCCTGAATAAACGGAGTACTTGTACATTTACATATATAAGGGCGGGCTGATCTACGATGTTGGACATTACAACCCTGAAGACTGCAAGGTCCAAAATCGCAGACCTGCACCAAAATATTGATATTGTCAACTGAAAAAAAATATTGTTTACACCCAGGCATGTAACAGGAAATAAATATGAACCACAGAATAAATTAAAGTTATCAAAAGTTAGTTAATTACACTTTACATTAATCCTTTCTCGGACTGTTGAAAAGGAAAGCACTGTGACAAGAGACATTATAATCGAGATAATATATGTGTGCCCAACACACCTTGTATAGTTTCTACTGGAATGGCAAGACTAAGAATATGCTTAAACCCCACGGCCGCATTTACCATTTTTAGGAGATGGACTGATCATAATTCAAGGGTAGTGCCAGATGAGCTTGGCACCTTAGGGCGCCAAGCTCATCTGGCACTACCCTTGAATTATCATGATCAATCCATCTTCTGCTGCAGGGTCCTGGGGCTAAATGGGTTAATTTACTATTTAACTAATTGTCTGAGGCAATTTCTGCACGAATCGCCTTGACAAAAAGCCCTACCGACAGCCAAACGGGAGTGGGGGTTTTGCACAAGAGGGAGAATTCATTCTGAAAGAGAACCTGTGTTAGTTTGATGTCCTCGACTTCAAATGTATTCCTTATACAATTATAAATAACTTGTGACAAATGAGTAGTGTACAAATTCAAATTAACCTCTTAACCCCGCAGCTGCATTTCTAAACTTTTGGAGGCGTTGTCCAACGATTATGTACCAGTTGTAGGAGATGGATTGATCATTATAATTTAAGGGTAGTCCCAGATGAGCTTGGCACCTTAAAGTACCAAGCTCATCTAGCACTACCCTTAAATTATGATCATCTCCTGCTGCAGGCTCCCAGGGCAAAATGGGTTAAGCACAGTACTTATAAAAACTCTTATGCTGCTAAAATTTGGGAAATTGAAATCAAACTTGGATACTGAAAACAGAAACTGTGTACAGCTGTACAGACAATTATAACTGATGATGTTACAAATTAGAGTGACTAAATGTTATTATGAACAATGAGCGTGAAACACTTAACAGAAGTAAGCTTTTCAAGGTGCTCAAAACAAAGACAGACACATCTACCCTAATGAACATTAAAAGCATCAACAAGGACCACAATGCTTGGTCACTGAACACATTCGTGATGGAAGTTGCCATTTAGAGAAGACCATAAGAATTACAATCCTCACAGAGAAAAACAATATCATACAGGCATTATTTGGTGCAAAGTGAAAGTCAGCTTGGTATGAAATCTGTACAAATATATTCTGCAACCGAGATGTGATCGCAATGAAGTGTGTGCCGGTGTGTGATTTTGAACTTTACATTAACCGTACAGTCCAAAATCACACACCTGCACAAAATATGATTAACCCATTTAACTACATAGCTGGAATTTTGGAAGTGTCACTGAGCGCCTATGTACCAGTTGTAGGAGCTGGTTTGACCATGGTAATTCAAAGACAGTGCCAGATTATCTTGGCGCCATCAGGCCATCTTACCAAATAAGCTATAGAGCTACTATTGAATTATTTTGGTTGATCCGTCTCCTGTTGTAAGGTGTCTGGGGTAAATGGGTCAATACAAGCATAAATAAGAACAGAGATCAGACACGTGCTTCAGCAAGTCAAATACTGCTGACAGCACTGCAAAGATTCAAAACTGAAATGGATAAAACTAAAAGTCGGATAACTTTTTATTTTATAAAAATTGTTGAGAACACAGAAAAACTGGCAGCGATGGCGCAAACATAAATCCCATCTACGATCGCTTCCTCGGCAAAATAAATAAACTATAGTCTGATCACAAGCAAGCGGACTGGAGCATGAAAGATATGGCAGGAATTAACCCATTACATCTTGAGGCTGATTTTGTAAAGTTTGCAAAAATCAGTCAAATTTATTTCCAGCAATGGGTTATCAGGATGAAAAAGGTCAACACATTGTACCCCAAGACCGAAATCCCCAAATGTTGCCGTTGTCCTCTGAAGACCGCACTGCAGTGCAGGACACAGATCGACCATAATAGTTCAAGGGTGATGCCAGAATAGCTTGGCACCCATAGGCTCCAAGCTATTCTGGCATCACCCTTGAACTATCATGGGTGTGTCTGGGGTAGAACGAGTTAAATGATGCTGCAGGCCAATTATTGATGGCTGTCAAAAAAGGTTTTTGTCCAGACTGACCTCCAAGGAATATAGTACCAAGGTGTTGATCTGTTAACTTTAAACACACTCTAACAAATTACTTTTTAAAACTTTATGGCAAGGTATCCAACAAACCCTTTGGCTACACAACGCTTTGTCGCGATGATTCCTGTAGGAATCATCTTGACAAAAAGCATTACTAGCGCCACAGGGTTAACCCTTTCAGCCCTGACGCACTACAGCAGGAGATGGGTTGACCATGACAATTCAAGGGTAGTGCCAGATTAGCTTGGCGCCTGTTGGCACCAAGTTAATCTGGCACTGTCCTTGAATTAAAATGGTCGATCCATCTCCTGCAACTGGTGCAGACATTATATGACGCCTCCAAAATTTGAGAAATATGGCCATCGGGTTGAACGAGTTAACAGAAGAAGCATTGATACAGATCAGTTACAGCAATTTGTGTACCAGTATGGAAGTACATGTACACAGTTACATGGCGAACACCACGTACAAGCAGACAAGTTTCCATAAAAAAATGGGTGTAATTTCAGCAGTCCAATAAAATGGGCATGAACGTGCTCTACCTCCAACGTATTATGTAAGTCCGACCTGTATTGCAATTGTGCAGCCTCCAACAGAATCTCAGACACGAGGCATTCATCACCAACTATAACGCTCTATAGTGAGTAAACTGGGGTCTTTAACCCATTACATCCTGAGGCTGATTTTGTAAAATTTGCTTATTGCACTATTAAGGTTACATTACAGATTAGGAGATAGATCAACTGTTTTAGTTTAAGGGTGGTGCCATAATAGCTTGGCGTCTCAAGCGCCAAGTTATTCTGGCACCAACCTTTAACTATTAGTCAAATTTATTCAAGGATTGGGTGTATCAGAATGATAAGGGTTAAGAGCTCCAACTGTTTTGATTCATGCCACCACATAAATAGTAAATACAATCTTGCTGAAGAGCGCATTTCCTAAGCTAGTCCAATTCAGCATAATTGTATGAACACAAGGGTGAAACTGAAATTAAATCGTAAAGCCATAAACTGGAAATGCCCAAACTGGGAAGCTTTCTGAAGACTAATAAACAAGTTCAGTGGATAGATCAACCATGATAGTTCAAGGGTGGTGCCAGAACAGTTCGGTGCCAGTAGGTGCTGCGCTGTTCTGGCACCACTCTTGAACTATCATGGTTGATCTCTTTGTGTAGTGTATCAACAGGGCTTAATGATTTAACAGGAAACAATCAAAATCATGTTAAGACCATCGTTACAAATTGGAGCAAGTGGCACTAGCTGTATAAGTTTTCTAGCAAATATGCACTGGTCTGTGATTTTGGACCTGAAGGTCGTAGACACATTTGATTTTGTCAGCTCAAATCATCTGGACATGTAGTTTCCCAGCAGTCTGAACACTTGTTTGGTAGAAAAATATATTAAAATGAACACACTATGGTTGACACCTTGTCTGTAAAACACAGAACATTGAGGAATGAGCACAGCAAAAACAACCCGGTTCATATGTTGATAAACAGACATAAGATTATGGCAAAGTTGACATAAGAACTTGCACTGAAAGTCTTTACCTCCTACCACTTTTGTAATCAGCTGCAACCTTCTTGCCACTTTTTAATCTTCTCACCTATAAACCAGTTTAATCTGTTACATCCTTAGGGTGATTTTATCAAAATGTGATTATTGCCCTATGAAGGCTGCATTTACAAACTATGAGATAGATCAACCGCTTTAGTTCAAGGGTGGTGCCAAAATCTTGGCGCCTCAGGTGCCAAGCTATTCTGGCACAGCCCTTGAACTATCAGTCAAGTTTATTTAAAGCAATGGGCATATCAGGATGAAAAGGGTTAATGGACAGTGCTAACAATAAGCACGTTTGTCCAACCACTTCAAATACAGCAGTTCTTGTACTCATGTTAAACTCAAAGCAAACATCAAATACAACGTAAAGATGTAAAGGCATACACTTTTTGTCTTTTTTTCTTTCATCATGCATTTAACAAACATCTCGCAAATCGACCTTTCCCCCCACATCATAACTGCAATAAACTGCTGAGGTAAAAACAACCATTACAAAACAGTCCAGGAAAAAAAAAAGAAAAAGAAAAAGGAACCCTTTGGTAGCATTTGACACAGACTCTTCATGAGGCAAGGCATTGTCATAAATGTATTCTCAGCCTAAGGCAGTAACTGTAAGGCACTTCATAAATGTATTTTCAGCCTAATGCAGTGAGGCACCATCATAAATACATAACACAGTAATGCCATGCGAAGGCAAAAGACAAGTATGTTTTTTGTAAAAAGCGAGATTGATTTCAATACAATGATAAGCTTGCTTTTCACATTTTTGCCTTCACAGGGCACAGTTCCTGAGAATTCACCTTTACCAAAGACGCAAATAAAAGAAATATTGCCTCAAACAACATGTAAGAGCCACTGAAAGCTTGTTCCTACACCAGAAACCGGTGTGAAGGGGCATACAAAAAAAGAACATGCAAGTAGCATAGACTCTCACAAGCCCATGCTCAAGCAGAGGCTAATGATGTACACCCCTTGATAGCTCTTTCTAGGAAATACTGGGCACACAAACTGGTGATGGTGACCATTATTGCAAACAAAGTCATGTCCACTGCAGTATTGCTGTATGTCACTTTGCTGGGATCACTACGAGTAAGACAATACAAGAACGAATATTGTTCACAGATTTCCCTCACAGAAACCATTCCTTGTGACCAGTTCAGAAGATCCGCTCGTTCTGTGAAACTCATGACAAAATCCTCTTTTTTTTGGACAACACAAACATCCCCAAGTGTGCATCATACACAAGCCGTCTCAGATTACATCAAATGTCAGTCATTATGGGCAAATGTTTTCACTGAAGTATTTCTGCATCCCACCATGTCTTCATCAAAAAGACTGGTAAAATAACACTTCCTCATGCACAGAAAACTGACGCCAACACAAGACCAGTTCTGGGTTCTGCTCTACATCTGCCACAGGCTCCTATAACTGCAGGGGCTCAAAAGAAACTATGCCTCTTGCAGAGATTGTTCTGTTTCTTCCTCACACTCAAGAGAAGTCTGTAATGCTCAGGTTAGATTTGTGTCTTTAAACCATATCATACTGAGGCTAAAAGCGTCAAATTTGTGCACTGCTATATGCAAGCTAGATTATAGTACTTATGGATAAGGATATAGACCAATGGCTTTAGTTCAAGGGTGGTGCCAGAATAGCTTGGTGCCCAGAGGCGCCAAGCTATTCTGGCACTAACCTTGAACTATTTCAGTCAAACTTATTTCACACAAGTGTATTCCGAATGAAAAGGGTTAAGCACATAAACCAGTGTTCAACATTCCAAGAAGCCACACAAGCCCAACATTCCACCTTGGGGGTTTTCAAAGAGCTACACGAAGACCCCCCCCCCCCCCCCACCCCCCCCCCCCCCACCCCGCCAATGCTCCATCTAGGAGCTTTTTTAATTACACTGAAGTAAAACTACCTCCTAAAGCACAATACCCTTTGGTACCAACCCACTGGTTGTTGGCAGCGGTTTTGAACAATTCCTGCAGCCAAAGTGCTAACAGACAACCAAGGTCAATGATCCATCTCAGAGGTGCTCTTGCGGCCACTGCGCGGAGGGGTGACGAGGGAGGTGGATGGCCCGGGGGACATGCACATGTCAAGAGATTGCTGCTGCTGCATGGGGCCAGACTCCATACCACCAGTGGCCCCGCCCTCCTTCTGCAGTTCTAGGGCACGGTCCTGCGGACAACAGACAACTGGGATAAAGGTGACTAGTACACACTAGAACAAGACTGAATGAGAGGAATAATGCCCTTCTAAATTAACCTATTACATCCTGAGGCTGATTTTGTAAGATTTGCTTATAATATTGTCCTATGAAGGCTAAACTACAGATTAGGAGATAGATCAACTGTTTTAGTTCAAGGGTGGTGCCAGAATAGCTTGGCACCAAGCTATTCTGGCACCACCCTTGAACTATCAGTCAAGTTCATTTCAAGCAATGGGTGTATCAGGATGATAAGGATTAAATACTCAGCCATGGCAAAAATATGGTGGAGTGTGATATTGTCACGACACGGTTTTTTTCGCCTATTTTTGTAGGGGAGGTTAATTTAGAGGGGTGACAGATTAGCTAGTCACAAGGTTGCGATAGCATAGGTGTCTAGTATTTGGCCTCTACACGGGTGTTTTGCTGCTGTGTGTGCGTACGGAAAAAACGCCGTGACGCATGTGATCACTTGGTCTGCATGATCGGGTGGTTATTGTTTCACGTGAATTTCAATCACATGATTTACTGAGCGTTTTTTCGCTGACCGTACGATAACGAAATTGTTAGTCAGTCGCATTTCCAAAAGACAACGGGAGAGTCACGTTCCAGCTGCGAACAAGAATGGTTGGCTTCAAGCTGTCAACGAAGTAACTAGTCTTCGAAAGGGGGGATTTTGCAAGCGTGGTCAGCCATTTGCTGCGGTCCTCAAGTGGCGTGTCGTCCTCCTGTGACGGCCCCATAATACGGCTCTGGTTGGTCTGGAGTTGGTGTCCTGAGAAAAGAAGAAGAAACTGCAAGGACTGACCACCTGGCTTGTCTTGTCTTTGTTTGTCTGCGTCCCAGCCAGGGTGTCTCCACGAATAGCAATGAGTACACGCAACAATTCGTTAGTGGCCATTTGCTCGGCGAGGGGGGGGGGGGGGGGGGGGGGGGGGGGGGGGTGTCTGTGTTTGCTTGTTCTGTTATTATTATTTTGGTTAGTGTGTATTGGGAGGCAAGTGTAAGAATGGAATGTAGAAGTGAATGCCATCTGTTGTATTTTGTAGTATTTAGCATCAGATTAGTTATTGGGGTTTAACGCCGAGCAGGTGACAAAGGCCATTTCACTATTTAGCGTCGGAGTGTAAATTTGGAAGCGAGTCATATTACTTACTTATGCCTGTCACCCTTGCCAGGGAAAAGGCCATCGACGAGAGACCTCCAGCGACTCCTGTTCTGTGCTTCTCCTTCGATTTACTCCAAGTGGATCCCAGTCTCTTGATGTCTGCTTGGAGGTCTCGACGCCAGGCGTTTCTTGGCCTGCCTCTTTCCCTCTTTCCCTGGGGGTTCCATGACAATGCCTGCCTAGTGATACTGGAAACTGAGTTTATCAGACTGTGACCAATCCATCCCGATCTCCTTCGTCCAATTTCATTCTCTGCTGTTATCTGCTCTGTTCTCTCCCAGAGTCTGACGTTGCTGATCTTCTATGGCCAGTTGATTTTCAAGATTCTTCTAAGGCAACTGTTTATGAAGATCTGTACTCTGTTGACTGTGGTTTTTGTCAGCCTCCAAGTCTCTGCTCCATATAGGAAAACTGCTTTTACGTTTGAGTTGAAAATCTAGACTTTGGTGTGTTGTGACAGCTCTCTGGAACTCTTCATGACCCAGTCTATGGCCAGTAGGAAGAGGAACGGAGACAGCAAACACCCCTGCCTGAAGACGGTTCTGACCTGGAGCTCCCAGGTGAACTGCCCTTCATGGATCATGCGAAATGTCATGCCATCGTAGCTGCTCTTGATCAGGCGGACGAGTTTTGTGGGTACACCTTAGTGTTGTAGGAGTTTCCACAAAGTCTCTCGGTCCACACTGTCAAATGCTTTCTCGTAATCCACAAAGTTGACGTACAGTGGGGAGCTCCACTCCAGACTGCTCCACAATGATGCGGAGAGTGGCAATCTGGTCTGTACATGTCATGCCATCGTAGCTGCTCTTGATCAGGCGGACGAGCTCTGTGGGTACACCGTAGTGTCGTAGGAGTTTCCACAGAGTCTCTCGGTCCACGCTGTCAAATGCTTTCTCATAATCCACAAAGTTGACGTACAGCGGGGAGCTCCACTCCAGAGACTGTTCCACGATGATGCGGAGAGTGGCGATCTGGTCTGTACATGATCGGTTTTTCCTGAATCCTGCTTGCTGGTCTCTCAGCTGGGGGTCGACGGAGCTCTTCATTCTCTCCAGGATGATCCTGTTGAAGACCTTTCCTGGTACTGACAGCAAGGCCGTAAAGGGGATTCCTCTGTAGTTGGAACACTTGCTGAGGTCGCCTTTCTTGGGAAGGTACCCCTCCTTCCAGTCAGCCAGCATCACCTCCTCTTCCCAGATCTTTCCAAACAGTGGGTACAGCATCTCCACTGTTGTTTCTAGGTCTGCTTTCAGAGCCTCCGCTGGGATGCTATCTGATGTTGTCCTCCCATATTTTGGTATTAAAATCGCCCATGACGAAGGTGATGTCTCGCTCCTCACATTTGTCCACAGCACCCTGGAGTCAGTCGTAGAACTCTTGTTTCTCTTCCTCGTCACTGTTATTAGTGGGCGCATAACACTGGATGATGTTCAGCTTCATTTTTTTCTCGATTCTAAAGGCTGCTGTGATAATTCTTGGCCCAAGAGGTTCCCAGCCCATGAGCGCTCTATGCCACTGGTGACAGCATGAATGTTACACCTTTTCATGACCTGAATACAGAATCATCTCCCGACTTAACAGCCTTTTCTGGCCAGACTGCGTCCATCTAGCTTCACCGATACCTAGCAGGGAAAGGTTGTACTTTTGCATTTCCGCTGCTATCTGGGTAGACTTCCCGCTCTGGTACATGGTCTTGACAGCCCAACCCCCTTACTAGGAGGACCAGGGGTTTTCTATCGGGGTCTCCTTCCCTTAGACCATGTTGGTTCACAGCACCTTATTTCATTCGGTGCACTCCTCTCGCGAGGGACCCCCTATCCACCACCCAGGGGACGCGCCTCAACACCATATGGTCCCAGGGTGAGGCAGTGAGTCATATGGTGACATGTAAATATGCTTTTTGTTGAGTTTAAATTTATTGTTGTGGGGGAGAGGTAAAGGGATGTAAAAGATTGCAGTTAAAGTTGTGGGAAGGGTGATGTGATTGCCTTTTTGTTAGTTATTATTCATATGAGTATTTTGCACTTGTGTTGTAGTGTATCCAAATCCAGTTCCCAGAGCATGGAATTACTCGTACTAAAAAAAAGAGAAAAACCCCTTTTCACTAGGGGGGTCCAGGGGCATGCCCCCCCCCCCGGGGAAAATTCTTTGAAAATTTGTGCAGTTTGGTGCATTTTAGAGAGAAACTGAGCAGTTTAACCAACTAAAAATCTTGCTTTTTTTCTTATTTTTTGGGTGCACTTTTTATTTTTTGTGTCAAAGGTTTAAAAGTTATACTAAAACTTAAAGTATTCAACAGAATATATCCAAATGCTTATTCAAAATACATCTGAATGTCTTTTCATTTTTTTTTCATTTTTTTTATTTGAGTTTAATTATATATATACTTTCTTTAATAATCTCTGATTAATCAGCTGTAAGTATGGATTCCTTTTCTCTCTTATTTAATACTATGTACCATGGTCACTGAACTGGAGAAAGGTTATATAGATTTTTCAACATAATTTCAAACTTTACTGGAAAAAAATACATTGTAATAAATTTATTCACCATCAAGAGTAATATTTCCAATGGCACTGCTTTTAGCTTTCTTGTGTTTCGCTGTAGTTAATATCAACTCTGCGCAGTTCGCGGCAATATGCCTGCCCACAGGCTGCTAACTTGCGAATACACTGAGCGCGGAGCTCGTCGTTTACGCTTTTCTCGAGCCAAGTCCATCTCTAAATATTCTTGGCTCCAGAATCGTCTATTCTGTCTCCGCGTTTAAGTATTTTCTCTCCGCCATATTTTGACCAGACTACGACTCCACTGAAGACCGGAAGTGACCTGTGCGAGCTAAAGCTAACGCCTCGCTCAATTTTGAATACGCGATTTGGGGATATCCGCCACATAAAGATCGCGAAACACGGTATTGGAATAGTGATAATACGATTTTGTTTTCGGCGGAAATTTTTATTTTCGGCGGAATGGCAGCTTCATTTAAGCGGAAATCCGCCAAAAAGAGGAAAATTCCATGCTCTGAGTTCCAAAGCCAGTTCCAAATCCAACGGTCTAAACTACCAGTCGTAAAGCTTAACCAGCTAAGTCCGCCGCCGCGCTGTGCGGAAGGCCTTCGTTGCAAGAGTGGAGGCTGGCTGTGTCATTCCACTTGTGGGTCTACGCCGTACCTGGGCACTGTCAAGAGCATCGCGGCACACCCCGTGTTTAACCAGGTCGGGTCGCCCCATTTCATTATTTATAATTCGTCCAATGTATCTTGTTATTTGTAAACTGGTAGAGGACGTTGTGTTAACTTCATCTCCTCATAGCGACAGTGTTGCGAGGAGAGCTTTGTGGCAGTGTCAATGATATTCTGACATTTTGTACTGTGTAAAAGTAGCCTGGTGTTGCGGAAGACTCTATCGCGGAAGCAAGAGCATAGAGCTGAGCTCGACGGTTGTGCTTCTGTCGAGAAGGTCCAGTGACTTTTGAACTTTCAGTGCGTTGTATTGAGGGCATTGATTCCATTATTTAGTTGACATTGTGTTAATTGAAGTATTGTATTACTTAAAGGCAGTCTTGTGCTGTGAAAAACCTTATTGTGGAGGCAAGAGCGTTAAGCTCAGCTGAGCTCGACGGTTGCGCCTCCGCCGGAAAGGTCTAGTGACCGGTTAACAGTATTAAGGTTGTTCCACTTTTGCTTGTGTATCAGTAAGCATATTCGCTTCATTATATTTGATATTGTGCTATTTGAAATACCGTTACATTAGGAGCCATGTGCTGTGAGGGACGCTTCACGGAAGCAAAGGCGTAGATCTATCGGCATTAGCGCATATGTGCTTGTGCTTCCGTCGGGGTCCAGTGGCGGGTGAATTAAGTTTTCAGTCTCATTTTTCGTTTGTGTTTTTATTAAGGATATTTGTTTTAGGATATATTTGTTATTTTGTATTGTGTCTACCTCGCGCTGGGACCATACAGCGTTGAGGCGCGTCGCCTGGGTGGTGGATAGGGGGTCCCTCGTGAGAGGGGTGCACCGAATGAAATAAGGTGCCGTGAACCAACATGGTCTAAGGGAAGGTGACCCCGACAGAAAACCCCTGGTCCTCCTAGTAAGGGGGTTGGGCGTGGGGGTAGCTTCCCCACCCTGCAAAAAAGGAAATAGCTACAAAAACGCCGACGAAAAGACTAACAGTAATTCCTTTCCTGGAGGAGGAAGGTTCTTCTACTAGAAGACATGACGTCCTGTGGTGAAAGCCGGAAGTCTTCGGAAGCCACAGGACCGAGCCGCCTCTCTCTATCCAGGGATACAACCATGGGCACATGGAACGTCAAGACCATGTACCAGAGCGGCAAGGCCGCCCAGATAGCAGCGGAAATGCAAAAGTACAACCTTTCCCTGCTAGGCATCAGTGAAGCCAGATGGACGCAGTCTGGCCAGAAAAGGCTGTTAAGTGGGGAGATGATTCTGTATTCAGGTCATGAAGAGGAGAATGCCCCCCATACAGAAGGAGTAGCACTCATGCTGTCACCAGTGGCACAGAGAGCGCTGATGGGCTGGGAACCTCTTGGGCCAAGAATTATAACAGCAGCCTTTAGAACCAAGAAAAAGCTCAAGCTGAACGTCATCCAGTGTTATGCGCCCACCAATGACAGTGACGAGGAAGAGAAACAAGAGTTCTACGACCGACTCCAGAGTGCCGTGGACAAATGTGCGGAACGAGACATCACCATCGTCATGGGCGATTTTAATGCCAAAATAGGGGAGGACAACACCGGATACGAAGAGGTGATGGGGAGACAGGGACTAGGCTCGGAGATGAGTGAGAACGGGGAGAGGTTTGTAGACTTTTGTGCTCTAAACCGACTTGTCATTGGAGGCAGCATCTTCCCACACAGAAGAATACACAAAGCAACTTGGGTCTCACCTGACCATACAACAGAGAACCAAATAGACCATATCTGCATTAGCAAGAAATTTAGAAGATCCCTTCAAGATGTTCGAGTGAGGAGGGGAGCAGATGTCGCCTCAGACCACCATCTGCTTACCTTAAGAATGAAGCTCAAGCTAAAGAAAAGCCGCACAGAGACAACAAGAAGACAGCGCTATAATGTAGGCCTCCTGAGAGAAACTGGAGTTAGAGAAGAGTTCAAACTGGTGCTGTCCAACCGGTTTCAAGCGCTACAGGAGCTAGTAAATGAAGAGGAGGCGGCCACCACAGAGCAGCAGTGGAAAGCAGTTAGAGAGGCGCTGAACTCAACCTGCAAAGACACTGTAGGGTTCAGGAAACACCACCACAAGGACTGGCTGTCGGCACAGACCTTGAAGAAGATAGAAGCGAGGAAGCAGAAGAAAGCAGCGGTCAACAACAGTCGCACGAGAGCAGCCAAAGTAAGGGCACAGGGGGAATACTCGGAAGCCAACCGCGAGGTGAAGAGGAGTATCAGGGCAGACAAGAGGGCCTACACAGACAGCCTGGCAGCAGAGGCAGAAAAGGCAGCAGGCAGCGGCAACATGAAACAGCTCTATGACATTACCAGAAGATTGTCGGGTAAGTATGGCCATACAGAAAGACCAGTAAAAGACAAAGAAGGCAAGCCTATTGCAGACAGAGCAGACCAACTCGACAGATGGGCCGAGTATTTTGAAGAGTTACTGAACAGACCTAGCCCACCCGACCCCCCCGACATCCAGCCGGCAGAGACCGACCTACCCATCAGCTGTGACAGACCCAGCCGGGAAAAGATCAGAAAAGCAGTGGCATTTTTGAAGAATGGCAAAGCAGCAGGGCCAGATGGCATCCCAGCGGAGTCTCTGAAAGCAGACCTAGAGACAACAGTGGAGATGCTGTACCCACTGTTTGGAAAGATCTGGGAAGAGGAGGTGATGCCAGCTGACTGGAAGGAGGGGTACCTAATCAAGCTTCCCAAGAAAGGCGACCTCAGCAAGTGTTCCAACTACAGAGGAATCACCTTGCTGTCAGTACCAGGAAAGGTCTTCAACGGGATCATCCTGGAGAGAATGAAGAGCTCCGTTGACCCCCAGCTGAGAGACCAGCAAGCAGGATTCAGGAAGAACCGATCATGTACAGACCAGATCGCCACTCTCCGCATCATCGTGGAACAGTCTCTGGAGTGGAGCTCCCCGCTGTACGTCAACTTTGTGGATTATGAGAAAGCATTTGACAGCGTGGACCGAGAGACTCCCACAAACTCCTACGACACTACGGTGTACCCACAAAGCTCGTCCGCCTGATCAAGAGCAGCTATGATGGCATGACATGTCGCGTGATCCACGAAGGGCAGTTCACCAGAGAGCTCCAGGTCAGAACTGGTGTCAGGCAGGGTTGTCTGCTGTCTCCGTTCCTCTTCCTACTGGCCATAGACTGGGTCATGAAGATGACCACAGAGCACAGACGAAGTGGAATACAGTGGACACTCTGGACACAGCTTGACGACCTCGATTTTGCAGACGACTTGGCATTACTGTCCCACACTCATCAACAAATGCAGGACAAGACCACAAGGCTTGCTGACATCTCGTCCCAAGTGGGCCTCACCATTCACAAACAGAAAACAAAGACAATGAGGCTGAACGCAACCAGGGAAGAACCAGTCTTGCTTGCTGGCACCCCGTTGGAGGAGGTGGAGTCCTTCACCTATCTCGGGAGCATCATAGACAAAAAAGGCGGCACTGATGCAGATGTCAGAGCACGAATCGGTAAAGCCAGAGCAGCCTTTCTCCAGTTGAAAAAAGTGTGGAGTTCCAGAGAGCTGTCACAACACACCAAAGTCCGGATTTTCAACTCCAATGTAAAAGCAGTTCTCCTATATGGAGCAGAGACATGGAGATTGACAAAAACCACAGTCAACAGAGTACAGACCTTCATGAACAGTTGCCTTAGAAGAATTTTGAAAATCCACTGGCCAGAGAAGATCAGCAACGTCAGACTCTGGGAGAGAACAGAGCAGATAACAGCAGAGAATGAAATTGGGCGAAGAAGATGGGGATGGATCGGTCACAGTCTGAGAAAGCCAGCTTCCAGTATCACTAGGCAAGCATTGTCATGGAACCCCCAGGGAAAGAGGAAAAGAGGTAGGCCGAGAAACTCCTGGCGTCGAGACCTCCAAGCAGACATCAAGAGACTGGGAACCACCTGGAGTAGAATCGAAGGAGAAGCACAGGACAGGAGTTGCTGGAGGTCTCTCGTCGACGGCCTATACCCGGGTAGGGGTGACAGGCGTAAGTAAGTAAGTAAGTATTGTGTCTAGTGGGTTATTCGGGTTGGAGAGTTTGGACGTGTGTGCGTGTGAATGTGATGTGCGAGTGCGTGGTTAGGATTGAGTGAGAACAGTTGGGATTGTTTTTAGGGTTATATGTAATAAACGTTGTCGTCATTGTTCCTCTGGTGTTTGTTAGGTTTGTGTTAGTGTGGGTCAGGTGTGTCTAGAGTGTTAGCGCTCATAGCTTGCGCCCTGGAAGCGGGGGTCGTGACAGATATCAAAACTGAACTGATTTGCAGGACAGACAAAACATGAAAATTTATGAATTGCGAAGGTTTCAGTGTTGGCAACTGAAGTGCAGTTAATACCTGTAAACACACACACACCCAATGTGGCTGTGCATGGGCTAATGTCAGCCTGATGGCCTTTTGCACACCAGGCCACATGCAGGCCAACATAGGCCTGATGGCCTTTTGCGCATTGTGCACACTCAAACCTATTTAGGTTTCTAAAGCATAAAGGTGTAATTACATGTTTTAGTCTCTTGTTATGTTATAAACAGTTCTAGACTAGTATTTCTAATTTAGACCAGCACATTATTTGTCCGACATGCTTTGAAAACCTGAAGTAATGCTAATGACAGAAATACTCACAAATAGCGCCATGCTGACGGTCTTGGTCTGAATGTTGTGTGCGTCATAGTTTTTGATTGTGGCGAAGAACTTGACTTGGGCAGGGGCCATGCTTCGCACGACAGCTGTGAAGGGGGCCATCCACTTCACGCATGGCAAAATGTCTGCCCAGTTCAGACCTGTACACATACACAAAGCTAGCATCAGCAGATGAATACACAAAGCGAGCGAGTTGAGAACAAAGCACATTAGTAATTTACATACTTTTCTGCATTTTTTTTTTCAACTAGATACTGAACTGTCTTCGTGAGGAGATGGTCATTTTATCAACCTTCTGGCCGTCGGTAGCACTTTTTGACTCGCCTTGACAAAAAGGGCTAGCGACTGCTAAAGAGTTATTCTTTTAAGCCCCAAGGTCCCATTTCTCAAATTTTGGAGGTGTTGCCTAATGACTATGTTATGTACCAGTTGCAGGAAATGGATTGAAGTTGATAATTCAAGGGTAGTGCCACATTAACTTAGGGACTCTGGCTAAATGGGTTAAGTTACTAATTACAGATGTGTCTCAAGGATTTTGTAAAGGGATAACTTAATTTTCAGTGAATATATCCATTCAAAATCAAGAGTCTGTGTCAGTCAGGCATCAGAATTGCCCAAGAGAAGGATCTCGCAAATTTCCTCTTGGTTGCGACACAATCTGTGGTGGATGTAATCTCAGGCCAACTGACAACAAAGTGCATGTTTTGGTCATAAACCCCAGAAAACAACACAAAGCGTTTCCATACCCTGAAGACACTGAAATGAAAATTGAAAGTTTATTCCTCATATTAAGCTGAGGCATGATTCCTACTGCTTCTGACCTGTATATGGGGTGACACAGTCCAGGTTGCCCATGTGGTGCAGGGCGGCCGCAGCAAGAACACTGTAGCTGAACTGTAGACAGTCCACCTCCCACATCACCAAGTCCAGTAACTGCAAACACACATAGGAATTTATACAATTGTCCAATGTTTATTTGACTTTGATTTTAATTTCAGACCTGCAACAAGTAGGCGTTGGTATAAATAGATTTAGATGATAGTTCAAGGTTGTGCCAGATTAGCTTGGCGCCTGAAGGCACCAAGCTAATCTGGCACTACACTTGAATTATCATGGTCAAGCCATCTCCTGCAACTAGTACATAGTCGTTAGGCAACACCTCCAAAATTTGAGAAATGGGACCTTGGGGCTAAAAGGGTTAACCACCTTACTGTAAGATGCTTCCCCCAAAAAATGTGAGGAAAAGGTGGTTTTGTCCGTATCTGAATAGCACTAAAGCAGTCTTATTTACATTCTTCACTACCCTTAAACTATTGCAAACGAACCACATCTTTCAGTGCCTCAGCCAGGGCAGAATCAGTTCACTTGCAGGTGCTACTTAACTTACGCCTGTCAACCTTGCCAGGGTATAGGCCGTCGACGAGAGACCTCCAGCGACTCCTGTCCTGTGCTTCTCCTTCGACTTTACTCCAGATGGTTCCCAGTCTCTTGAGGTCTGCTTGAGGTCTCAATGCCAGGTGTTTCTCGGCCTGCCTCTTTTCCTCTTTCCCTGGGGGTTCTTTTTCGTCCAATTTCATTCTCTGCTGTTATCTGCTCTGTTCTCTCCCAGAGTCTGACGTTGCTGTCCTTCTCCGGCCAGTGGATTTTCAAGATTCTTTTAAGGCAACTGTTTATGAAGATCTGTACTCTGCTGACTGTGGTTTTTGTCAACTTCCAAGTCTCTGATCCATATAGGAGAACAGCTTTTACGTTTGAGATGGGATGCCATCTGGCCCTGCTGCTTTGCCGTTCTTCAAAAATGCCACTGCTCTTCTGATCTCTTCCCGGCTGGGTCTGTCACAGCTAATGGGTAGGTCAGTCTCTGCTGGCTGGATGTCTGGGGGGGGGTCGGGTGGGGTGGGTCTGTTCAGTAACTCTTCAAAATACTCAGCCCATCTGTCGAGTTGGTCTGCTCTATCTGTGATGGTGTTTCTTGAACCCCAGTGTTTTTGCAGGTTGAGTTCAGTGCCTCTCTAACTGCCTTTCACTGCTGCTCTGTGGTGTCAACCTCCTCTTCATTTACTAGCTCCTGTAGCGCTTAAAACCGGTTGGACAGCACCAGTTTGAACTCTTCTCTCACTCCAGTCTCTCTCAGGAGGCCTACATTATAGCGCTGTCTTCTTGTTGTCCCTGTGCTGCTTTTCTTTAACTTGAGCTTTATTCTTAAGATAAGCAGATGATGGTCTGAGGCGACATCTGCTCCCCTCCTCACTCGAACATCTTGAAGGGATCTTCTAAATTTCTTGCTAATGTAGATATTATGGTCTATTTGGTTCTCTGTAGTATGGTCAGGTGAGACCCACGTTGCTTTGTGTATTCTTCTCTGTGTGAAGATGCTGCCTCCAATGACAAGTCTGTTTAGAGCACAAAAGTCTACGTACCTTTGCCCGTTCTCTCCTCATCTCTAGTCCCTGTCTCCCCATCACCTCTTCGTATATATCCGGTGTTGTCCTCCCCTATTTTGGCATTAAAATCGCCCATGATGATGATGTCTCGCTCCTCACATTTGTCCACAGCACTCTGGAGTCGTTCATAGAACTCTTGTTTCTCTTTCTCGTCACTGTCATTAGTGGGCGCATAACACTGGATGACAGCTTGATCTTTTTCCTGGTTCAGAAGGCCGAGGTGATAATTCTTGGCCCCAGAGGTTCCCAGCCCATCAGTGCTCTCTATGCCACTGGTGACAGTATGACTGCTACACCTTCTGTATGGGGGATTCTCCTCTTCATGACCTGAATACAGAATCATCTCCCCACTTAACAGCCTTATCTGGCCACACTGCGTCCATCTGTCTTCACCGATACCTAGCAGGGAAAGGTTGTACGTTTGCATTTCTACCGCTATCTGGGCGGACTTCCCGCTCTGGTACACTGTCTTGACATTCCATGTGCCCATGATTGTGTCCCTGGATAGAGAGAGGCGGCTCGGTCCTGTGGCTTCCAAAGACTTCCGGCTTTCACCACACGTCATAAATCTTCTGGTAGAAGAATCTTCCTCCTCCAGGAAAGGAATTGCTGTTTGTCTATTCGTCGGCGTTTTTGTAGCTATTTCCTTTTTTGCAGGGTGGGGAAGCTACCTCCACCCCCTTAATAGGAGGACCAGGGGTTTTCTGTCGGGGTCTCCTTCCCTTAGACCATGTTGGTTCACGGCACCTTATTTCATTCGGTGCACCCCTTTCGCGAGGGACCCCCTATCCAGCAGGGGACGCGCCTCAACGCCATATGGTCCCAGTGCGAGGACTTGCAGGTGCTACTCCAAATGAAATTACTAAATGAAATCTAGTGTACATTTCAGATTATAAACCGCGACTTTTTCTCCCAGCTTTAAACCCTGCAACTTAAACAGCGATGAGGCTTGTTTGCGGATTTTTCCCGATTCCAGGAGCATCACACCCTCGTCTATTCTTAGCTTCTCTGTAACTCAAAATATTGTGTTTACTGTTCACTATTTTTTCGATGAGCTCCATGTAAAGTGTTAACTGTTCACGTTGTTACAGTGTTAACTGTTCACATTTTTAAATCAAAGCCGCAGACCTGTTTACCCCCTAAAAACCAAAGTGTAATCCAGGCAGTTGAAAAGAGTAATCTGAGGGTCAAACGAGGAATCTGAGTAAACGGCATATACGCACACTCGAGAACAAACTCACGATACTTAATTAAGAACATAATTACCAACTAAATAAACTAAATGCACACTAAAAAAATAAACTAATAATAAACAAAACCACAACAAAACAATACACACAATTTATAATAAACTTCAAACCTTTACAAAGACTGTACAGCTGCAAAGCACACGTGTTAATTTACTCCTGCCAAATGGAGTTCAAGCGGAAAGGTCGTGCTATGGCTCAAAGTAGTCAGCTGGACCTAAAGCAATGAAACTAGTTCCAGTGGACAGGTTTGACAGAGTTCAAATTGCTCATAGAAAGTAGAACTTCAATGTTATTAATATTATGAACTCACACACAGATCTCTGATGACAGGCATTGAAAAAGTTCTAGATGCTCATAGAAACTCAATGTCATTATCTGCTAGAACTCATCACACACACAGATCCGATGACAGGAACAGCTCAAAATGCTCATAGAAAGTACAACTTCAATGTCATTATCTGCTAGAGCACATCATGCAGACAAATCTCTATGACAGAAATTGCCACAGCTTTACTTCTTCAGAAAGCTGGTCATCAGGAATTTTGATGCTGTGGTCCATGTAGTCGCCTGGCTTTGACTTCAATACTTACCGATGACATGACTGTCAGGAAATAGTCTACTTGCTAACCAATTTTAGCCTAAGACGCGAAAGGTCCCCCCAGGAGGCTCTCGGGGATCCCTAACAGGGACGCGAGTAGCCTCCCATGCCCATCCGGTCACGTGCTACGTGTTGCAACCATCAACCAGTTGTCTACTGAGCTCACCAGCAGCAAGCGGGGCAGGAGGGAGAGACCTCGGAGTCATGTCATCGGTAAGTATTTTTCGAAAAAATACATTTTAGAGAAAAATTATAATTTGTTTCCTCAAAAACATTACCGATGACATGACTTGTCAGGAAGAATGCCGAAGAGGAGGAGGGTGCCGCACAATCCCTTTAGAAACCTCTCAAGGGACGGAGACGGCCCGTCAACTCCTGAATGCACACTCCCGACAATTTTAGCGAAGTGCATACCTAGGGCGCCATCGGCGCCTGGAGGGAGTGTTGCGCCGTGGCGATGTCGCCCACCAGTGCGAGGTTGTCGCGCTGGCCTGTCAGGTCCCGGAGGTAGAAGCGGGCGAAGGTAGACTCAGCCCGCCACCCCACTGCAGCCACGATTGTCCTTGACAGCACAGTTGTGGTCGAAGGCGAGACTCGCGGCCATAGCGCGAACTTCATGCGCGCGGATCCTGAGTGTCTCAGCTCCCTGAGGGGAGAGGTCGCGATAGGCGGACCGAATGACCCAGCGGAGCCAGGAGGAGATCGTTTGGGCTGAGATCTCGGTTCTGCCGGTGGACAGCGGCAAAAAGAGACGAGTCCGTCCCCTCCGGAAGGACTTGGAGCGATGCAAGTAGATTCGAAGTGCACACACCGGATCTTGCTGCTGAGACTCCCGAGGGAAGTCAGGCCCTTTAAGCGGCCGAATAGTAATGACCTGAGCCGCAGTCAAGGGAGACCTAGTCTTGGCGAGAAAGGAAGGATCGGGGAGCAGTTGAACGGAGCCATCCACCCGGAACTGCAGGCAGGAAGTTCGCGTTGAAAGTGCATGGAGCTCACTGACGCGGGCCGCCGTGGCCAGGGCCACCAGGAAGCAGGTCTTCCAAGTCACGTCCGCGAGGCGGGCCAGGTGGAGCGGTTCAAAACGGTCCGAATTCAGCCAGGTGAGGACCCAGGGGAGGTCCCAGCGCGGAACTAGCGAGCGGGGAACCCGGACGCTGCAAGCCAAAATGCGCCATAAGGTCGGCCAGGTCCTTGCAGGCACTGGGGTCGGGACGGCCGAGATGACAGTAGGTGTCGGCAATCATAGAAAGGCAGCTGCGGATCGTGATGGGAGCCAAACCTTGGTCCTGGAAGAGCCAGAGAAAGAAGTCCGCGAGCTGAGGAGTCGTCAGGTCGATGGGGGAGAGGCGACGGTCAGAGCACCAGGCACGTAGCACCCGCCACTTTCCCTCATAGACACGTCTGGTGGAAGGTCTGCGGGCTGTAGCGATCGCGTCCACTGCCGCACTCGAGAAGCCTCTAGCTGAGAGGGCTTGCTGCACAATCGCCAGGCGTGTAGGAGAAGTCGCTCGGGGCAGGGGTGGAAGAGCGGCTGGCGGGGCTGCTTGAGCATCGTGCGCGGGGTGGGAAGCGAGAGGGGAGGGTCCGTGGTGAGACTGAGCAGGTCGGTAGTCCACGATCTGGTCCAGGAGAACGGGACCACCAGGAAAAGGACTGCGTTGCATCCCCAGAGCTTGAGCAAGACTTTGGGGACCAGGACCGTCGGAGGGTAAGCGTAAGCGACAAGCCCGTCCCAGGGAATCGAAAACGCATCGACTGCCCAAGCCAGAGGGTCTGGAATAGGTGAGACGAAGAGGGGAAGCTGGTGGTTCCACCTCGTGGCAAAGAGATCGAAGAGGGGAGTCTCCCAACGGTCGCAGATCAGGCGAAAGATGTCCCGGCGCAGGGTCCATTCCGTGTGAAGAAGTTGACCCCGCCATGAAAGGGAGTTGGCCAGGACGTTCAGGTGACCTGGAATGTGTCTCGCTCGGAGGGAAATGCTGCGGTCCTCACACCAGCGAAGGAGTTGGTAGAGGAGGATGCACATGTCGGGGGAGCGGGTTCCTCCCTGCTTCTGTATGTAGGCGACGACTGTGGAGTTGTCGGAGAGGACTAGGAGGTCCTGTGCCCGAAGATTCGGATTCCCCAGCGCGGAGGGCCTGCCAAACTGCATTCAGCTCCAGCCAGTTGATGTGCCGGGAAGCCAGGTTTGCGGTCCAGTGGCCGGCCATTGAGCGAAAACTCGGAAGAAGGTGAGCGTCCCACCCGGCGAGACTGGCATCGACGCAGAGAGAGAGAGACGGAGCAGTGGCGAGGTCAGGGGGATCCCGGAGCCGAGCCAAGAAATGTCCGTCCAGCGAAGCAGATGGGGCCGCAGCATAGATGAGACCGGCACCGGGGTAGAGAGATCGCCGGAGGACGGTCTCCAGTGGAGGAGAAGATGCAGTTGGAGGGGACGGGAGTACAGACGACTGAGGGGGAGAGGATCTGCTGCAGCACTCATCAGGCCGAGGAGCTGGAGCCACACTCTGGCGGGGACAGCCACTTCCTGAGCTACCAAACGGGCTAGATCGGCTAGTTTCCGGATACGAGGCTCGGGAAGCCGCAC
Organism: Semisulcospira habei; assembly: GCA_036245525.1. NCBI lineage: Eukaryota > Metazoa > Mollusca > Gastropoda > Semisulcospiridae > Semisulcospira > Semisulcospira habei. The sequence goes on from BTPG01000002.1 coordinate 163,992,610, forward strand.
CAGGTTGAGGTCGGTCACAAACTCCATGCCTAGGTGGACAAAGTGGCGTGAAGGCGAGAGATCCGACTTGCCCGCGTTGACCAGGAAGCCCAGGCGAGATAACAGAAGGAGGAGTGCATCCCTGTCCTTGAGAAGAGTGGCCACCGACTTCTTCTTCTTCTTCTCGAACGCCGTCACACTTGGAGTTTGGCTCTCAAAATGAAATCTGTGGTCTTCTGTAGCGCCTCCACAGGCCCGTACAGTTTCTCTTGTAGAGTGGCGGGCTTCGGCCATATCTCCTCCCTCAGCGGCTGGTGGTTCCCACAGTCCTGGAGGATGTGCTCTGCGGTCTGCTCTGCTTCTCCACAAGGGCACAGGGGAGATGGCACGAGGTGGAAGCGTCTGTGCAGGTGGAAATTGAGTCGGTTGTGCCCGGTCCTCAGACGAAAGATGGTCACCTGCTCTTGTCTGGACAGCTGATGGTAACTGTCTAGGGGCCGTTGTGGTGGTCTGTACACAGACTTAATGATGGTCTTCATCTCTGTGAAGCTGACTCCATTTTCATCTTGTTCTTTCTCTGCGCCCACTTTTGCCATTCTGTCAGCTTCTTCATTGCCGTAGATGCCACAGTGTGAAGGGATCCACTGCAGCACCAGTCTGGTGCACTTGATGTTTTGCAGTGCCTCTTGTAGACGTGGCAGTTTGCTTGCTGTTGCTGCCTCAAGGACAGACATGGCATCAGTAAGGAAGACAATCTAGGCATCAGGGTCTGCAGTGCCACTAAGGGTGTTAGCTGCGCGGACTAGGGCTTCCACCTCAGCTCTGTAATTTGTGCAGTGAAGGCCTGTTGGTACTGCCTCTGCCTGCCCCCCATGTACACCCCAGCCCCTCCATCCTGAACTGCATCTGTGGCTGATCCATCGGTGTATGCCCGTATCCATGCTTCCTGGGGATATTTTTCTTCGAGCATGGCCAGTGTCAGGGCTTTCTTGCTCACAGTGCTGTGCTCATCTCTGGTGGTGATGTAGGGTACCGTGGAAGAGATGGTGATGTTTTCTGGCTTACTTTCCCAAGGTGGAAGGTCGCTAGCAGGATTCAGAGCCTCTACCTGCGCAGGCAGCTTTGCCTGGTGTTTTCTCTGCAGTGCTCTCGTCTCCTTCACAAAGCTTGATCTTTTCAGTCTCCCTGAGGTTGGTTGTTTCATCCTAGCGTTCATAGGATGGTCTTTGGAAGACTTGACCTTTGTGGACTGTATCAAGGCTTTGCAATCTCTTATCATGCGCAGGGGTGGGATGCCTGTTGTCTCTTCCATCTTTTCAATTGGTGTGGATCTCATTGCGCCGGTGATGATACGCAGTGCCTGGTTCTGAACTCTAGTCAATGGTCTGCTGGTGTGACTGGGCTGCCGTCAACCATGCATTAGATCCGTACTCAAGGTGTGGTCTCACTGTGCCTTGATATACATTTTTGAGGATCTTTTCATTGGCTCCCCATTGTGTTCCAGCCAGTTTTCTCATGTTCAGCTTTCTTCGGAGACAGCAGACACCCCTTCCTGACACCAGTTCTGACCTGGAGCTCCCTGGTGAACTGCCCTTCGTGGATCACGCGACATGTCATGCCATCATAGCTGCTCTTGATCAGGCGGATGAGCTTGTGGGTACACCATAGTGTCGTAGGAGTTTCCACAGAGTCTCTCGGTCCACACGTCAAATGCTTTCTCATAATCCACAAAGTTGACGTACAGCGGGGAGCTCCACTCCAGAGACTGTTCCACGATGATGCGGAGAGTGGCGATCTGGTCTGTACATGATCGGTTCTTCCTGAATCCTGCTTGCTGGTCTCTCAGCTGGGGATCAACGGAGCTCTTCATTCTCTCCAGGATGATCCTGTTGAAGACCTTTCCTGGTACTGACAGCAAGGTGATTCCTCTGTAGTTGGAACACTTGCTGAGGTCGCCTTTCTTGGGAAGCTTGATTAGGTACCACTCCTTCCAGTCAGCCGGCATCACCTCCTCTTCCCATATATTTCCAAACAGTGGGTACAGCATCTCCACTGTTGTCTCTAGGTCTGCTTTCAGAGACTCCGCTGGGATGTCATCTGGGCCTGCTGCTTTGCCGTTATTCAAAAATGCCACTGCTCTTCTGATCTCTTCCTGGCTGGGTCTGTCACAGCTGATGGGTAGGTCGGTCTCTGCCGGCTGGATGTCTGGGGGGTCAGGTGGGCTAGGTCTGTTCAGTAACTCTTCAAAATACTCGGCCCATCTGTCGAGTTGGTCTGCTCTGTCTGGAATAGGCTTGCCTTCTTTGTCTTTTACTGGTCTTTCTGTATGGCCATACTTGCCCAACAGTCTTCTGGTAATGTCATAGAGCTGTTTCATGTTGCCGCTGCCTGCTGCCTCTGCTGCTGCCTTTTCTGCCTCTGCTGCCAGGCTGTCTGTGTAGGCCCTCTTGTCTGCCCCGATACTCCTCTTGACCTCGCGGATGGCTTCCCAGTATTCCCCCTGGGCCCTTACTTTGGCTGCTCTCGTGCGACTGTTGTTGACAACTGCTTTCTTTTGCTTCCTCACTTCTATCTTCTTCAAGGTCTGTGCCGACAGCCAGTCCTTGTGATGGTGTTTCCTGAACCCTACAGTGTCTTTGCAGGTCGAGTTCAGCGCCTCTCTAACTGCCTTCCACTGCTGCTCTGTGGTGACCGCCTCCTCTTCATTTACTAGCTCCTGTAGCGCTTGAAACCGGTTGGACAGCACCAGTTTGAACTCTTCTCTAACTCCAGTTTCTCTCAGGAGGCCTACATTATAGCGCTGTCTTCTTGTTGTCTCTGTGCGGCTTTTCTTTAGCTTGAGCTTCATTCTTAAGGTAAGCAGATGGTGGTCTGAGGCAACATCTGCTCCCCTCCTCACTCGAACATCTTGAAGGGATCTTCTAAATTTCTTGCTAATGCAGATATGGTCTATTTGGTTCTCTGTTGTATGGTCAGGTGAGACCCAAGTTGCTTTGTGTATTCTTCTGTGTGGGAAGATGCTGCCTCCAATGACAAGTCGGTTCAGAGCACAAAAGTCTACAAACCTCTCCCCGTTCTCACTCATCTCCAAGCCTAGTCCCTGTTTCCCCATCACCTCTTCGTATCCGGTGTTGTCCTCCCCTATTTTGGCATTAAAATCGCCCATGACGATGGTGATGTCTCGCTCAGCACAATTGTCCAAGGCACTCTGGAGTCGGTCGTAGAACTCTTGTTTCTCTTCCTCGTCACTGTCATTAGTGGGCGCATAACACTGGATGACGTTCAGCTTGAGCTTTTTCTTGGTTCTAAAGGCTGCTGTGATAATTCTTGGCCCAAGAGGTTCCCAGCCCATCAGCGCTCTCTGTGCCACTGGTGACAGCATGAATGCTACACCTTCTGTATGGGGGGCATTCTCCTCTTCATGACCTGAATACAGAATCATCTCCCCACTTAACAGCCTTTTCTGGCCAGACTGCGTCCATCTGGCTTCACCGATACCTAGCAGGGAAAGGTTGTACTTTTGCATTTCCGCTGCTATCTGGGCGGCCTTGCCGCTCTGGTACATGGTCTTGACGTTCCATGTGCCCATGGTTGTATCCTTGGATAGAGAGGCGGCTCGGTCCTGTGGCTTCCGAAGACTTCCGGCTTTCACCACAGGACGTCATAAGTCTTCTGGTAGAAGAACCTTCCTCCTCCAGGAAAGGAATTACTGTTAGTCTTTTCGTCGGCGTTTTTGTAGCTATTTCCTTTTTTGCAGGGTGGGGAAGCTACTCCCACGCCCAACCCCCTTACTAGGAGGACCAGGGGTTTTCTGCCGGGGTCTCCTTCCCTTAGACCATGTTGGTTCACGGCACCTTATTTCATTCGGTGCACCCCTCTCACGAGGGACCCCCTATCCACCACCCAGGGGACGCGCCTCAACGCCATATGGTCCCAGCGCGAGGACAACATGCAGTGCGCATAGCCAATTCCCATTCTTGACGAAACGAGGCACGGGTATTTCTCGTGATACATTGCCTTATATTTCTGCAAAGCTCTCTTTTTCTTGTTGTGGTCGCTGTGTAAAACTTTACAATCCAAATTGCTGTCAAATTCCTCCGTTTCGTGTGCGCGTTTTTCGCTCGCCATGTTGTCAGTCGACTAGAAACTTCGAACCGGAAGATGGAATTAATATAAGTTGGTTTATATCTGATTGGCCATTCTTCGAAAGCAAAGGGCAATCCAACCAATCAATACAGGTAAGAAGAAAGTTAGGTGGAAGTTACCGGCGAAGAACTGAAAGTACGATTTACAGATTGAAAACGATGTTGATGCTGAATCTTAGCGATGCAAAACGCGTAACAGCGTAATGAGACCCTCAAAAGGGGAATTTATTACGCGCAAAGCGTACGGTAAACAGGTCTGAAGCCACATACAATTGAAGCATTCAGATCATTTGCTCAAGCACACACCCTCATCATGCCGAACTGTTCAACTCCGACACCGAAGAAGAAGACTTCAGCGGATTCAGTGAACAGGATGACAACGCCACCTAATAAATGTGATTATCCTGAGATTTTTTTTTTTTAATTTAGTGGGCGCGGCTTAGATACAGTTGCGCTCAAATTTACGGTAAATACAGTCTTTATTCTTTTGTGATTTCCTACATGTGTGGTTTTAATAACTTTCTATCATTGAAAATGTTTTTTTTTTTTTTCAGTTCAAGTTTCATACAAGAGCCTTAGAGTCAAAAGTCCTGAAATTTGGGTTTTGTCCTCTCTTCTTCTTCTTGTCGTTCGCAGTGGTTTTGTCCTCTGAAATCAACGTTACAGTTCCGGCGATCAACCATGATAGTTCAAGAGTGATGCCAGGATAGCTTGGCACTTACAGGCGGCCAAGCTATCCTGTCGCCACCCATGAACTATCACGGTTTATCCAAACACCAGCTGTAGTGTATGTAGCGTGCCAACCCCCGATGGGTTAAATGACAAATTAACCCACAAAGCCCTGACTATGACAGGATGTGGATCGACCATCATATTTGAAGGTTGGTGTCAGAGGCGCCAAGCTATTCCGACACCAACCTTGAAATATCATGGTCAATCTGTCCCTAGAACTATGATATAGACTTAAGAGGACATCTACAAAAATTTGATAATTTCATCCTCAGAGCGTAAAGAGCTAAACAAACTTTCATTTAACCCTAAGATTGTGTACCCACCCTGGAGACCTGCATGTAGAGGTCAATGGAGTATTTAGGATCAGTCAGCTCGGGATTGCTGCTAGCGCCTTCGTCCTCATTTTCCTTGTCCTCCCCCCTGTCCTCCCTGTTCTGCTCATCCGTCTTCATTTTCAGCAGCTGCAGGTACAACTGCAGCCACGCATCTGCCGTCATGGGAGATAGCTCCCACTTCAGTGCCTGTCAAGAGGTTTTACAAATGTTTCATAATCATGACTCGAAATGGTCTGGTTGATTCACCTTGATAAAACACCCTCCTGACTGCTAAAGAGTTTTTTCTTTTGAAAAAGTTGTTTGTTGGGAAATGTAACATACTTGGACATGTTTTTTATGAGAAACATTTCGTACCTTGCAAAGGACAAGTTCATAATCCTTTATCTCATCCACATTACACGCTCCGTCCGTGACAAAGGCAAAGTCCGCAATTTTGGGAGGGTAGATCTCCTGCAGATGAAAAATGTAAAGAAAATTTCACATACAAGTTTTACCTTGGTTCATAACACTGCCAGACACCTACCCAGGCTTGCTTTAATGGCTCATTTGTCATGATATTGGCATTTGTTGGTTACATTTTCTAAAGTGATTATGGTTGGAAGCTGACAAAGAGCTTGGTAATGAATGTAACATTCTGAAGGTTGAGTGACAGTGCAAGAAAATGAAATGACTATGAGAATTTATGCCTCTTGTAGATGGACACAGGCTGGCTAATGACTGTTCTTTCTATACGCTAAATTTCAGCTTACTGGGATTTTGAAAAAGCTATAAATCAGTCTCCAGGACAGAAGACTGTCCAGTATTAAAGCAATGATAACAGAAGCAAGAACAAGCAGCAAAACATCCACAAACACCCAAATATGCCAAAGCAGCAGAGGTAATGACTCACATCAAGTTTTGAGGCGACAAAGAGAGCTGTGATGCCAAGGAGCTGTAGCTGCGCCTTGGGCATGTCACTGATCTCACACAAGTAGCGATCGATGAAATCCATGGCCAGGTACATTGTCTCTTTGTGTAGTCGGTACACCTCACACACCTGTAGTAATAATTATTAAAATCAAACTTCTGCCAACAGTTCTGTACTGTAGATTGAAAAGGCACAACGCAGCGATTAGTATTAGTGACTGAGCCGTAAAAGGGGCCCTTCCAGAACAGACTTGCCACAATCCTTTCATTGCAAGTGTATCTCAGTCAGAAAACACTGCATGAGTGGTGAGACCAGAACTAACCAAACAGAGTACTTCATTCACAAGAGACATTTCACTGACACGCTGAAAGTAGAATCCCACTCTACTCAGACTACTAATATTAACAAGAAAGGCAAAGCCATTATGGCTCACATGTATGACTGATTTACATATGTGTGACCTTTGTGACAAGGGCAGGCTTCTGCAGCAGCAAAATCCATCTTTTCTGAAAATGTAAGCATTTTTCACACATCTGTCAACCCCCCCGTGACCCTTGAGATGAAGGTCTTATCGGCTATCTTTGTAACAAATTTGGTTGAAAAATTGGCAAAAATTTGGGAACACATACAATTTTATTTTTTTTTAAATCAGCATTTTACACACATTTGCCAGCTTCTTGTGTCATCCAAATTAGTATGCATTGATAGGTCTTATCATCAAGTATCTCTGTACCAAATTTGGGTTTTAAGTTGTGAATGGTATATTGAGAAAAATATGGCTATTTTGGACCTATTTCCTGAGCCCTTGTGACCCTTGACCTTTCTGAGGGGTCATCCAAATTAGTGTCGACGGCCTATACCCGGGTAGGGGTGACAGGCGTAAGTAAGTAAGTAAGTATCCAAATTAGTATACATAGATAGGTCTTACCATCAACGATCAGGTATCTCTGTACCAAGTTTGGGTTTGAAGTTGTGAATAGTATTTGAGAACAAAACATCTTTTGTCAAAATATGGTTATTTTTCACCTATTTCCTGAGCTCGTGACCCTTGACTTTTCCGAGGGATCAACCAAATTAGTGCGTATAGAAAGATCTTACCATCACTCAGGTATCTTTGTACCAATTTTGAAGTTGTGAATAGTATTTGAAAAAAACTAAATTATGTCATTGTATTGGAGGCAGAACAATCACGAACTTGCGCTTTGCGGGCGACATTGATGGCCTTGCAGGAACAGAGAAGGAGCTAGCTCAGCTGGTGGAAAAGTACAGCCATTGCATATGGGATGGAAATCAGTGCAGAGAAGACCAAACTGATGACCAATAACGCCAGTGGCATTGGCACTGAAATCATGGTTGGAGGCCAAAAACTGGAAACAGTTAAGAAATTCAAATACTTAGGAGCCATTGTGACAGATGAGGGATCAAAACCAGAAATACTGTCCAGGATTGTGCAGACAACAACAGCACTGACAAGATTAAAGACCATATGGAAGGACAGAAACATCACACTCTGCTCCAAGATCAGACTGATGCGCTCCTTAGTCATCTCAGTGTTCCTGTATGCCTGCGAGTCATGGACCCTCACAGCAGACCTTGAAAGAAGGATACAAGCCACTGAAATGAGATGTTTTTGAAGGTTGCTTGGCATCTCATACAGAGATCACATCACAAACAAGGAAGTGGGAAGCAGAATCAGTCAAGCCATCGGGCCCTATGAAGACTTATTAGCCATTGTGAGAAAACACAAACTGAAGTGGTATGGGCATGTCACGCGTTCAGCAGGGCTTGCCAAAACAACCCTGCAAGGCACTGTGCAAGGAGGACGAAGGAGAGGAAGACAGAGGAAAAGATGGGAGGACAATATCTCAGAGTGGACAGGACTGAAGCTGGGTGATACGCTGAGAATGGCAGAGAACAGAGAGGATTGGAGGGAGCTGGTTGCCAAGTCATCAGTGGTGCCCCAACGGTCTGCAAGACTATGGGATATAGATAGATAGATAGAAATTATGTCAAAATATAGCTATTTTTGACACATTTCCTGATCCCCTGTGACCTTGACCTTTGTGAGGTCACTTAAATTGGTATGTTTAGAAAGGTCTTGCATTACTGTCCCACACTCATCAACAAATGCAGGACAAGACCACGAGGCTTGCTGACATCTCATCCCAAGTGGGCCTCACCATTCACAAACAGAAAACAAAGACAATGAGGCTGAACGCAACCAGGGAAGAACCAGTCTTGCTTGCTGGCACCCCGTTGGAGGAGGTGGAGTCCTTCACCTATCTCGGGAGCATCATAGACAAAAAAGGCGGCACTGATGCAGATGTCAGAGCACGAATCGGTAAAGCCAGAGCAGCCTTTCTCCAGTTGAAAAAAGTGTGGAGTTCCAGAGAGCTGTCACAACACACCAAAGTCCGGATTTTCAACTCCAATGTAAAAGCAGTTCTCCTATATGGAGCAGAGACATGGAGATTGACAAAAACCACAGTCAACAGAGTACAGACCTTCATGAACAGTTGCCTTAGAAGAATTTTGAACATCCACTGGCCAGAGAAGATCAGCAACGTCAGACTCTGGGAGAGAACAGAGCAGATAACAGCAGAGAATGAAATTGGGCGAAGAAGATGGGGATGGATCGGTCACAGTCTGAGAAAGCCAGCTTCCAGTATCACTAGGCAGGCATTGTCATGGAACCCCCAGGGAAAGAGGAAAAGAGGTAGGCCGAGAAACTCCTGGCGTCGAGACCTCCAAGCAGACATCAAGAGACTGGGAACCACTTGGAGTAGAATCGAAGGAGAAGCACAGGACAGGAGTTGCTGGAGGTCTCTCGTCGACGGCCTATACCCGGGTAGGGGTGACAGGCGTAAGTAAGTAAGTAGAAAGGTCTTAAGACAAAGTATCCTTGGGCCAAGTTTGAAGAATGTGGCTTGTAGTCTCCGAGAAAATGCCAACATTAAAGTTTACCATGGACGACGGCAGATGACGGACGGACGACCACTGGCCCAAAACATACTCACTTTTGCTTCGCATGTGAACCGAAAAGTAATATTCAATGGTAGAATTAGGATAACAACAATGATGACTACTCACCTCCACCATCCACTCAAAGAGGATAGCCCGCATTCGCGGCTCTAGCTGTTCGTGTCTGATGAAGATGCGGCGGGTGTGGCGGTACAGGATTTCCTTCTTGATCATGGCATTCCACACATCACGAGGGTCGCCCCAATCCAACTGTGGCAGGGGACACAGACGCTGATGGGCTGGCTGCCGGAAGTGATTCTGCAAAATAGGATGAAATTTGTTTTTTAACCATGCAGCAGTCATAGTATAAAATGCTCTACTGACTGGCAAGAGTTAACTCATTTAACCCCATGGTCACATTTTCCAACTCTGGAGGTGTTCACTGTTGAGTAGCTGCCCTAGCTGTTGTACCAGTTGCACAAGATGGGACGATCCTGAAGGTGCCAAGGTAATCTGATGCTACCCTTGAATTGTCAGGGTTAATCCATCTCCTGCTGTAAGGCATCGGGGCTAAATGGGTTAAAAATGCTTTGTAGTGTTGCTCTGCCTATCTCTAGGTAAAGGTAAACTGTATTACAACTGAAGAAAAATCATACAGTAATAGTTTTGGTTGTTTTTTTTTTTTTATTTAAAAGACAAGTTTACAGAAAAAAGTACAAGTACAACTAATGAGCAAAATCAGAGAAAACCAATCTAGTACTGTTATGTTAAATTCAGCAATCACGGCATACCAGGTAATTTAAAACATTGAGTCATTCTTTCAAACTTACACTAAATCTAAAGTGTGAATGTCTCTGTATGGAGAAAGTGTAGATGTGATCATCGTAGTTCTCTTTCTCCAGGCTGTCGAGGTCACCACCAGGGCCTGGAACATGCGTGTGATCGGGACATGGCATCATGGAGGGAGGGAGAGGCGGCTGTGTGTTGGGCTGAACCACCATGGACGAAGTGAGGCACGTCCCTGGCATGGATTGCCACTTGTTCTGAAATTAACAAGCGAAAATAAACACATATATGTCAACTCCTTGACCGAAAGTGGATGCAGACTGCCAATCCATCATAACCCTTTTAGCCACGAGGCATCATTTCTAAAATTTTGGAGGTTTTGCCTAACGACTATGTACAAATTGCAGGAGAAGCTTGACCATGATAATTCAAGGGTAGTGCCAGATTAGCTTGGTGTCTGAAGGTGTCACGCTAATCTGGCACTACCCTTGAATTATCATGGTCAAGCTTCTCCTGCTTTAGGGATCTGGGGCGAAAAGGATTAAAATGAGACCAAGAGCTCCAAATACAATGTGGCGTCAGCAACTGAGCAAGAGGCATAGATTCCCACTACGGGGCTCATGAGGATCCCTGCTCCTTGTAGTTGTACTGCTGTAGTTGGGTTGTTGTTTTCTCAGCGGTGAAGGGGTTAAATAATAAACACATTCTAGCGTGTCGAGTTGTGTGATTTTGGAAAATATAGCCTTCACTTCAGCCATAGGGTCCAAAATCATAGACTACCCACTGAATTACAGCACAAACATCACCTGTTTTCTTGTTTTTTCAACCAAAAAAATAAAAGGCTCATAAATTCAGTTGTATATGGTACCTGTTTTGTTTTGTTTTTCAACAAAGAAAAAGGCTCAAATTCAGTTTTCTGTTTTTAATGAACACACTTTACATTTTCAACTCTAAAACTGAGGCTGAAGTTTGTAAGAAGCAGGGAATTTACGGGGGGGGGGGGGGGGGGGGGGGGGGGGGGCAATCGGGGACTTGTACAAAATGAAAATGTTGTTGAACTGGCGTGCACACATTCTACACAGAGCCCTCAAGTCAGGATTCCCAAATGTGGAGTTGCACTCTACACTCTACAGACACTAACAGTTTAGGATTATACTAAAATTCCTAACTATTCTAATTTGGCACTACTCTTAACCCTTCTTAGACCCAACACAGGAAACGGACGGATTGACCATGAAAATTCAAGGGTAGTACCAGATTTGCTTTGGCGCCTCTTGGTGCCAAAGTAATCTGGCACTACCCTTGAATTGTCATGATAGATCCGTTTCATGCAACTGGTACATCAGTAATTGTTAGGTGACACCTCGAAAACTTGGAAATTAGGCCTCGCGGTTAATTCAGTGAAACTATCATCTCATGTTGTATCAGATTTAACTCATTCAGCCCGGCGCACGTGTTTCCCAAATTTTGGAGGTGTCATCTAACGACTATGCACGTGTTGCAGGAGATGGATCGACCATGACAATCCAAGGGTAGTGCCAGATTAGCTTGGCGCCGACAGGCGCCAAGCCAATAGTCTGGCACTACCTTTCAATTATCTTGGTCGACCCATCTCCAATAGTGCGTCAGGGCTGAATGAGTTAACACATTTAACCTACTGCATTCGCTTACTAAAACCGCATATCCGGCACGTCTCTCTCGGCAGTTAACCCATTACATCCCGAGGCTTATTTTTGTTTAGTTTGCCTATTGTTCTATGAAGGCTACATTACATATTAGGAGATAGATCAACTATTTTAGTTCAAGGGTGGTTCTAAAATAGCTTGGCGCCTCTTGAACTATCATGGTCAAATTAATTTCAAGCCGTAGTGTATCCGGATGAGAAGGGTTAGAAGTCCAGTAGCCTATGTCAGTTGAAGTAGTTACCATTCTGCAATATTCACGTTACAAAATGTATTGCACTAACCCTATTTTCTTCCATCCGGCGCCTTACTCTCACAGGCACCCGCTGCCCTTCCATTCTGATTCAACAAACAAGTGTAGTACAAGTAAAGTCCAGAAAACGTCAAACATAACCAGCGCGGTTCACGGTATCCACAGAAAAACGTCAGCGCACCGGCCCGGCCTTCGCTACACTGTGGAAAACTACACACTGTATCGCCCGCCAACTACAGAACAGCAACCAGTCACAGTCGCGTGCACACAGCGCGCGCACACAGCCACGCCATTCATTCTCTTGTAAAGAGAAGGAGGGGGGCAACTGACCGCAACTGAGCGCGTAACCCCGAACAACAATCTTAACCCATTTAGCCCAGGGACCCTGCAGTAGGAAATGGATTGATCGTGATAATTCAAGGGTAGTGCCAGATGAGATTGGCGCCTTCAGGCGCCAAGCTTATCTAGCACTAACCTCAATTATCATGGTCAATCCGTCTCCTATTCCTAGCACGAGACAATGCCTCCAAAAGTTTGGACATGCGGCCGTTGGGTTAAGAGGGTTAATTTGAGGCACAGCTGGATTTCAGCATGGTCAAAATGTCACAAATTCGCATGGCCCCCTGCAGAAGCATAAATGAATGTGAACCTATGTCTCTTGCAGATGGAAGCGATTTTAATGAGCGGCCGCTTACTGCACTACACCAAAAGCCACTTACTCCTATCTGGCACAGATTTGTATGTCCCTGCGCATTCACAGGCGCTCAAGAGACTCTATACCTCTGGTTGCTGGAGGACGAGCACATTTACATCCCAACAATGTTACGGCCTTCGGCTGTGAAGTACGACCGAGTACGAAAGTGGTCATGGCGATGGAGTAACGTGCCCAGCCTGCAGGTCTGGACGCCTGATAAACCTCTGAACGTAATCAACAACAAACACAGCCAGCCTCGTGACACAGATCCCCCCCCCCCTCCCCCCCTTCCATCCCAATGGGCCCACTTTGGCTGCGCTGGCACTTGTATATCAATGGCACTTGTAGATCAATACCACTTGCAGATGAGTGAAACTTGTTACGGGCCTTGTCCAACGTCTGACTGACCTGAAGCCTAGGGGGAGGAGGATTGATTGATTGATTGTACATTGCTTAACGTCCCGACAGCAACAAGGCTTTCTCAGGACGTGCCTGCACTGCTTGTGAAAAAAAAAAATAAACAGAACATTGAATGTATGTCGCCAGCCGGTCAAATACATTAAATAAACCTAACACATGGGGCCTAAATAAAGCTAAGACCATTTAGCAACACACATCCAATATCAAGAGCTACAGGCAGTGCAGACAGTAGGGAGAGTTTTAAAAAGGCAAATACAGGTGAATGGACAAAGGGTAGACAGAAACACATGCCCCAGAATAGAGAGAAAAACCCACCCTGTGGGGCTGACCAGGGTGACCCTGGGAACTAAAAAATACCTAACCCCACCCAAGTCCCCCAGGGCAGACCCGGGTGAGGTTAGGGGGAGGAGGAGGGGAGAAGGAGGGGGGAGAAGGAGGGGAGATGAGCTTGCTTGGTGCTGAATAACCCTGACTGTTCCCAGCTGTAGACCTAACCTGCATGAATTTACGATGTGAGGGTGTAGACGGAACTAATTTAACCTTGACCCTTGACTGTACAGCTGTCGACCTAACCTGCACGAATTACTCAGTCTGTGAGGGTGTAGACGGAACTAATTTAACCTTGACCCTTGACTGCTGTCGACCTAACCTGCACGAATTACTCAGTCTGTGAGGGTGTCGACGGAACTAATTTTGATAGCAAGAGGCACAGGTTCTCCACTGTTCTAGAGAACCTGTGCTTCTTGTAGGATGGGTTTGGAGGAGGGTGGACATAATTTGAACTGCCTATCACACCTCTTGGAAAATTTAAAAAAACTAAACCCTTTAACCCATTCAGCCCTGACGCACTACAGCAAGAGATAGGTCGACCATGATAATTCAAGGGTAGTGCCAGATTAGCTTAGCGCCTGTCGGCGCCAAGCTAATCTGGCACTACCCTTGAATTACCATGGTCGACCCATCTCCTGCAACTGGTGCATAGTCATTAGATGACACCTCCAAAATACGGCCATCGGGCTGAACGAGTTAAATGTACGTAGCGCTGTTTGTCCATGAGTGGATCACATAAATTATAGTGCAATAAGACGTGACAAACCAAATAGTCAGTTTGACAAGATGATTGCCGCAGAAATCACCCCAGACAAACGTGAAGACTGCCAACCGTGAATACGTGAACCAAGCATGAAACCCTTATTAAAAAATGGAACAACAGAAAATGGTAGAATATGAACCATACCAAATTCTGGTGAGGGCTCACCTTTGCCGATGTTAGAGAGTTCGCGCCATTCAGACAGCAAGACTTCGCGTATTGCCCGTCAGGCACCGGAAAGTCCTTGTTAAATTGCTACTTTCAGAACTCAGCCGCATTTCAGCATAACCTACGCGATCAGCATCACTGTGTTCTTCTACCGCGTCTGCGTCAAACACATTCTCGAAATGATCCTTTTTAACTTCAAAGTTGCTCTCGCCTACGCAATCGCCCAAGTGATCGTTACAGTTTTCAACTTCCACAACGGTATCCTCCACAGCAACCTCCTGTTCCACTTCAAGCAGAAGTCCGCAGCCACCGATCTCGCCCACCGTCAGAAACTCCGGCTCCAGTGTATCGTCATCCAGACTAAAGGCAACCAGAGCATCTGGGTCATCCGGACGTACACAATGATCTCAGAATCCAACGATAGGTTTTGTAACTGATTGATCCATACACTAGGTGTTGCTTTACAAGTGTGTTTGAACCAAATGTACAAACAGGGAGGATTCTTGACAAAATCATGTAAGACTGCAAGAAACTCATGCAGAAAAAAAAATCCGGCCGAGACTGAGGCAGAAGGGACGCTGATAAATTATGACCAACACCTACAGGCATTAAGCCAACAACTGACGGCAGAATAAAGCAATAAAGAAAAACTTTCTCTTCCGCCTCCAATAACACACCCCCCCCCCCCCCACCCTCTCCCCGGGCTTGAGCTGCCCTTGAGGGATTTTGTTTAGTCGCGTGTAGTGTGCCCTTACACTGTTCAAATCAGACCCGCCAACACCTGTGTGCTTTTATTTTCTGTCGATCCGTCTGAGTGTGACATACTCATACTGACTCAATGCCTGAACAATACCGGCGGGCCTAATCCCCCATCGCCCGGGGTAGATACCTGCGACTCGGGTGTCAAAACAAAAGCAGAGGCCGAGCAAAATGGCGACTCTGTTTTGTCGCGAAACAAAGCATGAAGTTTTTCATAGTCCCTGCCCAGCAAACGGGCCCACTGCGACTGACGTCGGCCCGATGATATTTTGTTTACTGCAAGTCTGACTTTTTTATTTGTTGGTTGTACAGAACGACTGTCGAAGAGAACATTAAATGCCGCGGGCTTATCATCAGAGTATAGAGGCTAGCGCAATCGAGGGAGACAACCAGTGTGGACTGTGAGCTGACACCTCACTGCAATTTGCAGTGGCTCTTTGAGTTGAGGATGTATAAACCTTGGTTAGTGGCTGGTGCAGGACTAAGCACGCTCATGCAACTGCCCGTAGCGGCGCACCTTGCTTAGAAGCTTAGCTCGCTCCGCCAACTGGCCCCGAAGTCGAAGTCGAAATTTAAAAAGGGATCGGGACTTCCAGCTTTCGCTGGTTTCGGTAACTGGCCCCTGCGGCGCATCTCGGATTATAGATAAGATGCAGATCTCAGAGCAGCTTATCTCTAATCCGAGAAACAAAAGCAAATCAGACCCGCCAACACCTGTGTGCTTTTATTGTCTGCCGATCCGTCTGAGTGTGACATACTCATACTGACTCAATGCCTGAACAATACCGGCGGGCCTAATCCCCCATCGCCCGGGGTAGATACCTGCGACTCGGGTGTCAAAACAAAAGCAGAGGCCGAGCAAACTGGCGACTCTTTGTTTTGTCGAGAAACAAAGCATGAAATTTTTCATAGTCCCTGCCCAGTAAACAACGGTCGCAGATTCACATGACTCCTCAGCGCCTGCTGAGGATATTGTGATTCTATGCCTCTACTGTTTAGGCAGCGATGTAAATTGATATAAGCAGTGCTGGGGTACATCTCCACGTATTACCAGGCCTGAGAAAGCAAAACCACATGCAAGCGGCGTTAATGCTCATAGCAACCTGCAGTGGCTGGGTTTCGACAACATTTTTGTTTTTAAGAGGGGATGGATACGACATTTAGCTCTAATCTCAGATGAAGCAAGTCAAGGAGTTCTGCGCCTGCGAGTGTGGCGGCACCCCACAATATACTGGACGAGACGGGTTTGACACCACCCGAAATATTCCGAGGGGGTAGGTAAGAATGGGTAGACCTACGACACCTCCGTCTCGAGTTGTCTGCCAACTTGTAATACACGGCGCCTACTTAACTTCTCGCCATCCTGGCGTCAGTCACACTCATCTGAACAACATTCCGAGTCGTAAGGTGATAATTCTCAGATTTGGGAGCTGTCATCTGAGGATCTGTCACCTTAGCTGTTTTGGCTAATTAGTAATTAATCCCGTTAACCCCAAAGCCTTACAGCAGGAGATGGATCGACCATGACAATTCGAGGGTAGTGTCAGATTAGCTTGGCGCTAAGCCAATCTGGCACTACCCTTGAGTTAGCAAGGTCGACCCATCGTGCAATAGCATTAGGTACACATGGGTTTGGTGATATCCTACAAAAATGAGCTGTAAGCCACTAGCTGTAGCATATAGCAGAAATGCGGACTGCGACATAATCCTCATTTTAACTCGTTAACTTCCAGAACTAAATGACTTCCATATGGAATGGAAGGCATTCAGTTTTGGGGAGTTGTATAGTAAGTTTCTATGTGCCGCCAAGTTTCGTGCTACCTGGTACGCGCAGTTCTGTGAAACGGCCTTCCGCGGATACTGCTGAATGTAGATCAACCATAATAGTTCAAGGGTGGTGTCAAAATAGCTTGGCGCCTACAGGCGCCAAGCTATTCTGACACCATCCTTGAACTATCACGGTCGATCTGTCTCCAGCACTGTGATGCAGACATCCAAACTGATACATCCTCAGGATGTAATGAGCTAAGGGATCTGCCGCCAGTTGCATGAGCGAGCTTAGTCCTGCACCAGCCACTAAGCAAGGTGCGCCGCTATAGTACATTTAGCTTCTCACAAGCCCCCGCACTCTGCGCGGAACTCATGAAGATCTATGCCTCTTGGGGAGTTTTGTCTTTGGTTATGGGCGAACATTGCTAGGCAGTGAATGCCATCCGTCTGATGTAAATACAAGAATATATTTATCCTCGTGAAAGTATGCGGTAACGGTGGAATGAATGTTTCTTGATAGGTTCATTTGTCTCTGTGCACATCAGACGGAACAGAGAATATTCTGCCATACCATCTGACGGCAGTTCCGATGAAAGCGGCCTTCGAGGCTGGCTAAAGCCGTGTTCCAGCCCTCAGCCAAATAATAGCCCTATCCAAGTCCATTTTAGTATAGTATTTTTAATTTGTAACCTGGCTTTTAAATTTCTGCCCGTATATGCGCCTCAGCAGATCCAAGTATATTCCGTAGTGAACCCGAATCTGTCTTTAACAGAACGATAGAGCCGGGCGGGAAAGTGTGTTCATATATATGGTCATTGATGTACGGTTACTGAAAAACAAAAAAAACGACTGAAACTCACTGCAAACCACAATAAGCGCATCTCCCCCCCCCCCCCCCCCCCCCCCCCACTCAGCCAGGAAATTAAAATTGTATGAACTGAAAAAGCAAAACCTAGGCACAGATTCTCATGGGTCACGGTCCTGTAACTTGCATGACTTAATTGATTGATTGTACATTGCTTAACGTCCCGACAGCAACAAGGCTTTCTCAGGACGTGCCTGCACTGCTTGTGAAAAAAAAAATAAACAGAACATTGAATGTATGTCGCCAGCCGGTCAAATACGTTAAATAAACCTAACACGTGGGGCTAAATAAAGCTAAGACCATTTAGCAACACACATCCAATATCAAGAGCTACAGGCAGTGCAGACAGTAGGGAGAGTTTTTAAAAGGCAAATACAGGTGAATGGGCAAAGGGTAGACAGAAACACATGCCCCAGAATAGAGAGAAAAACCCACCCTGTGGGGCTGACCAGGGTGACCCTGGGAACTAAAAAATACCTAACCCCACCCAAGTCCCCCAGGGCAGACCCGGGTGGGGTAACTTGCATGACGGACTTCTGAGGATCTTTGCCTTTTCTCATCAGTAGAAAGGGCCACTATCACACTGAATTGATACACTCACTGATACGCACCATCTGTCAGTCTGGAATAAACATAGATCCTCATGGCGCCCGCAGATGCGAAAGCTAATGATAATCATGCCTCTTGCCTGGCTCTATCATTATGCTGGTCCTTACAAGAAGCTATGCGAGCTGATTCACTGCCTTCCATAGTGTAATAGACGCGTTGACAGCAATTATAAACAAACCGCTCTGCTAAAAAAAGGGGACAGAAACAGAATAACTCGAGCTCACATTCCATCGAATGAAAATGATTAGGCTTTTTGAAGTCTGAACTAGAACTGTGTCAGTATATAATTATTTTAAATTTGTAACCTGGCTTTTAAATTTCTGAGTTTTCAGAATTATATGTCGCGGTCAGCAGATTCAAGTACATTCCGTAGTGAACCCGACTGTCTTTACCAGAACAAAAGAGGGGGGGAAAAGTCTGTTCATTTATAATATGGTCATTGATGTACGGTTATTGAAAAACAAAAGAAACGACTGAAACTCACTGCAAAACCACAATAGCCCATCTCGCTCCCTTTCCCCCACTCAGCCTGGAAATTAAAAACTGAAAAAGCAAAACTTAGGCACAGATTCTCATGGGTCACGGTCCTGTAACTTGCGTGGCGGACCCTTGAGGATCTATGCCTTTTCTCCTCTGTAGAAAGGACCACTATCCGAGATACACTCAATGATAAACACCTCCTGTCTGGAATAAACATAGATCCTCATGGCGCCCGCAGATGCGAAAGCAAATGAGAATCCTGCATCTTGCCTGCCTCTATCATTATGCTGGTCCTTACATACAAGAAGCTGCGCGAGCTGATTCAGTGACTGCCTTCCATAGTGTATTAGGCGCGATGACAGCAATTATAAACAAACCGCTCGGCTGAAAAAAGGGGACCGAAACCGAGAAGAGCGCGAGCTCACATTCCATCGAATCAAAATGATTAGGCTTTTCGGAGTCTGAGTTGGAACTGTATCGGTGAGAGAGAATACCGCACTAGACGACAAAACTATGTGTCCGTGGGCGGTGGAACAAGCTTTTCTTGCGGGCCATAGACCAAGATACTCAAAAACACTCTCTGGTGGTCATACAGAAAATACAGCTGTCCTGATATGCCGAACAAAAACTGGCGGGCACAGTCCTCGTAGTTCAAACCCAACTCGTGTTGACCCGTGTCCACATCACCGATGACGGGAAACAGGGCGTAGTCATTCTGTTTAGCGCTTTCTTTTCGATCCATGATTGCTAATCAATTCAACTGCCTATAATGCGATGTGACTGATATGTTAACATCTCAGCCGCTATCACACCATCTTCAACACTCGTCTGCGGAGACGAACACACGCACGCGCCGAGAGGAATGGGAAAGGGGTGAGGGGTGGTCACATCTCGACAGCTGATCGGTTTCTTGTCACAGTGGGTTAACAAGTAGAGAGTAGGTTTCATACAAGGGTACACTGAAAAGCATTACGGAGAATTATTAAACTAATTATTCCTGACTGATTAATATATATAGGTAGCATGTCTGGGCTTTAAGGGTTAAAACCCCTTCTTTAGTCTCTTCTTACAGCCAATGACAACAGAAGACGTAGAATCGCAGGTACTCGTGAGAATCAGCTTCCTTCAATTAACCCTTTGGTTGTCGGTAGCGTGTTTGGACGAGATGATTCCTGCAGAGCTAATTAAGAGTGTCTTTCGCCAAGTTTCTCTAATCTACAACAAATTAAATCCTTGCCTGCTACTGACTATTCCGTTCGGCGGCAAAGATGCGCTATTAGGCGTCTTTTCCGCCGAGCAGAATCGTCGTAGTAAAGGGTAAATTATATCTGACCATGAAACCAATCGTGTGTCGAGCAGGCTGTCTCCTACATATATATTTATCTATTCCGATTTGTCTGAATTCGATCATGGCTGAGGGTCGAAGAGCGAAGGGAACAGTCGCCCCCCCCCCCCCCCCCCCCAACCTCAAATTTACCGGGGCTCATGAGAACTTGACCATCTTGATTGCTAGATTCAGACCAAGAAAGATCCTAAGAATGAGGAATTGGGGGGGGGGGGGGGGGGGGGGGGTGACGGACTTGACATGCAGGACGCCAATAACGGAGTAGGTTTTCACATGTAGCTTCAAAAGAGGGTATCCGGCAGTATGCACATG
This sequence comes from Semisulcospira habei, assembly GCA_036245525.1. Lineage (NCBI taxonomy): Eukaryota > Metazoa > Mollusca > Gastropoda > Semisulcospiridae > Semisulcospira > Semisulcospira habei. The sequence goes on from BTPG01000002.1 coordinate 164,012,902, forward strand.
GCTTTTTTTCACACGCACTTAGCAAATTAACAAGGACGTGCTCCGAGATGCCCATCTACCCCGCTATTAAAACCCACACAACCGAAACGCACAGTAAAAGTAACGAAGCGTGTGAAAAGGATGCTGGTTGTGTGCAAAAGCCTTTGATCTTTCCGTCATCCCAAGTCGTGCCGCTTTAGTTTTGACAGAGCCTATGACTATTAGTATTAGAGCACACGGGCACATATCTATGCAAGCAAACGGAAACCCTTTCTACCGCTTGAAAGAGCTCTTAAGCCATAAAGCAAACGGCTTGCATGTGGGTTGACCATGATTGATGATAGTTCAAGGGTGGTGTCAGAATAGCTTGGCGCCAAGCTATTCTGACACCACCCTTGAACTATCATGGTCGAACTGTCTCCAGAATGCGATGCAGACATCGGAGGACATCGAAAATAACTGATAACTGTCATCCTGAGGATGTAATGATCTAAGGAGCCAATGAGCGCCATTTATGCATGTGCTATGTAGAGAGATCAAGAGGAGCACAACCTCTTGATCTCTCTACATAGCACATGCATAAATGGCGCTCATCTTTACCATTATTGACGGCAATGATCAGCGCCAATTACGCATGTTCCCCACAGATGAAGACGGACAAGTCATCGCGAGTTCCAACACAGCTACAGACTAGCTGGTTCTTATCACCGTGCAAACAACAATTTCAGGTGCAAACAACGATGGTGGGCCTCTCGCCGCCTTTGTATCAGCCTCTGTCAACGATTCTGTCTACAATGGTCAGATTGTCAAACGAACGCTGGCATCGCCCTTGAAATATATCATTGTCGTTCTATCTCCTGTAGTAGTGTTTCAGGGATCAGAAATGAAGAACAGTAGATAAAACTTACAAGCACATGTAATGTGCCAGTGCGTGGGAAAAGCGCAATCTTGAGGACGTCGGTGTTCAGCTGTAAACAACTGTTGGGGACATCGAGTCTCACAAATCCTGCCACCACAGGGACCCACGAGAATGTATGTTTCTTGGTGCTATCGAATCCCTTCCAGGGATGCATCTAGACATTTCAACAGATGGGTCATATGTTCTGGGTTTGCCAACCTGAATAGGCCATATGTCCACCTTATAGAAATTAAATATTGACGAGCAAAAGAAATGCAACACCGAAGTGTTTCCGATGACTCGAATGATGTCGCATTTCTTTTGCTTGTCAGTATAGTAGGCACACAAAAGATAGTGTTTCGTGACTGCTCACTGCGTGCAATGCAGACTTAAAATGCTAATGTGCTGCGTAAAATACGAAGACAAAGACAACAGAAAAGTGATCGGATGTGGCCAGCTTCGATTCAATTATAATAGGACATTTGACATACTGACATCTACATTAATCGCACATTTTACCTCTGCAATCGGAATATGACCGATGTGCAACGTCTAGCCCTTCACTGCCAGTCGTGGACGCAGATTGTTTTGAAATCATTAAGTTCAATGTCCATGATCCCAAACATCGAAAAAACTGGGACAAACTGATTTCAGCAAGAGGCCTAGTTCCTCAAGAACCATCACAATTGCATTTCTCTTGCGGTTTGGTTGTGTTCATTTTTCATGTCAGTGAAAGGGTTAATCTTAACGCGATTATGGTTCGGCGTTTTTCGTCACCAAAATGTGAAACGCCCAACACCCTTCACTGACGTAATCAGCATGCCGTGAGAAGCACAACTCACAACTTCGGAAAAATTCTTGGGCACAATGTTTTTATAAGGTCGTGGAAAATGTATACTGACATCTATAAGTGATTTCTGGGATAAAACTACACAGTGACCAGGCTGGCCACGGATCTGCTGCTAAACAGCTCAGATAAAAAATAATTCACTGTAATGTAGGAGATAAGCAAATGGAAATTGTGCACTTCAAACGTAACGTGTCCACAAAGAAAAGCCAACAAGAAAAATATTAAAACCACGTGATTAACCCACTTAAGCCCACAGCCGCATTTTTCAAATTTTTGTTAATGTTACCTAACGACTACGACTACGTGCCAGTTGCAGGAGATGTATTGACCATGATAATTCAAGGGTAGCGTCAGATTAGCTTGGTGCCTGAAGGCGCCAAGCTAATCTGGCACTACCCATGAATTATCATGATCAATACATCTCCTGATGTAGGGCGTTGAGGCTAAATGGGTTCAGTGTTTGAAAGACCCCCCCAAAAAAATAAAAAAGTGAACGAAAACTGAAGAAGTCGACGTAGCTTGTGTGATCTAAGGCAAAATGACACCAAGACGATGGCCAGTATTGTGGATTTTTTGTCGCTGGCGACCGCTTTACCAGTCACACTTTATGTATTATACCTCCGTGGTGGATTGATTGTACATTGCTTAACGTCCCGACAGCAACAAGGCTTTCTCAGGACGTGCCTGCACTGCTTGTGAAAAAAATTAAACAGAACATTGAATGTATGTCGCCAGCCGGTCAAATACATTAAATAAACCTAACACATGGGGCCTAAATAAAGCTAAGACCATCTAGCAACACACATCCAATATCAAGAGCTACAGGCAGTGCAGACAGTAGGGAGAGTTTTAAAAAGGCAAATACAGGTGAATGGACAAAGGGTAGACAGAAACACATGCCCCAGAATAGAGAGAAAAACCCACCCTGTGGGGCTGACCAGGGTGACCCTGGGAACTAAAAAATACCTAACCCCACGCAAGTTCCCCAGGGCAGACCCGGGTGGGGTCCTCCGTGGTGGAGTCTGTAGATCGAACTTGTCAGCATGGTTCGAATCACAGCTGCAGTTAGCCCTATCCATTTGCAAATGGCATAGATTTTTCTGTGCCCACTCAGCTGCAGGGACTCGCGAGAATTAATGCCTGTTGCCATCCACACCGACGAGAATTCTGACTGACTTTCACATTTCACGAAATAACCAGGACGTTTTCTTGCATCACGTAAAAAATCTTGTTTGGGCTTTCACGTTTGACGAGGATGAAAATATTGCAAATCAAAATTAACGAAAAAGGCCAATCAATAACCCCCCCCCCCCCCCCCCCCCCCCCCCCCCTGGAAGGACTGTTCTGTCTGAACCTTAAAGTTATTTTCCCCAGGATCAAGCATCTCAACACTGTCAGAAAACTGTCTGCAACAGATACTGCTGACAATATTATGTATGGGTCCTTTGTGTACTAACTTAGAGCTTTATGATGTAAAATAAAATACAATGCCAAAATTCGTTTGGTGGGTGTGTTGTTTGTGTACCCGAGAGCGCAGATTATCGTCTGCATCGGCCTCATTTTGAATTTGTGCATATTTAATAGCCTACGTCACAAGGCACAACCCGGTCAATACTGCAGACGAGGTCATCGGTGTGGGTACACACTACGTCAGTGTACACATGTACTGATGTTCTCCGGCATCCCTTTGACATAATTTTCCACGAGAATGTAAATAAACCTTCCATACTCGCTATGCTGTCAAAATCAATGAGGGTTCCGCTTGACCTGCTACCCGGACTAATGCCGGATCGGGCTGAGGGCGTGGCTTGTTCGACTCGTGCTGGGGGCGTGGCTTGTTCGACTCAAGTCTCTGCGCCAAGCAACTGAGCGAGCGTCCACGGTGCCTAGTTTGACCTTTGATCCTCGATATCCCTTGGAAACACGAAACAGAACAGTGGTATTTATACCCACTTTCTGTACTGCAATTTCACATCTCACACATCGAAGTCTACGTAACTGAAAGCATCTCTGGAAACGACAAATGCACCATCGCACCATTCACCTCTGTGAATCGAGTGAATGAGAGCCCACACAGACAAAAACGTGTCACGACCAGCGATATCAGTGCTGCAATTTGACACACACTGTAGTTTTCAGATCCTTGCAGCATAAATCGGATGAACTAGCTCGTAACTTTATGATAAAACAGGTTTAAAATCTTGCGAAATCAGTAAGAGATAAATTTTACTGAAGATCATGAATTCTGAAAATCACTAGCACTCGCGGAACTATAGGAAGATCGACATAGACCGTAGCCGGATTACGGATTCACATAGCAAGAAAACGACAAATTCCAGATGGGCGGTCAAGCCAAGCTCTATATTCCCTTGTCCAATGTCAGTTCTACTTAGGGGTATCTTGTCTCTCTTTCTCTTTCTTCTCTTGAATTCCGAGTCTGTCATTGTCGGCCGGCGTGAGTCGACCGATACTTTCTTTTTTTCTTCGCTGGTTCATCCGCCATCTTGTCTCTGATTGGTTATAATTATGCAGATGACCCAAGGTCGTATAGAATAGTTATGACGTCAGCTACCGTCGCCTATCAGAAGCAATCTTTTCACTGGGTCCAGTCACAAGATTCCGGTGGCCTCTTTTTTGGTTTGATCGGACGAAAGGAAGCATTTGGTGGGACAATAGGTGGTCACTGCCTAAGTGGGTGTGTATACTGAATCCCAGTAAAAGCTTTTTGCGAACTGAAGCATTAAAAAAGGTTGGTCGTGCCCCTTTAAACATGATATTCTGTTGTTTGAAAAAGATGAACCAGTCTCCAGGACTAGACTGTCGCCCATGTATCACTGATCCACACTTCCATCACCGTTTATTCTATTACCGTCCGAGAAACTTCATGGGAATTAATTTTGTGACAAAAGCGTGTGTCAGTTGCGTGTAAAAATCACAGACCCTTGATCTACCCCGAAGCTGTTCGATTTTGGCGCGAAACTAGGTGACCAGATGCGCTCTTTGTATTTCCGGAAAGTGCGTCACGGTTCATCACCCACTAGCTAAATGCATACCGAGACCTACTGACACTACTCTGGAGTTGTAAAACTGAAATGCATGTCACTTACTCCGGACGTAGGAGTAAATTGGGCTGATCTTTAGCAGTTCGAGAGAAACTCATCATTACCCCCTGCATACTGTGACATTCATGAGATAATTGATATCAGATGTACACCTCTTGCACGTAGGAGGGATAGGCGCGCGCTACCACAATCTCTTTCGCTGCCGAAGCCAAGTAAAAGGTCACGTAAAGGTACTAATATTAAGCCGGATACAAAATTCGGACATTTCACTTATGACAACATGCAATGGTGAGCCCAACTGCCTAAGTTATACTTTAACTACATACATTATACATATATCGCCCAGCGTGTGTGCCTCACGTATTTCCACGCCGATCAGGCACGACTCTTACTTGCTCATTACCGACCTTTTCTACACTTGACTGGAAGTGAAAGATCTAGACACCAACCCGCACACAACGGGAAAGGTACATGAGTGAGCTTAGGCCTGCTCCACCCACCAAGCATGGTGCTCTGTTAAAGCAGAGCACCTTGCCGAGTGGATGGCGCAGGCCTAAGCTCACTCATGCAACCGGCCCCACAGTTCCCACCAGTCTCGTCCACACCCCAGGGGATGTAAAGCCTGATTTACCTGGTCATGCCACTGGCAAAGTCATCACACGTTGGTGAAAGCATCCGAACTTCAGTCGTCCTGAAACGGAGTATGTCATGGGGCCCCTCCGTCGGCTGACCCATTTAGCCCTAACAACCTACAGCAGGAGGTGGATAGTTGACCATGATAATTCAAGGGTAGTGCCAGAATGGCTACCCTTGAATTGTCACGGTCAATCCACCTCCTGCAACTGGTACATAGTTGTTCAGTAACACTTCCAAAGTTTGGGAAAAGCACCCGTGGGGCTAAAAGGGTTAATGGGGCTAATTTCTGGTAGCAAGACATATTCCTGCACCGGCGACCTAGAGCGAAAACCCTCAGAAAAATGCTTTACCCGTTTAACCCCAACGCACTACAGCAGGAGATGGATGGACCATGATAATTCAAGGGTGGTGCCAAATTGGCTTGGCACCATCAGTCGCCAAGCTAATCTGGCACTACCCTTGAATTCACATGGTTGATCCATCTCCAATTGGTACAATGTGACACCTGCAAAGTTTGGGGTTCAAAGTCAGCCATCTCTGGACAATATCTAATCCAACATGATTACATCAAATCTTTGCTTGCATTTTTTGACATCCCATCTACTGATCTAGTACCGCCCTTCTCAGATATTGACAACAGCGCTTTGTTAACCAGTTCAATGCCAACTGACAGACTGTATTTGAGCAATTTTCATCAATTCAAGACCAAAAATCCTGGGTGTCCCAGGAACAGGTATTCAATCCTCATGAGCCCCTGCAAATGTGCAGGCTCATGAGGATCTATACCTCTTGCAGTTGGGTGGTGTTCAGTTTCCTAGATGCTGAACAGATTAAAGGTGCTCACAGAGGTATGAACTTTTGGGCTTGAACACTTGAAACAGCACTTATCATGAATTAAAACAAGCTGAGCGCCACTCCGGTTGAATTCAACTTAACCCTTATCATTCGGAATACACCAGTGTGTGAAATAAGTTTGATGAAAATATTTCAATGGTTGTGTCGGAATAGCTTGATGCCTCCAGGTGACAAACTATTCTGGCACCACCTTTGAACTAAGGCCATTGGTCTATAACCTTATCCGTAAGTGCTATAATGTAGCTTGCATAATTATGGCAGTGTACAAATTTGAAGCTTTTAGCCTCAGTCAGTATATGGGTTAATATCCACTTTCAGCTCAAACAAGACTGGTCCTATTTTCTGTCAAGGCTCTTTTACGTTGAAAGACAACAGCCCATCACCTGCAGCTCTGTGGCTCAGTGGTTAGGCTAGGCAAACAACACAGCCAGCTCAGCTGACTAGGGAGGGGATGTGCAAAGGCAGCAGCGATGCGGTCGCAGACAGGTCAACTTTTGGTATTGAAAGGCTTGAAACAGCACTTACCTGGAATTTAAATTTAGTTGAGCGCCACTCCGACTCACATAAATAATCTGACCTTGTGACCATGACCTTCCCAACAGGTCACTGAAATGAGCAAGTGTTAAGTAAAGGCAGCGAATAGGACTGATGCTCATCGGTCATCGGCGCATACAAATTTGAAATGACGCATTGCTCTGTCAGTGAGCCGGTCATATGACTTATTCATTTTTTAAACAATCACTGAGACCCGCAGTCCTCGATGAACAGAGTGCATCCTAGATTAGGGAGGAGGGAGGCCAGCTGCCAGCAGTGATGGGTGACTTGCCCCCTGTCGAGCAAATGTAAACAATACTGCAAGCATTGGCCCTGACTAGGTACACGGTCCAATATGATGCAAAACGCCTTCCGCCTGTAAGAGGCAAACATCTTCATCAGTCCCAACGCCTGCATTAACTCTAGTCTAAAGTCTCCTTTGTTGGTCTCATTGACGCTGATTTTGATCCTCGGAGTCAGTATGAGGGTGCGGCAGCGGACTAGGTCTAGATGTCTGTAGCCAGGTTTTGTTTTTCACGCAGTTCAGCAGTTCACGTATTCATAATAGACGTCTAGAAGCAAAGGAAATGGCTTAACTGTTGTCAGTGCTGCCGGTTCGTATTTTTTGCACAGATATGCGTATTTTTACATGTCCAAATGTTGTAATGTAAGATGTTGCAATTGATGTACCGTGGTCTCTCGTGCTCACACATATAACCTTCGTTCTTATTTCATGGTTACACAATCAGTAACTCAATCTTGCTTTGTTCGCGTCTTGTAGTTGAAGTCCACATCATGCAATTAGTTGTACACTGATAGTCCATAAGCTAGCAGGATCTACCGTGCACCCCCCCCCCCCCTCCCCAGTACTCAATAAGATGGGTTTCAAAGTGTACCTTAGTATGTCATCCTGAGATGTTTAAGCCATGTTTCCCCCGAAAATCTATAGGAACACACCAGAGATATAGCCAATGGCGCAAGGGTACCCCCATTCACGCTCATTGCGGTTGCTAAAATGAGGTTGAGCCGAAACATTTTCCTCTAAATAAATCAGAGTTCATTTGAAAGCCCAAATCAGACACTATTATGTTAAGGCACACCTTCTGCATCCTCTGCAAAAAAAAAAAAAAATGAAAAAATATTGAATCTCTGGCTCACAGTGAAGGTATGTGTGCACCCAGTAAACGGCAATTTCCGCAAAAAAAAGACAAAAATAATGTATCAGATGCCTTCAGACATTTTTTTTAGCACTGGCAGTCTATTTTCAGGCTTACATCATTAAAACAGGATGTCACAATTATTATAAACTTAACTAGGTGATTCTATTATCACTGTGAGTGCCACAGTGGTTGATTTTGTATTCCTACCCCAAAGTTGTAAAAATAAACAAAATTAATTAGAAAAAAATTACTAAATTTATTCCATTTCATTTTGACCTCTCCTTACCTATTAAGTTTCATTAATGTGAGCGTAAAGTGCAAGAAAATAAGGAAAGTCGGCATCCTTTACAGTAAATTCATGGTGAATGATAGCCTTTTCCCATTTAAAATTGCTTAATTGGGGAACATACGTCGTTTCTGATGCCCTCAAAAATTCTTTATACAACTGATAGGTCTTTCTTAGGTTTTATTGGTTAGGATAGAGTAGCACAGTTACTCCCAACCTGATTTTATGATGCTGTGATGCATTTAGGGGCCACAGTGGCTAAATCTGCTGCCCTACCCCCATTTTACCAGTACACAAAAGAACGCAAAATGACCATAACAATTGCTTATGTCATACTCCTCTGTTTAAATATTTTTGGTGCCAGTTTTCATAACAAATTATGCATAATGAGCATAACAATTTGTGATCATTTCATTAATTTCAATGTGACCCTTCAATTTAATTGTAACTATTTTTAAGTGGCTGGTCTTTTAGGTGATATTTACCTAGCATAAGGCGGGTCTAGTAAGGTATCCCCTTTTCTTTTCCATTAATTTTATCTAGAAATGTGTAAATATGAATATGCATAATAAGTTTCATGGTTCCGAACAGCCTAAACAATGTTATCAAAATACTTAAGTTTCCACATGTCCACCACGAGATCATCACTTCCACCTCCATTTTTTGCCTTCTTTTTTGCAACGTTCAATTACTTAATGGCCATCTTTAAATCTTATATTGTTCTGGCTGCCAGTGAGTGAGCGGTCAAGAGGTCTGCAGCAGGAAAATGTTTCTCAACCTCATTTTAGCATCCACGAAGAGCATGAATGGGGTACCCTTGCGCCATCGGCTATATCTCTGGTGTGTTCCTAAGGATTTTCAGGGAACATGGCTTAAACATCTCAGGACATACTAAGGTACACTTTGAAACCCATCTTATTGAGCACTGGGGGGGAGGGGGGGGGGTGCACGGTAAAGTCTGCTAGCTTATGGACTATGACAACCACAATCTGTTCTTGCTTTGTTGTTTTCTAGGAGAGGGCGGAGGGTGGGGGTGTCTGTCTATGACAATTTGACAAAAATGTGTTGTGGTTGGTGTCCTTGATACTAAAGCTTGAATCAGTACTGCCATAAAACTGGCTCTTGTTGCTGAGAACCATTGTGCTCTTCACTGTAGCACAGTAATTCAGTGCTTGCACACATGTTTACTGAAAAAAGCATATTATATGTAATGAAAGTCGTTGAAACGCAAACCTGATTATATTAGATTGCAAAATAGCAAAAACTAAATAAAAATCCGAAATTGCCAAATATACTTGCGTTTGGTATTTTATACACCAAGTATAACACCTATAGTTGGCTGAGTGATGAATGTAACCAGTGCAAGATTGAGTTTCTAAAGTCTGCAAGGGGAATAGACGTTCAAAAGTCCTCACGACCTAAGGGTCGTTATGAGAGTCTATGCATATTGCTCGAGATTTTATCTGATAGTTTTACTCAAACTGAGGAAGTAGATGCGGACTAAGTAACGATTGTAATCCACATCTGCAAGAGGCACAGATCCTCATGAGTCGCCTCTGCCCGCGGGTTCATGAAAATCTACGCCTCTGACTGGTTCCATTCATGCTCATGTTTCTCAAATTGAGTGCAACTGAAAACAGCCATGACTGACTGTAACCAAATGGCAGGCAAGCACCGCGAAAACGTAAACAGAGAGAGTCTGCGGGCCAAGTTACCAAGATGTGTTGACAAGTTTGACATCGAAAATGCCGAAAAAATTTTTTTTTTTTTGACTTATGGATTTTCAAAATGACCTATTGATTTTATGTTCCTCCGGTCATATGACTTATTGACTGCAAAACTCAACCTAATCACTGTAAAGGACTGGCTTATGTACCACTACCAACAAAATACACATTTTTTCAAAATTATTAATTTCTCACATATTTGTTAACCTCTATGACACTTAGCAATGGTCTAATAATCATGAGTCTATTGCTGTAAGTGTGCAATGCCTACTGAAAAAGTCAACGCCTAGTGTAGCGGGACACACTCATTTGAACAGGTATTTTCCAAGTATCTATTTTAAGACAAAGTACACTGGTAGACCTACTGACATAAGAAACGCATGAGCCAGATACACAGAATTTTTTTAAAAAATAATATGTTCTTTTGATGCATTGGCATGTAGATGTAATTCTAATGTGTGGTTTGAGGGTTCATAATGAAAATAAATTACAAACATGGGCCATTGGCCCGCAGAGTACAAATCCAATGGGTCATTTCTGAAATGGGAGGGGCCAAACGTTTGAGACCACCTTCACACCAACTGCCAAAATATCAGGAAAACAAGAAAGGCAAAGCCTTTATGGCTCACGTGTTTGACCGATTTACATATGTGCAACCTTTGTTACATGGGCTGGCTTCTGCAGCAGCAAAATCTGTTTTCTGAAAATGTAAGCATTTTTCACATCTGTCAACCCCTAAGACCCTTGACCTTTGTGATGAGTCGACTAAATTAGTATGCATACGAAGGTCTTATCATCAGCTATCTTTGTACCAAATTTGGTTGAAAAATTGTCAATATTTGGGAATACATACAATTTTATTTTTTTTTTAAAAATCAGCATTTTACACATTTGCCAGTCTTTTGTGACCCTTGACCTTTCCAAGGGGTCATCCAAATTAAGATGCATAGATAATCTTACTCTTAGTCTTACCATCAGGTATCTCTGTACCAAATTTGGGTTTTAAGTTGTGAATAGTATCTGAGAAAAAAACATCTTTTGTCATAATATGGCTATTTCGGACCTATTTCCTGAGGCCTTGTGACCCTTGATCTTTCCGAGGGGTCATCCAAATTAGTGTGCATAGATAGGTCTTACCATCAGGTATCTCTGTACCAAGTTTGAGTTTAAAGTTGTGAACAGTATTTGAGAAAAAACATCTTTTGTCAAAATGACTATTATTCATTTCCTGAGCTCCTATGACCCTTGATCTTTCCAAGGGATCAACCAAATTAGTACGAACAGGAAGGTCTTGCCATCAGGTATATTTGTACCAAGTTTGGGTTTAAAGTTGTGAATAGTATTTGAGAAGAAATAAATTATGTCAAAATATAGCTATTTTGGCCATATTTCCTGATCCCATGTGACCTTGATATTTGTGAGGTCACTCAAATTGGTATGTTTAGAAATGTCTTACCACAAAGTATCCTTGGCCAAGTTTGAAGAATGTGGCTTAAAAAATGCCAACGTTAAAGTTTACCACGGACGACTACTGGCCCAAAACATACTCACTTTTGCTTCGCACGCGTGCCAAAAAACATCCTTTGTCAAAATATGGCTATTTTTTACCCATTTCCTGAGCTCCCGTGACCCTTGACCATTCTGATGGATTAACCAAATTAGTGTGCATAGAAAGGTCTTCCCATCAGGTATATCTGTAGCAAGTTTGGGTTTAAAGTTGTGAATAGTATTTATTTGAGAAAAAAAACTTTTGTCAAAATATGGCTATTTCAGACCTATTTCCTGAGCCTTTCTGACCCTTGACCTGTCCGAGGGGCAATCCAAATTAATATGCATAGATAGGTCTTACCATCAGGTATCTCTGTACCATGTTTGGGTTTGAAGTTGTGAACAGTATTTGCGAAAACCATTTTTGTCAAAATATGGCTATTTTTCACGTATTTCCTGAGCTCTTGTGACCCTTGACCTTTCCGAGGGATCAACCAAATTAGTAAGCATAGAAAGGTCTTACCATCAGGTACCTATGTACCAAGTTTTGGTTTGAGGTTGTGAATAGTATTTGAGAAAAAATAAATTAGGTCAAAATATAGCTATTTTTGACATTTCCAGATTCCCTGAGACCTTGACCATTGTGAGAGGTCACTCAAATTGGTATGTTTAGAAAGGTCTTGCCACAAAGTATACTTGGGCCAAGTTTGAAGACTGTGGCTTGAATAGTCTTCCGGAAAATGTTAACGTTAAATTTTACCACGGACAACGGCAGATGGACGACCACTGGCCCAAAACAGACTCACTTTTGCTTCCCACGTGAGCCAGAAAGGGGATGGGTGTGGTGTACATGTGTGAGCACCTTCACACCAACTACCAAATTATCCAAAAGCAGGGGTGTGTGTGTTGCTTGTTAAGTGTGCATTCCAGCCACAGAAATATTGAAATGCTTCGGGAGAGAAAAACGATGGGTGGGCCTTTACAGGAACTTGAGAAAAGTTGTGGCACACAGCCTACAGAAACCTAAGGGTCATTGACCCCTCAGCTCAAAATGGTATGGGTCATTTTGGGAAATTATACGCCAATGGCGCACTCCAAAAAAGAACCATGGTGCTTTAGTGACAGTATTGTGCTGGCTTCAAAAATAGGAACCCTGTGAAATTTTTCTCAGTCAGTTTTGATTTTTCTAGTTCAACTTGAGATGAACATCATTAAGTTGATGCATGTAAGAACAAGTAGAGACACAGTTACCACAGAGAATGACCTATGAATGAACCAATGTTAGTGTTTCAGCAACGTCAGTGGTCACTACAGGTCACTCATCCCCAAAGGTGGACTGAAGATGTACTAACTATGAATCAATGAATCTTTATTTTACAACAGTAAAGATATTAACAATGCCAGAGGCAATGCCATTTTTCAAATCTGCCATTGCTACATCTAGAACACAACAATTACATTACATTAATACATATATAGGACGAACGCCTACGGTGTGTTGGGGGAGTTGGAGCAATGGTAAGGGGAAGAAAAAGAAAAAAAAAAGCAACAACACAGCAGCACTATACATACACAGCAGTAGAATGGGTACATTACTAACAATGATATCTACGCATAGAAAGCAAAGCTTGAAGCTAGTTATGGCTGCGAAGATAAATGTTCAAAAAGACTTTTCTTGAAACATGATACCGTTGGAGTGGTCTTCGTGTGGGATGGAAGCGAATTCCACAAAGTCGCCCCCGAGAATGCTAGACTGGTTTTAAATAAGTCTATTCTGGTTATGGGTACTACATATAGGCTTTTTGTATCGCCATAGCGGGACTGTGACCGGACTAGCAGCTGGGTTAGATATTCCGGAGTGTTGTCATTCCGAATCTTAAAAAGGAGAACACCTTTGTTGAATGCAAACTGCTTTTTGAGAGAAAGAAGTCCCGCTTTGTAAATCTTATCATCCGTTGTCAAAGTAGGATCAGGTAAAATTAATTTCGCTGCTCTTCTGTGTAAGGTGTTCAGTCTTTTTAAATGTACATCTCTGCAGCCATCCCACCATTATTTAGCACTCACAGACTGATGAATAATATGCAAACTGTCTTAATTCCATAAAAAGTTCTTGTAACTTTAGCAAAAAGCAGTTTGATCAAATGAACAGATGATATGTTTATTCAGTGTTTGAAAATAGGACAACAGATAATAATAATATAACAGTTACTGTGATGGTCTTGACAGCAGCTTACGACAGTTAAACACCTCTGTCCGTCACCGCTTTTGACTGTGTTCAGTCTAGGACATGCTGAACCTCCTAACCCAGTGTGGGATTTTCAGTGGGGCGACCATCCCCAACCTAGCGCGTCCCCGGGTGGCGGATAGGGGAACGGCCTTCAGATATGGAGGCTAGCTGCGCAAGCAGTCGCGGACCAAATGGCGATAGCTTACCAGGACGGGGCGGGGTAGCAGGTGGCACTGCTACCTCAACTGAATTTCCCCATGTGTCCAATGACGGGTTTATCATGCGATCAAGAGCTGCAAAAAGCTCTAGCCACCCTGTGTTCCCAGGGAAGGCGGCATACCAGGAACTAAGGGTGAGGTAACCCCGACAGAAACCTCGAATGCTGAAGACGGAGGACCTGGGCCGCACAGCGCATTCTGACAAACCACGGATCCACGCAAACCCGCAACCATGACTATACGGCCAATTAGCATTGATGGTGCTGGACTGACCGTATAGCCCACTGCGAACGACAAGAAAAAACTCTGTTCAGTGTACCCAAACATGTTCGTGTTAATCAACTTTTATGGAAACTACTTAACTAGTCATAATTCCAGCCAGGCACTTTTCAAGCACATTTTGTTCTACCGAAAGACACCTTTTGCGTATAGCAAACGTATACCTCCCAGTTTTATGGCATATAAAATGCACGCATTTTTATAGCAAGTGTGACCCTTGAGTACTTCAGCAAAAAAGACGATGTTTTCAAGTATAATAAATATGATGTATTCTGGAACCCCTCCGATCTTCATCATTTTAATATTTCACTGAAATGTTTACACGTTTGGAAAGGTCTTGACATGAAGTATACTTGGCCCAAGTCTTAAGACTCTGACTTGAATAATCTCCAAGAAAAGGCTAACATTAAAGTTTATCATAAACAACGGGGGATGGACCAGTGGCCAAGTACACAGACTTATGCGAGAAAAAAGAAAACTGTTTTTACTTACTTACTTACTTACGCCTGTCACCCCTACCCGGGTATAGGCCGTCGACGAGAGACCTCCAGCAACTCCTGTCCTGTGCTTCTCCTTCGATTCTACCCCAGGTGGTTCCCAGTCTCTTGATGTCTGCTTGGAGGTCTCGACGCCAGGAGTTTCTCGGCCTACCTCTTTTCCTCTTTCCCTGGGGGTTCCATGACAATGCCTGCCCAGCGACACTGGAAGCCGGCCCTCTCAGACCGCGACCGATCCATCCCCATCCCCCTCGCCCAACCTCACTCTCTGCCGTCATCCGCCCCGCTCTCTCCCAGAGTCCGACGCCGCCGATCCCCCCCGGCCAGTGGATTCCCAAAATTCCTCCAAGGCAACCGCCCATGAAGGTCCGCACTCTGCCGACCGCGGCCCCTGTCAATCTCCATGTCCCCGCCCCATACAGGAGAACTGCCCCTACACTGGAGTCGAAAATCCGGACCTTGGTGTGCCGTGACAGCTCTCTGGAACTCCACACTTTTTTCAACTGGAGAAAGGCTGCTCCGGCTTTACCGATTCGTGCTCCGACATCTGCATCAGTGCCGCCTTTTTTGTCTATGATGCTCCCAAGATAGGTGAAGGACTCCACCTCCTCCAACGGGGCGCCAGCAAGCAAGACTGGTTCTTCCCTGGCTGCGTTCAGCCTCATTGTCTTTGTTTTCCGTTTGTGAATGGTGAGGCCCACCTGGGACGAGATGTCAGCAAGCCTCGCGGTCCCGTCCTGCATTTGTTGATGAGTGTGGGACAGTAATGCCAAGTCGTCTGCAAAATCGAGGTCGTCAAGCTGTGTCCACAGTGTCCACTGTATTCCACTTCGTCTGTGCTCTGTGGTCATCTTCATGACCCAGTCTATGGCCAGTAGGAAGAGGAACGGAGACAGCAGACACCCCTGCCTGACACCAGTTCTGACCTGGAGCTCTCCGGTGAACTGCCCCCCGTGGATCACGCGACATGTCATGCCATCATAGCTGCTCTTGATCAGGCGGACGAGCTCTGTGGGTACACCGTAGTGTCGTAGGAGTTTCCACAGAGTCTCTCGGTCCACGCTGTCAAATGCTTTCTCATAATCCACAAAGTTGACGTACAGCGGGGAGCTCCACTCCAGAGACTGTTCCACGATGATGCGGAGAGTGGCGATCTGGTCTGCACATGATCGGCTCCCCCCGAATCCTGCTTGCTGGTCTCCCAGCTGGGGGTCAATGGAGCTCTTCATTCTCTCCAGGATGATCCTGTTGAAGATCCTTCCTGGTACTGACAGCAAGGTGATTCCTCTGTAGTTGGAACACTTGCTAAGGTCGCCTTTCTTGGGAAGCTTGATTAGGTACCCCTCCTTCCAGTCAGCCGGCATCACCTCCTCTTCCCAGATCTTTCCAAACAGTGGGTACAGCATCTCAACTGTTGTCTCTAGGTCTGCTTTCAGAGACTCCGCTGGGATGCCATCTGGCCCTGCTGCCTTGCCATTTTTCAAAAATGCCACCGCTCTTCCGATCTCTTCCCGGCTGGGTCTGTCACAGCTGATGGGTAGGTCGGTCTCTGCCGGCTGGATGTCGGGGGGGTCGGGTGGGCTAGGTCTGTTCAGTAACTCTTCAAAATACTCGGCCCATCTGTCGAGTTGGTCTGCTCTGTCTGCAATAGGCTTGCCTTCTTTGTCTTTTACTGGTCTTTCTGTATGGCCATACTTACCCGACAATCTTCTGGTAATGTCGTAGAGCTGTTTCATGTTGCCGCTGCCTGCTGCCTTTTCTGCCTCTGCTGCCAGGCTGTCTGTGTAGGCCCTCTTGTCTGCCCTGATACTCCTCTTCACCTCGCGGTTGGCTTCCGAGTATTCCCCCTGTGCCCTTACTTTGGCTGCTCTCGTGCGACTGTTGTTGAACGCTGCTTTCTTCTGCTTCCTCGCTTCTATCTTCTTCAAGGTCTGTGCCGACAGCCAGTCCTTGTGGTGGTGTTTCCTGAACCCTACAGTGTCTTTGCAGGTTGAGTTCAGCGCCTCTCTAACTGCCTTCCACTGCTGCTCTGTGGTGACCGCCTCCTCTTCATTTACTAGCTCCTGTAGCGCTTGAAACCGGTTGGACAGCACCAGTTTGAACTCTTCTCTAACTCCAGTTTCTCTCAGGAGGCCTACATTATAGCGCTGTCTTCTTGTTGTCTCTGTGCGGCTTTTCTTTAGCTTGAGCTTCATTCTTAAGGTAAGCAGATGGTGGTCTGAGGCGACATCTGCTCCCCTCCTCACTCGAACATCTTGAAGGGATCTTCTAAATTTCTTGCTAATGCAGATCTGTTGTATGGTCAGGTGAGACCCAAGTTGCTTTGTGTATTCTTCTGTGTGGGAAGATGCTGCCTCCAATGACAAGTCGGTTTAGAGCACAAAAGTCTACAAACCTCTCCCCGTTCTCACTCATCTCCGAGCCTAGTCCCTGTCTCCCCATCACCTCTTCGTATCCGGTGTTGTCCTCGCCTATTTTGGCATTAAAATCGCCCATGACGATGGTGATGTCTCGCTCCGCACATTTGTCCACGGCACTCTGGAGTCGGTCGTAGAACTCCTGTTTCTCTTCCTCGTCACTGTCATTGGTGGGCGCATAACACTGGATGACGTTCAGCTTGAGCTTTTTCTTGGTTCTAAAGGCTGCTGTTATAATTCTTGGCCCAAGAGGTTCCCAGCCCATCAGCGCTCTCTGTGCCACTGGTGACAGCATGAGTGCTACTCCTTCTGTATGGGGGGCATTCTCCTCTTCATGACCTGAATACAGAACCATCTCCCCACTTAACAGCCTTTTCTGGCCAGACTGCGTCCATCTGGCTTCACTGATGCCTAGCAGGGAAAGGTTGTACTTTTGCATTTCCGCTGCTATCTGGGCGGCCTTGCCGCTCTGGTACATGGTCTTGACGTTCCATGTGCCCATGGTTGTATCCCTGGATAGAGAGAGGCGGCTCAGTCCTGTGGCTTCCAAAGACTTCCGGCTTTCACCACAGGACGTCATAAGTCTTCTAGTAGAAGAACCTTCCTCCTCCAGGAAAGGAATTACTGTTAGTCTTTTCGTCGGCGTTTTTGTAGCTATTTCCTTTTTTGCAGGGTGGGGAAGCTACCCCCACGCCCAACCCCCTTACTAGGAGGACCAGGGGTTTTCTGTCGGGGTCACCTTCCCTTAGACCATGTTGGTTCACGGCACCTTATTTCATTCGGTGCACCCCTCTCACGAGGGACCCCCTATCCACCACCCAGGGGATGCGCCTCAACGCCGTATGGTCCCAGCGCGAGGAAAAAACTGTTTTTGCTCTACTGTTTAATTTATGCAACACGATGGGTTATCCACGTTAACTGTTATTTTAGTGAGATTTTCTACCCTTCTTTTCACAAACCATGTTAGGTACATGTAACATTGGTTTTGTTCTGCCCATAGTGCCAGTGAGTGGAACTCCCCTAAGTACTAGTAGTATGACATTAAACTTCCTGCATACCAAGAAGAAGAGCAGGAAAGTCTTCGGAGTAACATTACTAAACTATAATGACAGTAGAATTAAAACATTTATAATACATTATTGTGCACAATAAACCCTTTATTCCTGCACGCCCTGTAAACTGTAGATATTTATTTTTCAACCAAATCAGCTCCAATAATTACAAAAGCACAGACATTGAATAGCCCAATAGTTCAAGGAGGTTGCAAACAGCTTGGTACCTGCATGCTCCACGTTATTCTGACACCACCATTAAATAATCATGTTTCACAGCAAAACCAATTCCATTCGGGGTACAATCCAAGCTGAGACCCAGGTTGTTGTTTTTTTCTTTCTTAATCAGTCTGTACTGCCAAATTTGAATTAACCATTTGGGCTCCCAGAAATATAGCTGCCCGACACTGAAGAAATCTAATCGCATTTGGTCTTCCCTGTTCGACCCGTCTCCTGCGCTGTATTGTAGTATAATCCCCAATTTCAACTGCTCGGCGTTAAACCCCAATAACTAATTAATTAACCAATTTCAAGAATTCTGACTTTCGGGCTCATGCAGTGTCGTGACACTTGCACTTGCGAAGGCGGGGGCCCTGATGACCACCACGCGTTTCCCTTATTTCTTTAGCTAAACTCAACATGGTGTACAACGTGCACTGGTAAATTATGACAACGGATAAATAAGTCACGATGTATGGCGATGAAAATGTCGCTGGACTGCTAAGCGAGAAAAAAAGGTGTATGCATTCCTCCACACGGGTGTATGGGTGGGAACTAGGTCAGCGGGGGCCTTTGTTGGCATGTGAGGTTTTGGCGGAAAAATTTCGCCGATTGGTCAGATTTCAGGGTCAATCATGAATATTCATGGAAATATGGAAGCCGTTTCACTGGCGCAAGAATGAATGACGAGAAAAAAAAATCTGGAAAAAATATATCTGGAATGTTTCGTGGCGTTGTGTCCTTGCAAATAATGCCAATCATAACTAATGGACGCATGCATCCAGTTAAATCCGCAACACAGTTCCCAAAACTGCACGACCAAAATGATTTTCAGCGCGAGAATTTGCACCTGTGTGGCGCGAAGCTAGGGTCATTGATTACCGGTGTACTAAAAGCTGCTGCAATTGTTATAATTAAAACACCTACCTGGATTCTGAATTGCTGCCTCCTTTGACTGACCATACAGACGCTGCTCTCAGCCTGTAAAGCAATACATAGACTAGAAATACACTTAAAATATATCTGAAGTTCGTGGTACACCGCGGCGGCAACATTCGACAAAGAAACCGACAGACCAAATCAGTGACCAAACTACCGGAAACGAAACAACAAATGCAATCAAAAAAATAAAGCAACGCACACTTACTTCTTCCATTTTCCGTCTTTTGGGTCGTTGGGTATCTTCATCTGTGTCTTGAGAGTGAAGTTTCGACTTGGAAAGAAGCCGGGCGCTACAAAAGAACGAGTAGGGGTCACATCATCAGCAGACGAACTATGGCGTCCTAAAGCACCCCGAAAGAACGACACACTGCAGACGTAATATAGGCGCGCATGGTCTACAATTTGCAAAACAGATGATTAGACAAATACATTGTTTGCTTACCTTTTTCTGGGCATGGTCTCTGTTGGGTGCCCCGGTTTCACTGCAAAAACAAACGCCAGATCTTAGCTATCACATCCATCATGGCTCCGAGTACTCGGGCCTTGTGGTGTTCGCTACGGGATTTCACGAGGATTCGATCGTTGGTGCCAGAAAACCGCGAACTGTTAAGAAACAATCTCAGATTTATTTTCAGTGAATATTTACATAAGAATTCTGATTAAAGCACACATAAAACTCATTTAATTTTAACAATATTTCACCGATAACGGGACTATCGTCAAAAGCCTCCAATTCTCACATTAGGCTTACTCGATGTCAACTGATCTTTGCAAACGAAAGGTCCGCGATAAAACATGCAGCATATATATTAACCTTTCAAGAAAATCGCTCGACAAATTATCATTCCATTTAACTGTCATGTAATACGCAG
The DNA here is from genome assembly GCA_036245525.1 of Semisulcospira habei. NCBI lineage: Eukaryota > Metazoa > Mollusca > Gastropoda > Semisulcospiridae > Semisulcospira > Semisulcospira habei. The sequence continues at coordinate 164,033,100 of BTPG01000002.1, forward strand.
CTAACTTTCTCAATGTCTTTATCCCGACTGTTCGCGCGGTCTGACAGCGTGAGGTCTGCACCAGGCGCAATGAACCCCTCCCGCCAAGGCAAATCCGCCCGTGCGTTATGGTGCTGCAACGTGGATAGACCTTGGTTGCAATTCTTGTCTTGATTGAAAAGATCGCTTTATTTTCTAGTTCATGGCGCCCTCAGATACACATATAGTGCGTTTATTTAGAAAATATAATATTCGGTGAAAAATCTTTTGTCTTCCTATCGGGCTCTATAACAGCGTCCTGAAGCACTTCCGAATGTCACGGCGCGAAACACGAAATTATTGTTGTAAAAGGTTTTCTAAAGAGTTGTGGATGACAGGCTACAGTTATACGATTGTAAGTGTGCATAAAACATCAGTTTATATCCCTTTTGGGTGCAATCACCGGCCAATTGCGCTGACCAAACTCACGTGGATATGACAAAATGTAAACATCGATACCCCACTGCAATGTTTCAGAGAAGTTATAAATGAAAATTGAAAAGAACTATATCAAGATTGGTCTTATATTAAAGCTGATGAAACCATCTTTTCTTTAAAGGAGTTTTTAATCCTAAGCGGTATGATATTTAACAAGTAATCTATGAAAAATTAAACGTAAACAATGTTTTTCGTTAACCGACCGAGAGTCCATTTCTGTATCTCTGCGCATGCTCATTCAATCGTCAGTTGTTTGATTGGTTAGATTAGACACCGCCCACAATTGCGGAGGTCACGGACGGCCCACCGACAGCCGTCAATATGGCGTCTGCTAGCATGGAACGCTTTTCAAAACTGTTTAAACGAAGGACTGGCTCTGTTATCGGCATGATACACCTTCGAGCACTTCCAGGTATGGTTCGTTGTTAACATCTTTTCTGTTTATTCTATTATCAATGCGTTTTAACCTTACCGTATGAATTTGTTTTTCATCAACTGATCAAGGGAATGTTTTTTTGAAAAAAATCTCTAACATGTTCTTGCACTCCAACTGCTTTAAACATCATCATGGTCATACGATGTTCTAGGGCCAACGTAAATGTGCAGATGAACTTAGAAACAAGCGCTAAGCATGGGTCATCCGAGTATTGCTTGTTTGTGTTTGATACTTTGTTGCATTTACCGCTTATTCCTGCAAAGCTCAGTGCTGCTGAGCAGGGCCATGTAAACATTGCCAGTTCAGCCCCTAGCTATGCACCCATCACAAGAATAATAGATTTTTATATGCCCCATGTTGCTGGCGAAGATCATGAGAATATATACCTGTTGCTGGTAAAGATCACCCAACAGTTTGCTCACATCTCAGCTCCTCATTTGGAGTCGGTGATGAAGGTTTTAACTTGTGATATTGATTAACTAGCTTGCTGGAGTCATGCCATAAAAAATTGATGTAAAGAGACGGAAGGAAATGTCTTGCTGTTGCAGTAGCATCTACCCGAAGTACAGAACCAGCAGGGGCCAGTTTCATTAGTGAGCTTAGTCCTGCACCAGCCACTAAAAAAGGTGCTCTGCTAAAGCAGAGCACCTTGCTCAGTGGCTGGTGCAGGACTAAGCTCACTCATGCAGCTCATCCCGAAAGTATCATTAATTTGATGGATTGATCTCGACAGTTCAGGGTAGTTGCATATTAGCTTGGCACCTGTTATCTCTTCCGAAATAACAATGCATTTACTGAACTCCATAAATGAGTAGTTCCAGATTTGCATGGCACTGTACTTTACCAGGTGCTAGACTAATTTGGCACTATTCTAAAATAAAATTAATATTTGTTTTTGTTGTTTTCAACAAGTGGCAGTGACACAAATTTACTGTTATATTTCAGGCACTCCATGCAGCAACCATTCTGTTCAGCAGATAGTGGATGAAGCCTGTCAGGAGGCTAAGGTTTATAAAGAAGCAGGGCTGGTAATATTGAAAGGCAGAGAATTTGCTTGTGTTTTTTTGTTTTGTTCATGTAATCCTAAGGTCTGTGGTTGTCTTTGTGCTTTTTATTTGCATTATAATTTCAAGGTTAATTATATGCAAAGTTACGTATCCCTGCAATTCTCCTCCCCCTCTCCCCCCCCCACCTCCCCCATCTCCCCCCCCCCTCCACACACACACACACATACACCTCAATCCCTCTATTTTCCTTGGTGCCAGCTCACCTAGCATTACCGATGAACTACCACATTCAGTTCCGCTATCTCCCAAATCTGGTACATACTTGTTAGAAGGTACCTCGTCAATCCTCTTAGTCTTACCCCTGTAATTAGATGTTATACTTTTCAGGATGCTGTGATGATGGAGAACATGCATGACGTGCCATATCTTCACAGCAGTGATGTTGGACCTGAGGTGACCTCGACCATGGCGGTTGTCTGCGCTGAGGTCCGCAAGATCTTTGCGCCAAAACCCGTAGGGGTGCAGGTGCTGGCTGGTGCAAACAAACAAGCATTGGCAGTGGCGAAGGCTTCTGGTGGGTAGATTTGCTCTAAACTTTGCTTATATGTATGTGGATAAGCTAAAGTTGATTGACAGAAAGACAGCAATCCATAAATGAAGCATCTTGCATTTTAGCAAATCTCAAAAGGTCGCTTGTCTGGAACCCTCTTCAGAAATAAGTTTGTATTGACTCATAATGTAGATATAACTTTGCTTCTTCTTTTTTTTTTTTTTTTGCAGCTGAATTTGAACGGAATAAAGAACTCTTATACCAAGTTGTATGTCATTCTTTTGAGTGGTTTGTGAGATGATTTTAAATTAAAAAAGCACGAGAGTTTCGGCACAGAAAAACACTACGCAGATTAGGTACCTCTGATAAGAAAGCTTCAGCATGGAAACGGATGACAACTTGAAGTAAATCTTGTTTGTGTGTTGCATAGGGATTAAAGTACGTGAAGTGTTTGAGGAAGAAGAAGAAGAAGAAAGTATGTGCAAAGGGCAAAGTGTTTGGTTGATGATGATTCTTTTCTAATTTATAATTTGAAAATTATGGTGTCAGGCGTTACCTCTACGTGCTACGGTCATAGTAGTCCCGAAAGTTGAGTACCAACAGATGATACAGCTAAAGGTACATTATCATGAAAGCAACATAAGCACGTGATTATTAATGCATTTGTTTTGCAGAAAATGAGCTTTATCCATTAAAATGAGTCAAAAACAATTATTTAGCAGGGACAAAAATAGGCACTTTGATTCCGGTTATTCGTAACGTTCAACGCCTTGACTGTAGCATGACACCATGCTTGGCACAATACAAATTCTTCTCCTACTCCCTAAAAATGTTACAAAAAAATAAAACAATTGCTGGATACTGTTTCAGTAGTGTCAGATACATGGAATCAAATCAAAATCAGTTTTCAAAATGAGAGATGAAATTTCAGCTATGTGTACTGTAATGTTTCCTGTCTGACCTTTTGAGAATTGCTCATTTTCATGACTTGAAAAATGTAAAATGCTTAATCATTTTCATCCTGATATGCTGTTGCTTGAATTTTACTATGATAGTTCAAGGGTGGTACCAGATTAGCTTGGCACCTGAGGTGCCAAGCTATTCAGGCACCACTCTTGAACTAAAATGGTTGTTCTAACTTGTAATCTCTTGAACTAAAATGGTTGCTCTAACTTGTAATCTGTAATGTAATCTTCATAGGACGATAATCTTTTTTTTAAAATCATTGTCAGGATGTAATAGGTTAATTTGCAGTTTGCAAGAGAAACCAGGAATCCGAACAAAATGTCAAAAATCTTTCCACACCTCCCTAGCACTTGTGTATTGGCCCTTTAGTCCATACTGTTTGGATTTTACAATGTTTCAGGGTTTTAGCACGCTTATTATGTTCTTGTTATTCAGTGAGAAGGTTTAATATTTCATGCATATGTACTATTTTTCTCCTTCCTCAGGCCTACAGTTTATTCGTGCGGAGGGTTTTGTGTTCTGCCATGTTGCTGATGAAGGGATAATGAATGCATGTGCGGGTGACCTCTTGCGCTACAGACAACATATTGGGGCAGAGGACATAATGGTCTTCACAGACATCAAGAAAAAACACAGGTATCAAGGGAAAACTATACCTTTGATCTTTGGCCTTTGACTGCTCAGTTCTTTTTTTATTAGCGCTGTTTTGGCTCACATGCAATAGCAAAATGTGAGTTTCTGTACTGGCCATGCATCATCTGTCCATCAGTTGTCTGTCATCTGTCATCCATGGTAAACTTTAATGTTTGCATTTTCTTGGAGATTACTCAAGCCACAGACTTCAAATTTGACCCAAGGGTACTTTGATGGACCTGGTTGAGAGGTCAAGGTCACAAAGGGTCAATAATATTTTCTGAAATACTGTTGTTAAAGTCAAGTTGATACAGAGATACCTGATGATGTTAAGACCTTCCTATGCATACTAATCTGAGTGACCCCTTTCAAAGATCAAGGGTTATGAAAGGTCAGCAGTTGTATAAAAAATGCCTATGTTTCGATAGATGTTCGTTTTTATTGGCACTTTTGGAATCTTTTGAATCAAACTTGGCACAAAGATAATTGATTATAAAACCTTCCTATGAATGTGAATTTGGTTGACCCCACATAAAGGTCAAGGGAGGTCAGCAATCGTGTGAAAAAGGCGTATATTTGTTGACAAAACAGAATTTCTCTGCTACTGTGGCCAGTTCTGTAAATACACTGTATGCCAATCTGCAAAACTCAGTGGAGTGACCTTTTGGAAAGATCAGTGTAATTCACAGACGGTCAGAGAAATTATGTGGATTGCTCATGCATGTGAGCAGTAGGGGTTTTGCCATTCTTGTTTTATCTTTTACTTACCTTAACTCATTCAAGACGTGCCGCCTACAGATACGTGGCAAACCGCTGCGTATCCATAGGCGTCACGTCTCGAATGAGTTAACCCCCCCACCCGGGTCTGCCCTGGGGGACTTGGGTGGGGTTAGGTATTTTTTAGTTCCCAGGGTCACCCTGGTCAGCCCCGCAGGGTGGGTTTTTCTCTCTATTCTGGGGCATGTGTTTCTGTCTACCCTTTGTCCATTCACCTGTATTTGCCTTTTTAAAACTCTCCCTACTGTCTGCACTGCCTGTAGCTCTTGATATTGGATGTGTGTTGCTAAATGGTCTTAGCTTTATTTAGGCCCCATGTGTTAGGTTTATTTAACGTATTTGACCGGCTGGCGACATACATTCAATGTTCTGTTTATTTTTTTTTTCACAAGCAGTGCAGGCACGTCCTGAAAAAGCCTTGTTGCTGTCGGGACGTTAAGCAATGTACAATCAATCGAATGAGTTAACAGTTATGGAATACATATACAAAAGAACAGTCTTCTTCAACTGTGATATCAGAAATTGAAGTCATTCATTTTGTATCTGCTTTCAAATTAGTAAGTAGTGGTTCCCTCATGGGCCAACAAAAGATTTTTTAAAGAATTTCAGCATTGTTTTTAAGGTAGGCTTGTGATATAAACCATGAAAATCATGATTCTTTTATGAATCATGTAAAGATTGCTCACTTCAGGTTTGTTTGATTAAGAAAACATGCATGGTAAAACTTGAAATTATCACAACAGCAATAATCTTTGTTGACAATGTTCTGATAATCCATGAAAGATCCATGATCTAACCACTATGTCCAGTGAATTTCTGATGTAACAAAGTGCCATGAGACCATTTTATTGTGTTGTAAGATCAGCTTTCGACTGCATTTCCCAAAATTTGGAGGCATCACCTAACGACCATGCACCAGTTGCAGGAGATGGATTTACTATGATGATGCAAGGGTAGTGCCACATTAGCTTGGCACTTGATGGGGTCAGACTTATCTGGCACTACCCTTAAATTATCATGGTCCATCTCTTGCTGTAGTATGTCAGGGCTAAATGAGTTAACACAGTAATGTGTACAAAAGGTGGGGGCAGGACCTTTGTTAAATGGTTGTTATATATCTGTCCGTTGTTCCATGTCTAATCCTTTAACCCATTTAGGGACAAGAAATTTTGAACACGCCCAACTGCAAGAGGTATAGATCCTCATGAGCCCCCGCAGTTGCAGGGGCTCATGAGGATCTATGACTCTTGCTGACACCACTTTGAGTCCATCTTCATAGGACAGCTAGGGCTTGTTGATGTTGAATTGACAGACTGCAGAAACACAGTTTCTGTCGACGGGCACTGAATGAGTTAATATGCAAGATTAACTGCATCTGCCTGCCGTATTTTGTTGTTGTAGTGCCCATGCCATCACAGCAGATGTTGACATTGTAGAGACGGCCAGAGCCGCTGCCCTCTTTTTGTCCGATGGAGTTATTGTCACAGGTGCTGCAACAGGCCAGATAGCCAGCACCAAGGAGGTTAAAGGTCGGTTGTTTTTGTTTCTTTAACCCCGTCACTGCCATTGATCATGAATTTTGCGTCTAAAGCGACTGCACATCGACCGAAATTCTGCGTGAAGGACACAGATGTAAATGGGACAGAAATAACAGAACTAACAAGAGGCATAAATCCTCATGAGCGAATGTGGGGGCTCATGAGGATTTATGCCTTTTGCACTTGTGTGGCGTTTGCCTTGCCCTGGCAGTTAAGGGGTTGATGTTCAGTTTATTGGGGATTGCAAAAGAATAGGGCTAAAGCATGTCATTATAGTACGTGTTACGATTGTGGTTGTGTTATCCTGTGAGAGCGTACATGTGTTATTCGTAGGTATCGACCCGATGTTTATTTGAGCTATCACGGTTATGATTCATGTGGGGTTTTTTTAATAGATTTTTCTTTTGTTCGTGAGTAGAGCCGATTTCGTTTTGTTGTGTTTAGTCCGGTGCGTTGTAGAAGGGTCGCACTGTCTAGTGGCCTCGTAAGTGTCACGTCGGTTAGTTGACATCGCAACATTTTTCGCTACTTTTTGTGCGCGTGGATTGAGCAGCTTTTATTTTGTTTTTGGAATGTTCTCGTAACGTTTAGAGCTATCATAGATAGGGATACCATACTTTTATGTGTCTTCATTATACGTTAGAATTTAGAGCTGAAGTGAGCAGCCGTATTTTTGTAGACTGTTATATTGTTTCTGGAAAATTTATGTTAATGAGCTTCGGCTGCGTGTTTCGTTCTGGTTGTTTGAGTTCATGATTTCCGTAGAAGATTCTAGATTTTGATAGTGTATATAAGGAGGGCGCTGGGAAAGCCCGTTAGTACATTGTCTTGCTTTGTCAGTTGTAGAGACACGTATAGTTTATTGCGAGAGACGCTGTGTATGAGAAACTTTGAGTCGTAGTGTGGACATAGCAAAAGAGACTTTGTATTCAGTAGTTTGTGCATTTGAGAGTCTACTGTGAGGATATCGCATCGCTGAATTAAATATTGTTGGAACTGTTACTCCAGTATTGTCTACATCCTTAAGCCACGTGTGACGGATTGCAGCTGAACGAGGTTTATTTTAAAGAACTCTACGTGCGTGTGTGTCTGGTGTGTTTATCATACTTCGACTACAACTCCACCACGTAACAGTACGACATATCCATGAAGTGCAAGCAACGTTTCAGCTCACACTGCATGACAACTACCTCAATCCAGAGATCGGATATGAATGTGGTGGATCTTTGCCCAGAAACCCCTTAGGCTGCAGGGGTTTACAAAAAAGCAATGCTGTTCTATTCGTCAGAAAATTATTCCGTTGTTTTGTTTTCTTTGGAAGGGGGATGCAAACAAAAATATCAGGCCATCTCCTTGGAATTACATTTGGTTGCTTCTTTCCCTTGGTTCACAGTCATTATTACTTGTATGTGTGAATGCCTACCTGCTCAGCTCTGTCTACATTACAGTGAATTGGCGTCCGCTTTCTTTTTTAGCTGAAGAGATTACATCTTCAGTTGCAGCCAATAGCCTGAGAATGTTGCTTGATTACGTGGAACCTGGATAAGAACCGATTTAATTAGCTGACTATCTTCAAGTTAACCCATTCAACCCTGACACCCTACAGCAGGAGAAGTGTTGACCATGATGATTCAAGGGTAGTGCCAGATTAGTATGTCGCCTGTTGGCGCCAAGCTAATTTGGCACTAACCTTGAATTATCACGGTCGATCCATCTCCTGCAACAGGTGCATAGTTGTTAGATGACACCTCCAAAATGTGGGAAATACGTGCGTCGAGCTGAATGATTTAATAGACAATTTGTGGAAATCAGAAGTAGGGTCAGAGTTGCATGTGCATCAAACTGTGGACAAATATGCAATATTGCATGTTTGTCTCAGCTTTTAATCTACTACCTTCATTGAAACATGTACAATTTTGACCTTAATTAGAACAACATCCATTAAGCACAGAATTCCCAATTTTTGGAAGTTTTGGAAATTTATAATCTCCCAATGAAGTCTACATTGTAATTGAGACAGTTTGATCATGATAGATCAAAGGTGATGCCACAATACCATGACATCTAAGCAAAAAGTTGACCATGGCAATTCAAACCAAAATAGCTTATTGCCTTTAGATCGATACTGGTAATAGTTTAGCGGTGATTCACGGATTGTTTGGCACCTACAGGCACCAAGATATTGTGGCACCACCATTATACTGTTGTTTTCAATTCATATCTTGTGTAACAGCTGAATTATATTCCTCATACAAGCTATTCTGGCACAACCGTTGAACTGTCATGATCAATCCATATTGTTTGCCAGGACAGTATGATGTTATTTTTCTCTCCTCTTACAGCTGTGCTAGATGGAGTTCACCTCCCAGTGCTGGTTGGATCAGGAGTCACCACAGAGAACTATGAATTTTACAAAAACGCCAATGCCGTCATCGTGGGATCTCACTTCAAGCGTGATGGATACTGGGCCAATTCTCTCGACCCTGAAAGGGTAAAACGTTTCATGGAACGAGTGTCTCAGATTCGCAAGAACCAGGTTGATGCCACCATGATTATGTAGCGGTGTTTCAGCTTTTTGTGAAACTTTTTTTTTTTTTAACCAAACCCACTTGTGTCACTGGTAATGTTTACAGTATCAGTGGCTGTAAGCATGCGAGGGTTAACCCTCCGGCTGTCAGTAGCGTTTTTTGTCATGATGATTCCTGCAGGAATAGTGACAAATAGCGCTACCAACAGCCAAAGGGTCCCTACATGGGATTTATCAATTATGACGGCTGAAGCATAGTGCCTGATTGTCTTGGCGTCTAACAAGGGCTAAGGTAATCACGCACTACCTGGGAGCACCAATAGAGATATCCTTTAATCCAAAGTACTGGTAGGTAAAAAATTTGCCAAGTTCACACATTTCGGGAACGCCGACAGCCTGCTTCTGCCGAAGACAGACTGACCACAGTGCAGTCATTTATATACATGCTTTTCTTACTTGCTCTTTCACTGTTGTTTATATTTATTGTTATATATGTGAGCTGGTGTGAAATCAGATTTTGTGTGTGTGTCAGGCATCATAAGGGAAGCCTTTATGTCATATATATATATATATATATATATATATATATATATATATATATATATATATATATATATATATATATATATATATATATATATATATATATATATATATATATATATATATATATATATATATATGCTGTGTACACTTTTACTGTTGATCAGTTACTTTATACTGGTTTGTATTATAGTGTACGCACTTTATCACATTGCAAAGTGAGCAGTTTTGTTTCAGAAATTTATTTTGAAAATCACCTTCATTACTGACTTAGAGAAAGTATTGTGGTGTTCTTTATAATCTGGTTTTCGTAAAATTATTATTACTGTGTCACAAGGACTTTCCATGCATTTTTATTGCAGAATCAACACATCGCTGTTTTCAATGATGATTATTGTTAATTACCGGTAGGTGAATTCTGCTGGTGAGTAGACAGTACAGCAGAGCCTGTTGTGAGAAACCATGCTTACGAGAGATCACCTGTCATTAAAGCCACCTAAATGATGGTTTTTAATGACAGTTGAAAGTATTTCATCCTTCAAGACTGCTCTTTTACAACTTTTTTTTTAATTGTGAAAATGATGATTGCTAATAATACGAATAGGTTCTGCTGTAATTGTGCTGTGTCTGTGATTTGGACTTATGTCTGAAGTAGTGTAAATTTGTATGCAGGCATGTGATTTTGGACCTTACAACTTACAGTCGTAAAGTCCAAAATCACAGACCTGCAAGCATATTTTTTTTATAGTATTGATAATTTGTGTTTTATGGCAATATCATTATGAAGGCAAGAGTGGGTTGGTATTTTTTTTCCCTTTTTGGAAGCAATCTGTTTATTTCCTCAAAATCATTACCGACGGCATTACTGCTAGGAAGTATTCCTCTGAGTAATGCTGTCGGTAAGTGTTTGTTTCCTCAAAACACATTACCAATGGTATTACTGATAGAAAACGTTACCTAGCTAGCCTAATTTTAGCAAAAATTTGGTTGTGTCCGTATATGGGAGTGTTGGCAGGTGAGGGGCGCCATAGTCCAGGCAGTAACCCGAGTAGCCTCCCTTCCGCCCCATCCGGGTACGAGTTCACCCGATATTCATCAGTTAGTTTCTTAGCTAGCTTGTAGACGGTTGTGTTCGTACATCACTCTTTGGATCTTACTATGTGGATTTGACCAGTCGTCTTGTGCCTTACTTGAACTGTTCTTGCATTGTTTTGGGACTTGGCTGCGCGGGTTGTGCTAGCTTGGAGCTCACTTGGATTGTGCTAGCTTGGAGCTCACTTGGATTGTACCTTGTGCTGTTTCGAACTTTGGCCTGTGCGGCGTGATTTGGACTTAACGTGCCTGTGGACGGCCTTGACTGGCGCCTCAGGACGTCGCTTCTACCGGCGTATGTTTGCTATCTCACATCATTATGGCCAGATAAAGTCTTGGTTACTGCCCTCGACCGGCGCTCAAGGAAAGGGAAAAGCGCCGGGCGTCAGCACGCTCTGTGCACTTGATTGAGTTCGTTCTCACCTTCACGCGCATAATTATTGGTGCGCGGCTTTGGAGGCCACGCTCGCTCATTCTTCATTATGGCCTCTGTGTTGCAGTTACCAGGTTCGTACCTGCACGCGATGTGGCGATTTTCAGTGGCCTTGTGACGAGCATGCAGTCTGCCTGCCCTGTTCTGGCTGTGAGTCAACGCATCCCTGTGCTTTATGTGCCCCTTGGCTGGAAGAGAGTTGGTCCCAGCTGTGAGGATTCTACCACCGTGAACGCCCGACACCTATCCGAGAGCGGCCATCAGTTCCCGCTCAGAGTACCACGGATGGGCTCAGTAAATTTCCCATGACCGTGATGAATCGGACCATTAGAACGACTAATGCGCAGAATACCAAAGATGGGGCTATTAAGTTACCCATGACCGTGACGAATTCGACCAATACAACTACCACCGCACAGAATACCACGGATGGGGCTCTTAAGTCACCCATGACCGTGATGAATCGGACCAATCCTACTATTTCTGGGCAAACGGCACACGCTTTTACGACGTTCTTAGCACCGGACCAGACGGCGGAACGCTGACTTGACAGAAAGAAGGTGTCACGCTTGGTGCTTCAAGAAGAGAGACACGAAGCACACTCGCGACGGGATCCCGCCCCTAGAGACGAACGCTCGGCTTCTTGATCGCAGGTCAGTGATGAGCGTCCACGGCCAGACAAGCTCCCGACATGGATTGGCGCCAGCTCCCGACACAGGATATACGGGCACCAGCCTGCTGCATCCAGGGACCGCGAGCAACACAGGACTGCTGCATGTTCCACGTCACGATCCCAGGTCAGTGATGATGTTCCACAACCACACGCCCCGATCGTGGAGACGAGATCATGCTCCAGACGCAGTGCAGTGCTGAGAGGCGAGCCCACGACGGGACCCCGACCCTCGGCCACGCTCGAACAGTTCGCCTGACTCCAGAAGCGCTCGCTCGCTACACAGAGACAAGAGACACGAGAGGAGCATACGAAGACGTATCAGTACCGATGGGACGCTACGCGATGGGAAGACCGGCTCGACTACGACTCTTCGTCGCCGTTCGAGTTCGCGGGAGCGGCCGCCGAGACTCTGCGCTCTTCCTCCCGGACTTCGCGGGACAGCCGTCACCCTAGGCCTTCGTCACGGAAGACGGGAGACATGGTACGATCTACCCCCATGGCTCGTGCTGAGGAGGCCTGGAATCCTACCAGCTCACCGGTTTTGGCCGACATCCTTGCCTTGGCAGTTCCGGCAACCGGGCTGCTTACCACACCGCTGTCAACGCCATGGCTGCGGCTACAAACTGCAATCTGATGCGCCGAGATGCTGTCCTGCACCCCGGCTTGGTCACCCCCGCACGCTCCCTACCCCCTACGCCACGGACGCCCCTGCTTGGCCATGACCTGCTCGTCATCCCTTCAGGCGAGGCAGGGCCCGCTGATGGCCTTCCTCCACCGCCCCCGCCGACCGCTCCTGGGCCTCCTGTTGGCGGGAGGCTCGCACGTTGCAGTGACACTTGGATATCGCTGTTTCCTGACGACCCGGGGATCAGGTCAACCTTCTGCGAGGGACTACAACTTTCGTTCCGGTCGCCCCCCCCCCCCCCCCCCCCCCCCCCCACTGCGCCGTTCGCCCCTCTGGACTGCAGTGCCGTCAGATCAGCTCAGGGCTGACGTGCTTCGCAACATGGTCGCCGCTCTACTACAGAAGAATGCCACGGAGGTGGTGACGCGACACGACACTCCAGCCTTCTACAGCCGCCTATTCGTGGTTCCTAAGCCAGGGGGCAAGTGGCGCCCAGTCATCGACCTCTCCGCCCTGAACAAGTTTTTAGTCGCCCCATCCTTCCGCATGGAGACTGTTCAAGCCCTTTGCGCCGCAGTGCAGCCCATGGACTTTGCCGTCAGTCTCGATCTGTCGGTTGCGTACCTCCACGTCCCCATGCATCCTGCGGCCAGACGTTACCTTCGCTTCGCCTTCGCCGGTGTAGTCTACCAGTTCCGTGCGCTTCCCTTTGGCCTCAACCTCAGCCCGTGAGTGTTCACCTGGATCTTGGACACCGTCGTAGCCAGGGCCAGACGGACATCGTCCAGTCCCACGTTGTACTACCTCGACGATCTTCTCCTGAGGAACCAAGCAGACTCCGCTTGGAGTAGGACCAGGATGCGCTCCTCACTCCGCTCGACACACTCGGGTTCCTCGTCAACGCAGGTAAGTCCGACTTCTCGCCATCGCGCTGCTGCGTACACCTGGGGATGGAGTTTCGATCCGACCTCAACAAAGTGCGGCTCCCTGAGGCGCGATCCAGGAGTTGGGGAATCTGGCACAGCAAGTAGCTCAAGAGGACACTGTCACTGCCCAGTTGTGGCTACAACTCCGAGCGCCGCAGCGGATCTCCTTCCCTTAGGACGCCTCTACTGCCGCCCGCTGCAGCTGCACCAGCTCCTACACTGGCGACTTTCGTAGTAGGACGATGTCGGTTCCCTGATCCCGGTGCCCCTGGTGCTACGTCCTCACCTCCTGCACTTACTGCACGCCTGGCTCGCTACGGGGGTCCCACTTTACTTGCTGCCTCCCCGGTTGTCCCTCTGTGTTGACGCATGTCTCGCCGGTTGGGGGGCTCACCTACTACTGATGTTCGCCACAGCCTCTGGGGTGCAATGTATAGAAGGAACTTACTGCACACGCTAAGCACTACCTTCGTAAGTAGTAACCACCGAGTAGGACGCACCTACTGTAGGCAGCAATGTGTGGAACCAACCTGCTAGTCACTAGCTTGTGACTACGAAGGTTCAACCTTGTCCCACAAGTTAATTTTATCGCAGGGGAATCCCTTGCAATGCGCAGGCGCGGACGTAGGCGTATGGCGTATGGCGGACGCCTAGACAGGAAAGATGGCAGAAAAAAAGAGGAAGGCAGATTTTAAATAATAATAATTTACATGTCTGCAGACTTTAGTACAATGTTGTAGTAATGTTAGATTTATTGTTGCACTGTAACTTTAAATTGAATAGATTTGCTTGTATGTTCATGCGTGATAATGAAGTGGTCTAAAAGTACATGTAAGTTAAGAGACGTTAAAATAAAATATTGAATCTACTCACCGAGCAACAACATTGATGAACATAAGGTCAGCATTGCAGATAACCTGTGGAACAAAACATTCTATGGATAATTAACTTGGTGATAAAATTAGTACAAACGTACACATAGGTATGCAAACCAAGGGGAATCACAGCGCTGGACAGACAACAGTTAGATCCCCTGCCCCCACCTATCAGGCACCCAATCGCCAGCCCACAGAGAAATACGCAGGTATAGAATAAGACGATCATTTCCATCCTCAAACGAATGGATCAGGTCTCTTATATAATCCATGTCTTTCTCCGGAACTTAGGAAGTAGGCAGGAGAAACATACATACACAAACATGAAGGTGCGCTACTATATGTGGTCGGGTAAATACCCTGATTTCCCACAGTAGATGCACAGAACATTACACAACAATGTAACGATACAAATTTGCCTCGAGTTACAGATACTCAGCGCTAGCCTCGCCTATCTGGTTTGTTTGTGAGTACACATAGGTGACATCAATTTCTCCGATATCATGTAGTTGAAAAGGGTTGGTCACAGGTGGAAGGGCTAGTTTGTAAATGAGAAGGAAAATCTGTGCACTTGGAGTATGAATAAATGTACAACAAAATGTAGTCATGCTTCGTTTATACAAATTTACTTTTTGATTTTAGTGAATGACAGAATTTGGAAGTTTTCTTTTCTTTTCAGTTTTTCGTATTTGTAAAATCACATTCATGTTACATGCTTTCAGACCATTGTAGCCATTAAGAGTGCTGACAAATTAAAATTAAAAATTGTGGGGAGGGGGGGGGGGGAAGGGGGCACAACATAAACACACATCCTTACCTGGCATTCCAGCCATTCTGTAGAATTTGATTTTCTGGTAGTCAGCCTCTGTCTGGTATGGGAAGATGATGTGCCTTCTGACAGTCGAAAAAAGCGCATCTGTAACTCTGCTGACAGTTCTAGAAACGGTGGCTTGATCAACACCAAGCAAGTCTCCTATCACCGTCTGGTTGGTTCCCGAGGCGTACTGAAAAACGCAGTGCAAGACAAACTTGCAACACTGGGGAGAGGCACCCTTTTCTCGGCACTTCATGCTTGATTTGGTCTTCGATTTCAGCAGCAAGTTGAAACATGAAGTTTCTCGGGAATCTAAATCTCTTGTAGACTTTTTCATCGTCATATACCTCCAATGGATGGGTTCGATCGCGGAATATTCGCTCTCTTCGTATGGCTCTCCGCCGGTTGTGCATTCCATACAGCACGGGAGCGGCCATCTTTCTTTACATGCGGTAAGTACTTCCTAGTGGCTGTAGGCCTCGGAATAGCAGCCCTACCGTAGGCAGCAGCGTAGGCAGTGCCTTCGCAGGGCGCTTTGTTCCATGCATTGCTGCCTACCTGCTGTAGGCACTGCTTACGCTCCTAGGTAGTACCTTCACTACTGGGCACCTTCTATACATTGCACCCCATGTCTTGGCCCCTAGGTCTTCGGTCCCGACACATCAACTGGTTAGAGCTGAAGGCGGTATGGCAGGCCCTTATGATGTGGGACTCTCAACTCTGGTGCCACGAGCCCCTCGTCTTGTCCGATAACTCCACCATCGTTGCCTACATACAGAAACAGGGCGGGACACGCTCTCCCTCACTGTGTCCCCACCCGGGTCTGCCCTGGGGGACTTGGGTGGGGTTAGGTATTTTTTAGTTCCCAGGGTCACCCTGGTCAGCCCCACAGGGTGGGTTTTTCTCTCTATTCTGGGGCATGTGTTTCTGTCTACCCTTTGTCCATTCACCTGTATTTGCCTTTTTAAAACTCTCCCTACTGTCTGCACTGCCTGTAGCTCTTGATATTGGATGTGTGTTGCTAAATGGTCTTGGCTTTATTTAGGCCCCATGTGTTAGGTTTATTTAATGTATTTGACCGGCTGGCGACATACATTCAATGTTCTGTTTAGTTTTTTTTTTTTTTCACAAGCAGTGCAGGCACGTCCTGAGAAAGCCTTGTTGCTGTCGGGACGTTAAGCAATGTACAATCAACCATTAAACCCTCACTGTGCATCCTGCTCTACCAGGTGCTTTGCTGGTGCGAGGATCGGGGCATCGCTCTTCGTGCGAGACACATCCTGGGACATCTGAATGTTCTAGCCAACTTGCTATCGCGCCGCGGCCAGCTACTCCACACCGAGTGGACGCTCCATCCGGACATCTTCAGGATGATCGGGACCAGGTGGAGGCTCCCATGATCGACCTCTTCACGACGAGGGGGAACCGCCAGCTACTGCTGTTCGTCTCGCCGGTTCCAGACTCGCTAGCTTGGGCAGTCGACGCGCTATCCATCCCCTGGGACGGACTCGTCGCCTACGGTTATCCTCCATCGGGGCTGGTGCCCAAAGTCCTCCTCAAGCTCCACGGCAGCAACATGGCCCTGTTCCTGGTGGCCCCCTTTTGCTGGACCAAGTCGTGGACCACAGACCTATTGAACCTCACACGTGCCCTCCTCTGCAGCTCCCCACTCCACACATGATGCTCAAGCTACCGTGACAGCCGCTGTACCATCCGTGCCCAGTATGCCTGGAGATGGTGCAGCAAGCCCTCACCAGCAGAGGCTTCTCTAGTGCGGCAGTGGATGCTATCGCTCGCAGACCCGCAACCAGACGAGTTTACGAGGGAAAATGGCGAGTGCTGTGTGACTGGGGTGGTGACAACCTTCTCTTACCCACGGACTTGTCGATGCCCCAGCTGGCAGAGTTCTTCCTCTGGCTATTCAACGACCAGGGACTGGCTCCATTTACCATTTGGGTCTACCTTGCCATGATCGCCTACACCTACCGGCACTTGGGACGGCCCGACCCTGGTAGCTGCAAAGACCTCGCCGATCTGATGCCCCACTTCGGTCTGCAACGCCCTGCACTGCGTTCGCTTTTGCCGAGATGGGATCTACCATGGGTGCTTTCGTGGCTCTACTTGGACCGTTTTGAACCTCTTCAGTTGGCTTGCATGCTGGACGTGACTCGGAAGACCTGCTTCCTGTTGGCCCTAGCCACTGCTTCCAGGGCCAGTGAACTTCACACGCTGTCGTCACGCCCAGATCGCTTGCAGTTCCGGATGGAGGGCTCCGTGCAACTGCTACCTGAACCGATTTTCCGTGCCAAGACGCGGTCACCTTTGGCTGTCCCACAGATGATGACTATTCGCCCTTTATGAGTGACAGACTCCACCCGGGAGACCAGACAACAGGACCCCGTGAGAGCCTTACGTGTGTACCTGCGCAGGACCAAGCCTCTGTACAGAGGACGTACCCGCCTGTTTCTCCCTCTGTCCCCAGGTAGACATGACATCTCAGCCCAGACCATCTCCTCCTTCCTCCGATGGGTGATTCGCTCTGCCTACCAGGACCTCGCCCCTGATGCAGCCAAACATATGTACATCAGGGCGCACGAGGTCAGAGCCATGGCCACAAGTCTCGCATTCGACCGCAACTGCACTGTCAAGGACATTGTGGCGGCCTTGAGATGGCGAGCTGAGACTACCTGCGCCCTCTTCTACCTGAGGGACCTCTCCGCCCAGCGGCAGAACCTTTGCTGATGGGAGACATCGCAGCGGCGCAACACTCCCTCCCGGCGCCATAGGTATCTTAGCTAAAATTATCGGGAGTTTGCTTCGGGAGGGCGGGTCTGAGGGCCAGTGTCTTTGGTTAGGGGCACTATAGCGGCACCCACCTCCTCTTCAGTCGGGATTCTTCCTATCAGTAATACCATTGGTAATGTGTTTTGAGGAAACAAATTGAATTTTTCTTTAGAATGAATTTTTTTCGAAAAATACTTACCGATGGTATTGCTCAAAGATCCCTCCCACCTGCCCCACTTGCCGCCAGTTCGCTAAGAAACCAACTGATGAATAACGGAGCTCGTACCCGGATGAGGTGGACGGGAGGCTACTCGGGTTACTGCCTGGACTATGGCGCCCCTCCCCTGCCAACACTCCCATATACGGACACAACCAAATTTTGGCTAAAATTAGGCTAGCTAGGTAACGTTTTCTATCAGTAATACCATCGGTAATAATTTTTCGAAAAATTAACTTTAAAGAAAAATTCATTTTTCCAAAAAATACATTTTAGATAAAAATTTATTTATTTCCTCAAAATCATTACCGACGGCATTACTCAGAGGAATACTTCCTAGTAGTAATGCCGTCGGTAAGTATTTTTCGAAAAAATACATTTTAGAGAAAAATTTATTTTGGGGGCGGTAGCGGGGGGAGGGGGGGGGGGGGGGGGGGGGCTGGGGCTGGATCCAGGCCCAAATTTACCACCAGTTTCTGATTGATGTAACAATACATTCAATATTAGTACATGTTATCTTATCTTTTTAAACTTTTGTCATAATCTCATGCCTCTTGTTCGTGGACCAAGAACTAGAGGTTAGCTCAACCTGTGAGTTAGGCTGAGACGGTGAGATTAAAAAAAGTTAAAAAAAACTGTCATCAACAGTTGTTTTAGGGGATTGTGTGTGTATATGTGATAAACACAGCTGAGTTCAGATCATCTGTGTGCATGCAGAAGTGTGTTTAATAAACACAGCTGAGCTCGAAAGGAAAACAGAAAAAAAAGGTTGAAAACCCTTTAAATACAAGGAACCCAACTTTCAGATCAAAGATCCTTCTTCAGGGTGACATGGTTCAACCGCAACAGCAATGAACATTTAATGATCATTTGAACTTTTGCACCATTTGACATTACTCTTTATAGGACATGTATGTGTGTAACATATAACTCTAGCTGAACTCTTCAGTCAGCTTGGCACATTCACCCTTCTGACAGATCAGCACAGCATAGCCAGAGGTAAATTGACCATAATGGTTCCAGGGTAGTGCCTGATTAGCTTGTTACCTGCAAGGTGCCAGGCTAACCTGACACTGCCCTTGACCTATCATGGTTGATCCATATCCACAAATGATACATTGTCTTTGTAGACATCCCCCATTGGGTGTACATTATTGTTAACGCTTTTATTTTCAATTGCTGGCAGTGACTGTGATTGTTGAAATGTAGTGCTGATTTGTATCCAGCTTCGAATGGCAAAAAATATGATTGAGCTATTCATCTCTTGCTAACGTTAATGAAAGTGCAGGTGTGTGATGTATACTGCAGTACATGAAATTATAGATTTATGAAAAAAAATTCTCTTTTTGAAGGGTACAGTGGACCAAATGTAACAGTTTTGTGAAGTACATATATAAGTTCTATATAAAGCTTCCTCAATTTCATGATTTGACAACCTCCTGTTCATGCAGATTTGATTATAAGTTTACATGCAATTTATGGTCAGGCGAACATTTTACTTTATTGGCAGCCTCTCTTTTGCACACCATTATTTATTTCTTCAAAAACATTACCGATGACATGACGAAGTGGGAGTATCTACTACTTTGCTCAATTCTAGCCTAAGAACCCGTTGTGTTACCACACAACCCGGGAGGCACTCGGGGAACCCCCAGAGGGGCCGAGAGTTGTCTCCCGCTCCTGCCCCCAGCTGGTACTGAGTCACGTGTGACTAGCCAGTTAGCTACTTAGGCTTGTGACCGTCGGACGTGTCTCTCTAGCCTCCCGTTGTTTGACTGGCCGTTCGTGCCTCTTTGTTACCGGTGGACTCCTTCTTCACTACGCTAGCTGCTCTCTCCCTTCCGTGCACCCTCGCCTGTCGGCTCGGTGGACTATTCGTTTCGGACGGGTTCTTCGCCTGCTCGACTGAGTAGCTGGCATGGACGTTTTTCCCCCCGTTCCCGCTTCGGCGGAGAGGTAATGTAGTTAGTCGCGCCCTCGGACAGGTCCCGGGCTGGGTACCGGACTGAGCGGCTTTTGTGTCGGCGTGGCAGTCCCTGGGACTGTCGGGCAGATTAGGATAGATGTGCTATATGGAGAGGGAAAGAGAAGAATTTGGGGCGATACTCTTAGCTTAGGCGGGGCCCTGATGCTGCCGCCATTTTCACTCACTGGACGGAGTAGGTGAGCAGTGCTCACCTCCGACCTATTTCGTGTACTACCCTGTTACTTGGGGTTTGAGCGACTCGCACGTTCTTAGCTTGTCCGGAGCCCCTCGCGCTCCCGCACTTAGCGGGCAAGCGACTCTTGATGCTTCGCTGTAGTGTGTTAGCCCCAGGCCCTTTTGGAGATAGCTCTGTTGTTGTTGTGGTAAACCCGCCTTTAGCAGGCCGGGTCACAGGGGACACGCACACGTGCCTGCAGTTGCTTTGTATGTTTCAGTGCCCCCCTGATGAATTGCACACAGTGTGGAGGATTCCAGTGGCCCTTGGATGTACACAAGGTCTGTCTACCATGTACGGGTTGTACTTTAGAGCGTTCGTGCGATGTCTGCGCCGCCTGGCCTGAAAGACTGTGGTCTCAGCTCTGGATGTTTTACCGACGTGAGCGCCCGGCATCTGTGACTGATTCCAGATCGGCGGAAGTGCCTGCTGTCGTTCCCGATACCCGCGCCTCCAGGGGCCCCGACGACCGTGTGGAAAAGTCTCCCCGCCGTACACGACTTTCCAGTACGCGGAGCGGGTTGATCAATGCGGTCGTTCCCAGGAGGGAACGCACCAAGAACAAACCATATGACAGACAGAAGACCAGCACCGGCACGGAGCTCGGTGCCGAGGGACGTGCCCCTATCCGTCCTTGTTCCAATGCCGATCCCCGCTCGTCTCCTAGAAAGCACACTGGCGCCTACGCGGAGTCGCCTCGCCGGCAACGAGCCCACGTCGCCATAGAGCTCGTTTCACAGAGACATTCCCGCACGCGTACTCTATCACGGCACGATGTGGAATCCTCTCAGCACTCAAGATCGGATCGACGCTCTCGCTCTACGGCTCGCGAGCACAAGAGGGATCTTTCTTCTCGTCGGCATAAGGATCCCCAGCCTCTCCGTTCTGCTGCGTCCTCACGCTCGCCCTTTACCGCTTCCCGCCGCTACTCTCGATCCTCTCGTTCCTCCCCCCCTCATTCGTCCACTCGCCCTCCCCGTCGGTCTCGTTCGCCTCCCCGCAGCCGTTCTCCACGCCCTCGTCTACTGTCCCGCAGCGCTCGCTCCCCTGTTCGTCGCTTGGCTCCTCGCTCCCCCTCCCTCCCTTCGTCTTCCGCCGCCGCCTCTGCCTCTCGTCGAGTTCCGCGCGTCAGGAGCCCCCGGCTTCCTCGGACTTCTACGGCTCTCCGCGTTCGGGATGACGAGACCCTGAGTCTTCTTCCGGACGACTCCGTCTCAGCCCTGCTAAGAGCTCTCAGCCAGTCGCCCTCTCCTGGCTCATCTCTCTCGGACTCTTCCGCTTCACAGAGGCTGCCTTCTTCTTCCCGTACAGAGACCCTCCTGGTTCTAGATGAGGTAGCCCGCCTGATTGCCACCACTCTTCCCATCGAGGACTGCCCTCCTTCGCCGCCGCTCAAGAGGAAGGTCTCAGCTTTCGTGGATGCGGGTAAGCAGGTGAAGAGGTTCAAGTCCCTTCCACAGCCCCCTGGCTTTCGTGCTCTCGGTGAAGCCTTCTCCGCTCATCTGTCTTCTTCGGCGCGTGAATCGGATTTCTTCTCGGACCGTAGGTGGCCTCCTGGACTGGACATCGCCTTTCGGCAAGCTTGGTACGCCGGCCATTCCCAAGCCTTCCTCTGCCCTCTACCCCCTGTGGACCCCGCCGCGGTGGTACAAGCAGGTGGGACTTCGGTGCTGCGGCGCGCCCTTCCGAACGGCCTGGAGAAGACAGCTATCCTGGTGAGGAACACGCTAGCTTGCTCTGGGTTCCTGGAACTTCTGACACAGGCTCTCATCCGTCGCGTGGAGGATTCTTGGCACCCTTCCTTGACTCCCCTCCTCGGAGACCTTCTCGTCCTAGGAGAAGCGGCCAACCGTGCGGCGTACCACTCGTCGGTTAACGCGATGGCGGCGTCGGCAAACTGTGACTTGATGCGCAGGGATGCTGTCTTGCAGTCGTGCCGCGGGATGCCTTCGGACCTGAGGACGCTACTTCGTCGTGCCCCCCTGGGCTCCTTGCTCTTCGGGGACACCTGGCAGTCGGTCAAGGACTCCAACTCTGACCTCTGGCCTCGCAAGTCTACCCTCCAGCGCTTTCCGTCAACCCGCAAGGCCCCGGGTCGCTCCCTGCGGTCCTCCAGACCCGTTACCGCCTCTTCCGTCCCCGCCCGGGCGCAGGCCTTTCGTCGCCGTCGCCAAGCCTTCGGACGCCCCGGCCAGTCTAGTGCTCCCGCCCCCACCCCCGCCTGGCCCCGTCCCGCCCGTCGCCCTGGGCGCGGGCGGGCCACTTGACTCCTCCCCTCTTCAGCCCCCGCCGACCGTCCCAGGTCCTCCAGTCGGCGGGAGGCTAGCTCGGTTCAGCAAGGAGTGGTTCCAGCTGTTCCCAGATGACCCCTGGATTTTGGATACCATCACCGAGGGCCTTCGGGTCTCCTTCCGCGCCCCCCCCCCCCCGCCGTTGTGATCTACCCCGGTGTGGACCAAGATTCCCTCAGATCCTCTCAAGGAGCGCGCCTTACGCGGAGAGGTCATCGCTCTTCTAAGAAAAGATGCGACGGAGATAGTGCGACACACGGAGTCTCCTGGCTTCTACAGCCGTCTCTTCGTTGTTCCCAAGCCCGGAGGCAGGTGGCGCCCGGTGTTCGACCTTTCAGCGCTAAACCTTTTCATCGTGGCCACTTCCTTCCGGATGGAGACGGCCCGGGCCCTCCGTGTGGCCGTACGGCCGATGGACTTTGCCGTCAGTTTGGATTTATCGGATGCCTACCTCCAAGTTCCTGTGCATCCCGCCACCAGGAGGTACCTACGCTTTGCTTACGACGGGACAGTTTACCAGTTTCGCTCCCTGCCCTTCAGCCTCAACCTCAGCCTCTGGATTTTCACACGCCTCATGGATGCGGTGATGGCCAAGGCCCGCCAGTCGTCGTCCAGCCCGATCTCCAATTACCTCGACGATCTCCTTCTGAGGAACCAAGTCAAGACCTCGTTGGTAGCCGACAGGGACGCGCTGATACGACTTCTGTCTCGTTTGGGTTTCCTCCTCAACGTGGGCAAGTCCGACCTTACGCCGTCGCGTCACTTTGTTCACCTTGGCATGGAGTTTGCCACCGACCGCAACATCGTTCGCCTGCCGGATCCCCGGGTTCGGAAGTTGGCCTCCCTCGCTTCCCAGTTAGCCCAGCAGGAGGCGGCTCCCGCCAGAGTTTGGCTCCAACTCCTTGGTCTCACCAATGCGGCGGCAGATTTACTCCCCCTCGGCCGCCTCTACTCCTGACCCCTGCAGCTGCACCTCCTGCTTCTGTAGAGACCTTCCTCGGGCTCGCTCTCCACCCTGGTCCCCGTGTCCCCCTTGGTTCGCCCCCACCTTCTCCGCTGGACCGACACGACGTGGTTGTCTTCGGGAGTCCCCCTACACTCACCTCCCCCACACCTGTCCCTCTGTGTCGACGCGAGTCGCTCGGGGTGGGGAGCCCACCTGCTCCCTCAGTTCGTCACCGCCTCCGGCCTCTGGCCTCCAGCTTTCGCGGACAGGCACATCAACTGGTTGGAGCTGCAGGCTGTCTGGCAAGCCCTCGTTGTTTGGGAAGACCAACTCCGGCACCAACAGCTTCTTGTTCTCTCGGACAACGCGACAGTGGTGGCATACATCCAGAGGCAGGGTGGTACCCGATCTCCCGACCTGTGCATGCTCCTCTTCAGGTTGATGCGGTGGTGCGCAACATTGCCCTCCTGGCTCGACACATCCCGGGCAGACTAAATGTTTTGGCGGACTCCCTCTCACGGCGCGGCCAGCTTCTTCATACGGAGTGGACCCTACGCCAGGACATCTTCCGGTTGATCTGCGCCCATTGGGAGACACCGCTAGTGGATCTCTTCGCCACAAGGTGGAATCATCAGCTTCCCCTTTTCATCTCCCCGATCCCGGATCCCTTGGCCTGGGCTGTCGACGCTCTCTCGATCTCGTGGGAAGGACTCATAGCTTATGCCTACCCCCCTACAGTCCTCATCCCCAAGGTCCTGAACAAGCTTCGCGGGTGCAATGCAGTCCTTCTGCTGGTAGCCCCTTTCGCATGGTCTCGTTCCTGGATCACCGACCTCCTCAGCCTCGCCACGTCTCCCCCCCCCTGCGACTCCCCACCCCCCGCACGATGCTCAAGCAACCTCGGCAGGCCCTTTTCCACCCGTGTCCGGAGGGCCTGCTACTACACGCCTGGAGGTTGTGCGGCAAGCCCTCGCCGCTAGAGGCTTCTCGGGTGCAGCAGTGGAGGCTATCGCTGCAGCCCGCAAGCCTTCCACCCGGCATGTCTATGAGGGGAAATGGCGAGTCTTCTGCTCCTGGTGCCACGACCGTCGTCTCTCTCTCACCGAATTGACTGAACCCCAGCTCGCGGACTTCTTCCTCTGGCTTTTCGAGGACCTGGAGTTGGCACCTATTACCATCAGGGGCTACTTGTCGATGATTGCGGACACTTACAGACACCTTGGCCGCTCGGACCCCGGCGCCTCTAAGGACCTCGCCGACTTTATGTCCAACTTCAGCCTACAACGCCCTACTCACCGTTCGCTCGTTCCTCGATGGAATCTCCCGTGGGTACTGACCTGGCTAAACTCTCCCCGCTTTGAGCCTCTTCATCTCGCCCGCCTACCAGACTTGACACGCAAGACCTGCTTCCTCTTGGCTCTCGCCACGGCTTCCCGCGTTAGTGAGCTACACGCACTTTCAACGCGCCAGGACTGCCTGCAGTTTCGAGCCGACAGGTCTGTTCAGCTTCTCACGGACCCTGCTTTTGTCGCCAAAACCAGGTCTCCATTGTCCCCACCACAGCTCATCACATTGCGGCCACTGAGAGAGCCTAACTCACCGTTGGAGACTAGGCACCAGGATCCCGTTCGAGCCCTACGTATTTACCTGCGCCGTACCAAACCTATACGGAGAGGACGTTCCCGCCTCTTCCTGCCACTGAAGCCAGGCAGATCTGATATCTCAGCCCAAACCATCTCCTCCTGGCTTTGTTGGGTCATACGTTCGGCCTACAGGGACCTTTCCCCGCAGGTGGCAAAGACACTGAAGATACGGGCTCACGAGGTACGCGCCATGGCCACGAGCGTCGCTTTCGACCGGAACTGCGCGGTCAGGGACATCGTTGCAGCAGTGGGCTGGCGCACAGAATCTACCTTCTCACGTTTCTACTTACGGGATCTGGCTGGCCAGCGTGACGACCTGGCCCTGGTGGGGGACATCACTGTGGCTCAACACTCCCTCCCGGCGCCTAGGGCGCCGTAGGTACGCACCTAGCTAGGTGGTGGGAGTTGCGATGGAAGGACGGTCTTCAGCCCGTGGTTACAGTGCGGCACCCTCCTCCTATTCGGTATTCTCCCACTTTGTCATGTCATCGGTAATGTTTTTGAAGAAATAAATGCATTTTTCTTTAAAAGGTATTTTTTCGAAAAATACTTACCGATGACATGACCTGGAGGACCCTCCCACCTGCCCCGCTTGCCGCTGTGGAGCCTAAGTATCTAACTGGCTAGTCACACGTTACTCAGTACCGGCTGGGGGCAGGAGCGGGAGACAACTCTCGGCCCCTCTGGGGGTTCCCAGAGTGCCTCCCGGGTTGTGTGGTAACACAACGGGTTCTTAGGCTAGAATTGAGCAAAGTAGTAGACACTCCCACTTTGTCATGTCATCGGTAAGTATTTTTCGAAAAAATACCTTTTAAAGAAAAATGCATTTTTGTTCAGTTATACATAAGTGGCCAGCGCTAGTGGTGTCTATTATCTCAGGCACACAATAAAGTGTGCGCAACAATAGGCGTATATCCACATGAGCCCCTGCAACTGCAGGGGTGCATGAGGATCTGTGCCTCATGCATTTTGGGTTGTGTGTAATGCAATATGCAGTGTGGGCAGAGGCTGGAGAAGTTCATGCGTTGGCACAAAAACCGGCGGCATCTTCTTCGATCATGAAAACTCTGTGACATTCACAGAGCTTAAAGGTATGCGTAATTGGCCTTTTTTTTTTTTTTATGAACATGTAATGCAGCAACCCGATATTTCATGACCGTTATTAATTTTTCTTCATCAGAACATGTACTTCTGAAACCTAGTCTTTTATGTGAAATTAACTTTTGTTTATTGGGACACGTATTTCTGCAACCGAATCTTTTATGCCTGCAATTAGTTCTGTTTGTGAGTCTTTGTGCCGCTGCCTGAACAATGAGCACGGCTAACCCTTTCACTGCCAGTGGTCGCAGTTCGTGTTTATGAAATCTTTGTTAATTCAGCACCAATAAACTCCATCCATCTAAATAATGTGGATACACAGTAGGGTTAGAAAGAGACATATATCCTCATGAGCCCCCGCAACTGCGGGGGCTCATAAGGATATATGCCTCTTGCAAATGAATTGTTTTCTCTTTTTCTTGGCAGTGAAGGGCTAATGTTATTTGGGAGAGACGTCACAGCAATATTCTTTCTCAGGTTTCTTTATGTTCAGAGCTAGGACAAAATGTGTTTCATGGGCGATAATTAGGAATGTCTTTATTATTGATTTGCTGGCTTTGTCATGTCTTCTGTCAAGCTTCATTCTCCAGGAAGTGCTTTGCAGGAATTTGCCTGTAAAACTGGTTCTTAATGTTCTGCCTTGAATAGGACTTTCCTACCCATCTTTTCACAAGCCACATGAGCAAATCAATGAATAGCAGAACATTTTTATGACATTTAGACTTCTTATGCAATGGTCAGGGAAATTTTTTTGTGCAGCATGATGAAAGATGTAACAAGAACATTCGTATTTTACATAGTAAATATTAACCATTTCATATCATTTCAGGCGCACATTCATGAGTCATTTTAACCTCCCAAACTTGCTAGAATTAAAAATATAACTTGGTCATCAAGAGTCGTAGATTCTCATAACCTGCAAATTGCAGTAGCTCATGAGGATCTCTGCCTCTTGCAGATGGATAGTTTTGTGCATGGAGACATTAGGACAGTTTTATCTAGTCACATTGCTTATGTTTTAATGTTTTTCTATTGAATGTCATTTAGCAATTTGTGAAAATGTCAGGAAACATTTTTCCCTCGCCCGCTAGAGTTGAGAGAGAGGGGTGGAGTCCTGCATACTTATTTTATTTATTTATTTTCTTCCATGTGGGAGATTGACTTTTAAAAATATTTGCTATATGTTTATTGCTATAAGAAAGGAGCTAGTTACATAATATACATGTTATTTCTTCATCTTTGTGTCAGATTTTGTTGAATGTTTCTCCTTATATTATATATTACTGACATACCAGGTGTGACAATAAAGAAACAAGACTTTTCTTAAAATAGTTTTATGACAAAATCTGCAGAGAAATTACTCATTGTCCCCTTCAAAATAATCCCCCCCCCCCCCCCCCAGAGTTAATGCACTTCTGCATTCGCTTCTGCCACCCAGGGAAGCACTCGGCAAAGTCCTCCTCCTTAAGGCCCCTTAGCTCCCTCGTCACAGTGGCCTTGATCTCTTCTACAGAGGCGAAATGGGTTCCTTTGAGCACAGTCGTCAGCCTGGGAAGAGCCAGAAGTCGCACGGTGCGAGATCTGGAAAATGCGGAGGGTGGTCGAGAACTGCGATCTGTTTGTTGGCCAAGAGCTGCCTCACACTGATCGCGGTGTGTGCAGGCGCGTTGTCGTGGTAAAGCAGCCACGAATTGTCTCTCCACAGAGGCCTCCTGCTGCGCCGCACCCGGTCTTGGAGGCAGTCGCATCTTCTCCATAAGCCTCTTGGAGAAGTTCGAGACACTCTTCCCCAACTTAACCAGGAATTTCAAATTGATTCTCTGCTCCATGTTTGTGCCACCTCCAGTTGCGTGACAAGGCGTAACAGCAGTGTGATACACAACAGCCTGAACCAGAAGCACAGAGTGAGCGAGGTGAACAATATTATAGCAGAATAGTGGTGAGATGTTGCGCAACACAGTGACATAGCGGTTAGCCAATTGGCATTGAGGCATGAGTGTGGCTTCCACAGTCTCGTTCTTTATTGTCACACCTCGTACTTTGTACATTACACTCCTGTAGTGAAAATGAGGAATTAGGTAATGTATTTATGAGTTAGATACCTCTGAACAAGTGACATACCAAATGTCATGTTTACAGTGTTTTAAGGCTTAGATTTGAGGCTCTCTTATTAGCCACCTAAGAGGAAGCTAATTTTAGCTGGGTGCATGAGGGATACGCCTCATCTGTTATGGTTTGGATGACTAAAGCTGATGGGTACAGTGTGTGGCTTATGATATATACTGAGAATAAAAAGACGTGCAACATCATTCGAGTCATAGGGAACACTTCAGTCATAGGGAACACTTCACTTCAGTTCCCCCCTTACCCCCTCCTCCCCCCTCCCTCCTCCCCCTCCCTCCTCCCCCTCCCCCCCCCCTCCCTGAAGGGGGGCGTAGTATCACATATCCCACTTGGGGGGCCTAGATTTAAATTTCAATGCACCGTGGCTGGAACAGTGGGATATGTGATACGCCCCCCTTCGGGGGGGGGGGGGGGGGGAGGGGGGGGGCTTCCATATGCATTGCTTCCAATCTATAAGGATATAGACCAATGGCTTTAGTTCAAGGGTGGTGCCAGAACAGCTTGGTGCCTGGAGGTACCAAGCTATTCTGGCTGGCACTACCCTTGAACTATTTTAGTCAAACTTATTTCACATTACATACTGGTGTATTCCGAATGATAAGGGTTAAAGTTGAAATTCAACATGTAGTAAAACTGTTGCCGCTAGGGTTTCACGTGAAAGAAAAACAGAAGATAGTGGTAGAAAACCCTTTAAAATAGAAACAAATAACGACGTTTCGGATCAAAGATCCTTCCTCAGGTGACATGGAAACAAACGTAGAACAGAAAAGAACACCAGAAAGAAAAGACGTCATCCTGTATAGAGAGAATTTAGAATGACGTAAAAAAAAAAAAAAAAAAAAAAAAAAAAAAAA
Source organism: Semisulcospira habei (assembly GCA_036245525.1). Lineage (NCBI taxonomy): Eukaryota > Metazoa > Mollusca > Gastropoda > Semisulcospiridae > Semisulcospira > Semisulcospira habei. The sequence goes on from BTPG01000002.1 coordinate 164,062,129, forward strand.
AAAAAAAAAAAAACACACACACACACACACATAATGACGCAAATACACATGCACAAAACACGTAGCACAAAACTTACGTCTATATACATACACGTCACTGCATACATTCGCATTCACTCGTGCCTACTGCAGCTCACGCACATGCACACACACACACACACACACACACACACACACACACACACACACACACACACACACACACATACACACACACTCAAAGGTAGCATCCAGTATCAACAGTGAGGTCAAGCCTGGCACCAACTACCCATCAGGCCGAGCATACATCCCTAGGGGCGAATGTTCAAGCCGCGCGGATGGTAAGTGCCAAGCCTGTCCGCGAAAAAGGATTCTGTCATTTTGCGGCGGATGAAGTGGGATGTATTTTGCCAAAGGATGCGTATGCTGAAATGTGTGAGGCTATGAGGCGGTTCGTTGAAATGACGTCCAACCTGGTTGTTGTATCCGAGGCGGATCGAACGAACATGCTCCTCGCAGCGTTCAGGGAGTGTACGGTATGTCTCCCCCACATACAACATCTTTGGGCAGTGAGAACATGAGATGACATAGACAATATCCGATGACTGGCATGTGAATGATCGGTGGACATGAAAAGATGACAGGGGTCCGGTGATGACGGGGGATGTGTTGATGTACGGACATGCTTTGCAGTGTGGTTGCTGACAAGGGTGTGTGCCAGGTGGTAAGGTGTTAGATGCGCGAAGTGAACTGTGAACAAGATGATCGCTTAGGTTAGTGTCACGTTTGTAAGCGACCAGCGGAGGCTCAGGAAATATGTCTTTCAATACTGTGTCATTCTGAATGATGTGGAAGTTCCTGAGGAGAATGTTTTTGATGGGGATGTTGTGAGGATGATACGTGATACACAGGACCGGCCGGTCCTCTGCAGCACTGTGAGTTTTCTCCCTCAAAGCTTCACTTCTGCTTGTGGCCTCAGCCTTAGAACGAGCGGTGTTGACGATGTCTTGGGGGTATCCCTGGTGTGAGAAGAAAGTGGCCATGGTTTGGGTCTGGTTGGTGAAGTCGTCGTCGCTGCTGCAGATCCGACGGAGTCGCAGAAATTGGGAGAATGGGATACCGTTTTTGGTGGCGGCAGGATGGCTTGATGAAAACTGCAGGTAAGTGTGGGCGTCGGTGGGCTTGTAATGGACGGTAGTATGGAGTTTGTCAGAGTCGGCTTTGGTGGATATTCGGATGTCGAGGAAGGGCACAGACTCCTCGGAAATCTCATGCGTGAATCGGAGAGACGGATGAAACGATGAGATGAAATTGATGAATTGAAGTGTGTCAGTCATGCTTCTTGAGGTGACGCCCAAGCAGTCGTCGATGTAGCGCTTGAAGAGATCTGGCAGAGGTCCAGTGTATTGAGTGAAAATCTTCTCCTCCACGTAGCCCACAGACAGACAGGCATAGGAGGGCCCCATTTTAGTGCCCATGGCGACTCCTTTTTTCTGTTTGTAGTGCTGACCCATAAATTGAAAGGAGTTCATGGACAGCACCAGTTCGGCTAAGCGGAGGATGGTTGTGGTGTCGATCTTCAGATGATGTTTGCAGATGAAATGTTTCAATGCTATTAGGCCGTCTTCATTAGGGATGTTGGTGTAAAGAGCCTCTATGTCCATAGTGAATAAAATCTTGTGTGTTGCTGCGTCAGGGAAGGTGAAGCGATCCAAAAGGTGAAGGGCGTGGTTAGTATCTTTTACATATGTGGGAAGAGCACGGACCAATGGCTGGAGGATGGAGTCGATGAACTGGGATATAAGCTCTGTGGGACAAGAGCAAGCCGAAACAATGGGGCGACCCGGTGTGTCTGGTTTGTGGATTTTAGGGAGGACGTAGAATCTTGGCTCCTTAGGCTCCCTCACCACGAGTGAATTGGCCTGCGATGGTAATTTTCCCGCAGTAATGGCGATGGTAATGGTTTGCCTCACCACTTTGTTGTCAGACGCGGTTGTCTTAGCAGGGATAGGTAGGTAGAACTCGCCGTCCTGTAACTGACGTTCAACCTCTTTGACGTACAGATCCCTACGCCAAACTACTACCGCGCCACCTTTATCCGCTGGTTTAATGACGATGTCATCACGTTTCTTCATTTCCTGAAGAGTCTTCATATCGGCGGTGGTCATGTTAAAATGCTTGACTGGCTTAGATCTGATCATGGCCACGTCATCTTCACATCTGTTGATGTATCTTTCCAAGGCTTTGAATTCACCTACTTTTGGCGTCCACATGCTCGGTTGATAAGGAAAAGACAACTTGTCGTCGTCGTCATCACCACTGGTGTTCTGGTGAGGGGCTCGAACACCGCCAAAGTGGGCTGCTAGGCGGAGTCGGCGGAAATATTGTTGAACATCAAGCAAAGTGGAAACGTGATCAGCTCTAGGCTTTAAAGGAACAAACTTGAGTCCTCGAGAAAGTACCTGTCTCTCAGCATCAGAAAGCTGAAGATCGGGTGGTATGGTTACTACAGAGGCGGTTATGTTGTTAGTCCGCTGTGGGGGGATTTGGTTGCGAGAAGGCAACAGATTACTGAGCTTTTTCTTCTTAGTGTCAACTAGGGAGTCATAGAATTCCCCGTTGACCACGCGTGTGATCTGTATGATTGTAGAGCAAGTTGTCTGATCACATAAAGTGAGCATCTGACGGCGAAAGTGGCCCAGACTTTTGTCTATGACTTTCAGCTTCTGCGTGTAGTGATGGATGGTCGTGTTCATGAGGCGAGCAGCTGCAGTGGTCAGGATAGATTGTACCGACCGTTGGCTCGAACGTGGAAGAGAAGGCGAATGATGAAAATGTAGAGCAAAACCTTTTGGTATTACCTTATTACGGGAGCAAGTGCGCAGGAAATGCACGTGGCTACAGAATCGCGTCTTGTCCAAAACAGTCTTCAGATACGCTACGCCAAGCGACTGAGGGATAGTAGGTAAGTTACGAAGAGAGTCCAGCGCTTTGCCGAAAATTCAACATTTGGGAGTTGTCTTCTAAAAGCTGCATGAACCTGTTTTGAGTGACCACCTTTGTGACAGATCAACTCTCATTAAAGACCATCATTTAGTGGCAACAGCTACCTAAATGATGGTCTTTAATGATAGGTGACACTGTTTGCCATGAAAGATTTCTTATGAGAGAGCACCGATCTTTTTACCCTTATCGTTCGGAATACACCAGTGTGTGAAATAAGTGTGACTAAAATAGTTCAAGGGTAGTGCCAGAATAGCTTGGCACCTCTAGGCACCAAGCTGTTCTGGCACCACCCTTATTGAACTAAAGCCATTGGTCTGCATAAGTACTATAATGTAGCTTGCATTTGGCAGTGTACAAATTTGAAGCTTTTAGCCTCAGTATGATATGGGTTAAGGCTACTGTGTTTTGCACAAACAAAAAGCAGTAGCTTGAAATAGGTTCTACCATATTTCAGGAGGTAGATCATTTCTGGGATTCTTCACAGAGGATTGTTCATCGGCAAAGAAAAAGAAAGAAGATTGATCATGATAGTTCAGTGCTGATCATGCACTACCTTTGAACTATCATTCTCAGCTTTTTATACGCTGTATTGAATCAGGGTTGTGTGTATGGATTAACTCAGGGTGTTTAGAATCGCTGTAATGTTGTTAGTGCAATTTTCATGCTGGCAACATGTGCTGTTTGTGTGCATGTGGCGAGCTGGAAAACCCATTCAAAATGTATTACCCAAGAGGGAACAAAAGGTCCTCGGGCCGGCGTCAGCCGTAGCTGGCCCACTCACAGCTGTGCCTGGGCCAGATATGGCTGATGCTGGCCCGAGGACCTTTTGCTAACTGGCTTACACGTCTCACTCATTTTCAACTTTGTTCTTCAAAGTGTGAGGCAGTGTTAAATATTTTATTCCCAATTGCATTGCTGCTGCAGCTGTTCTTCTTTGCATTTTACGGTTGTTTGATTGATTTATCAGCGATATGCACTTTCATTGTTTGTCCAGATGGCTCCGCGTCTGGCTTCACAACTTTTTAATTAAATTTTCCTACAGCAAAGCGTGTTTGCAAGTAATATTACACATTCCCTAACTGAAGCAGTCATTACCAGTTTGCAAAACATAACACGCAACAAGGATTTGGATTGACGGTGATAGTTTCAAGGCGGGTGCCAGAATAGCTTCATTGTTATCTGTAGGTGCCAAGCTAGTCTGGCTTCACACTTGATGTGTCACAGTCACTCCATTCAGTGTGAGGTGTAAATGCGTCACTGAAGTAACAAAAATGATTGCTGTTGTGCTACTGGCACTCAGAGTGTGTGTGGTGCAGCACAATACTTAACCATTTACATCCTGACACACAATCGCAAGAAATACATTTGACTATGATAGTTCAAGGTTGGTGCCAGAATAGGTTGGCACCTGAGGCGCCAAGCTATTCTGGAACCACCCTTGAACTAAATTGGTTGATCTAATTTGTAATGTAGCCTTCATGGGACAATAAGCAACTTTTTGGCTCACATGCGAAGCAAACGTGAGTATGTTTTGGGCCAGTGGTCATCCATCCAGTGTCCGGTGTCCGTCCGCCGGCCATCATTCGGCATCCATGGTAAACTTTGACGTTGGCATTTTCTCGGAGACTATTCAAGCCATAGTCTTCAAACTTGGCCCAAGGATACTTTGTGGCAAGACCTTTCTAAACATACCAATTTGAGTGACCTCTCACAAAGGTCAAGGTCACAGGGGATCAGGAAATATGTCAAAAATAGCTATATTTTGACATAATTTATTTTTTCTCAAATACTATTCACAACTTCAAACCCAAACTTGGTACAAAGGTACCTGATGGTAAGACCTTTCTATGCAGACTAATTTGGTTGATCCCTCAAAAAGGTCAACGGTCACAAGAGCACAGAAAATAGGTGAAAATGGCCATTTTTTGACAAAGATGTTATTTTTTTTAATACTGTTCACAACTTCAAACCCAAACTTGCTACAGAGATACCTGATGGTAAGACTTATTTATGTATACTAATTTGGATTACCCCTCGGAAAGGTCAAGGGTGACGAGGGCTCAGGAAATGGGTCCAAGATAAGCCATATTTTGACAAAAGATGTTTGTTCTCAAATACTATTCACAACTTCAAACCCAAACCTGCTACAGAGATACCTGATGTGAAGACCTTTCTATGCACACTAAATTGGTTGATCCATCAGAAAGGTCAAGGGTCACGAGAGCTCAGGAAACAGGTCAAAATAGCCATATTTTCACAAAAAATGTTTTTTCTCAAGTACTATTCACAACTTTAAACCCAAATTTGGTACGGAGATACCTGATGGTAAGACCTATCTATGCATACTAATTTGGATGACCAGACGGAAAGGTCAAGGGTCACAAGAGTCTGGCAAATGCATGTAAAATGAATTTTGTAAATAAAATTGTAGGCATTATCAACATTTTCCCAAATTTTTCAATCAGATTTGGCACAAAGATAGGATAAGACCTTTCTATGCATACTAATTTAGTCAACTCATCACAAAGGTCAAGGGTCACGGGGGTTGACAGATGTGTGAAAAATGCTTACATTTTCAGAAAATATGGATTTTGCTGCCAGCCCTTGTCACAAAGGTCACACATATATAAATCGGTCATACGCGTGAGCCATAATGGCTTTGCCATTCTTGTTTTTTTTTTAAACTCGGGATCTGGGCTTGGTAACAGGCATCATGCATTACTCTTGTGCTGCATTTGTCATTGCATCTGGCACCGAGTGTGTGTGTGTGCAATACATTATGCATTAACCCTTTTAGCCCCAAGGTCCCATTTCTCAAATTTTGAAGGTGTTGCCTAACGACTATTTACAAGTTGCAGGAGATGGCTTGACCATGATAATTAAAGGGTAGTGCCAGATTAGGCGCCAAGCTAATCTGGCACTACAATTGAATCATCATGGTCAAGCCATCTCCTGCTGTAGGGATCTGGGGCTAAAAGGGTTAAGAGTTTGATTTTTGTTACATTTTCTTTTGTTGTAGTATAACTGATTTATAGGTATGAAAGAAAGACCTGTGTGTTTTATACAGTCAAACCTAGGTACACCATCCACCCAATGAACTATCCAAAAGAGGTCACCTTTTACAGGTGGTCTCCTGACACAGGGTGATGTCAGTAACAGAAATAAGGCCATGGGACTAAAAATTTATGGTCTGCTTAGACAGGCAGCCATGTTGAACAGGTGATTGCTTTGACACATATGACTATCTTCATCCTTATTAACCCTTTTCATCCTGATACACTACTCTGCTTGAAATTAATTTGACTATGATAGTTCAAGGGTGGTGCCAGAATAGCTTGGTGCCTCAGGCACCAAGCTTTTCTGGCACCAGCCTTGAACGAAAACGGTTGATCTGAGTCATAATATGTATTGTAGCCAAAATGTAGTAAAACTGTTGCCGCAAGGGTTTCATGTGAAAGGAAAACTTTTGTATTGTAGCCTTCATAGGACAATAAGCAATTTTTTTAAAAAGTCAGCCTCAGGATGTAATGAATTAAAATAAAGTTTCAGTTCAGGTAGTTCAGTAAGATATATCCTGCATATGTCTTCAGAGGACGTTTTCTACACAACTGGTTTCTTGAAAAATCTACGCCTTTCACAGTTGAATGTATGCCTACTGTATGTCTATTCGGTTTGCGCCCTTTTTGCTCTCTTCCTCATGTGCTGTGGCTTCACAGTGGAAAATACAAACAGGAAATCTGAAACTCAGCTGGCGTGCATTTTGTTTGGTATGGTGTTTATTGTGAAGCAGCCGGAGCAAGGCATTGATCACGTCATGTAGAGTACACTCATGAATAGCACGTCTCCATAGCAATACGCAATTACAATTTCAATACATGCAGATTAAATTCCCCCTGCAACCACCAGACCGAGATAAAAACAAGCAGAGGGACAGTTGGAGAAGATGTTTCTTATGTTCAGTAAGCAAAAGGCCATCAGGCTGACGTCAGGCCCAGTTGGCCCACGTGACTGGGGCCCGACGTCAGCCCGATGGACTTTTGCATACTGGGTTATGTACAGACACAGCATAACGTTCAATGATTCATCACAATGTAGACCATTCATTACAATGTAAAGCATTCAATACAATGTATATAGCGTTCATTACAATGCACAGCATTATTACAATGTATACAGCATTCATCACAATATATAACAGTATTAATAATAATAGGCATGCGTTGCTCTGCGATTTTCAACTTTGGACCATGCAGCTCAAAGCTGTAAGGTACAAAATCACAGACCAGCACACACGTGTAACATTCATTGTAACCTACACTGTAGAAGAGTAAGCAGAGACGTGTTACATATATCAAACATATTGTTACTTATGTCTCTAAGTAGGTCGTATTGCACATCAAATTCAACATCAAATTCCATTAAAAAAAACATGAACTCCCTTTTTAAACGTGGCTGATAGAACATAGATAGGCCATGACAGCTTCTGTAGATGCCATTTTCATTAAGCAGTCATCTTCCTCCCATTAAACCCTGACACTACAAGATGCAGATCGACCATGATAGTTCAAGAGTCGTGCCAGTTCAAGGGTGGTGCCAGAATAGCTTGGTGCCTAGAGACGCCAAGCTATTCTGGCACCATCCTTGAACTGTCATGTTTGATCGGTCTGTTGAATTGTATTGCATCTTGTAAGTTTTCTTTTCCTTTTAGGTTTAGTTTCTTTTCCTTTGGTTGGAGATACGTGTCTGTTAGTACAGTGTATAGCATAAGACAGCATAGCGTCAAGTTCTGTAGATGAATAAAACACAAAATACTATGGTACACATATGATAACATGTTTGCGTCCCATACATGCAAATCATAGACTTCCAGATGTTGAAAAAAGATAAATTTCACTACAAAATGGTGCACAATTTATTTGTAATGTCACCTATGAAATGACAGGCTGTTATCTGCACCAAAGCACCTGACATACAACAAAAAGATCTGCGTTGCGTGACCACCCTTATGAAAGACCATTTGTCATTAAAGACTACTTAGGTTGCCATAGCTACCTACTTGTGGTCTTTAATGACAGGGGGCAGTTTTTGCCGTTAGACTTCCCTTGGCTTGAGAGGGCACCTGTCTTTTAACTCTTTTCATCTTGATACAATTTTGCTTGAAATACATTTGACTATGACAGTTCAAGGGTGGTGCCAGAATAGCTTGGCGCCTAAGGCGCCAAGCTATTCTGGCACCACCCTTGAGCTAAAATGGTGGATCTATCTCCTACTCTGCAATAGCACCTTCATAGGACAATAAGCAAAATTGAAAATTCAGCCTCATGATTCAAGGGGTTAAGACCACTTTTTTCTAGCAAAGTGGTGGTTACTCGAAACAGGTTCTACTGTATTTAAACAAAAAATACTACTAACCCCCTTTTTCAAGCAGCCACCAGTACTGTTTACAGTACCGGTGACTGCACGCACACAGGGTTAAAGTAACAACAAATTAAAAACATGTTTACATATGCGTTGAACAAAGGTAAAAGACCCTTAATCCGTCGGTAAAACAATAGGTTGCTCAGTTTGAAAACATAACTTTTAACCCCTGGGCCGATAAAGACAACACTGGTGGAAAAGATGCATAAGCATGCATCTTTCTTCCGACAAGTATCAGTAGCTATCAAGGAGTTAAAGTAACGTGACCTGTCCAGCAGAAAAATGATGTAATTTAAAACATAAATATACTTATTGTGCATTTTCTTTGTAGCATTTGTGCATTGTTTTTATAATAAAGCGATTAACCCTTTTCATCCTCATACACCAATGCTTTAAATATATTTGACTATGAAAGTTCAAGGGTAGTGCCAGAATAGCTTGGCACCTCAGGCACCAAGCTATTCTGGCACCACCGTTTAACTAAAATGCTTGATCTGTCTCTGAATCTGTAATGTAGCCTTCATAGGACAATAAGGAATTTTTAAAAGTAGGACTCAAAATGTAATGAGTTAATGTTTCACATTATTCCAGTTGACATCTGTCTGACAGCATAGTGTTTGGGGTTTTCAGACAACACTTTGTGCCACAAGACGGCATTAACAGTATTTTTCTCTCGCTGGAAACTATAAATGTATGTTTATTTGTTGGAAACATGTCATATTCTACATTTACATTTTTGTTCAGACACTTTTTATATTTTCTGCTCTTCCGGACGTTTCTTGGACATTTGTCACATCGTGCGCGCACAAAAATATTTGTCCCTGAAAAACCCGCGCAATTTCCATATCTGATTTGAAAAGTAAATGAAAATGTGTAATCATATACAGTAACACTGAAACAAATGCAATGCACCCTTCTTATTGCTGTACAGTAAGTAAAGCACCTTCTACTACCTTTGCGTGTCGGTAGCTGTTTTTGGCATGATGATTCCTGTAGGAATTATCGCGACAAAAAACGCTACCGACACTCGGAGGGTGAAAACACAACAGAAGCTGTTTTGAGCGACCACCTTTTTGATAGATCACTTTCATTAACCCATTCAGCCCTGATGCACTACAGCAGGAGATGGATCCAGGGGGGAGGGGGGGCCCCCACCCGACTCCAAATTTGTTAAAATCCTAGCGTGGTGGAGGCCTTTTGCATGAGGTTCAAGGTCCCAAACAAAAAGTTGCCCCCCCCCCTCCTCTGGAGCTAAATGATCCGGCACTGGGATCGACCATGATAATTCAAGGGTAGTGCCAGATTAGCTTGGCGCCGACAGGCGCCAAGCTAATCTGACACTACCCTTGAATTATCATGGCCGATCCATCTCCTGCAACAGGTGCATAATCGTTAGATGATGCCTTCAAAATTTGGGAAATACGCGCATCGGGCTGAATGAGTTAAAAGACTACCATTTGGGCTTCTACCCAGTACTGAAGCAAAGACCCACGGGCTGACGACGACCACAGTGGACATACACAGAGCTGTGTGCAGGCCCACTGTGGCCGACGTCAGCCCGAGGCTCTTTGCTTACTGGGTACAGCCACCTAAATAATCTGATGACATGTGATAGTTTTAGCCCTTCAGGACATCACTTTAGAGAGAGAGAGAGAGCACGTGTCCTTGCGGAACCGCCCTATTGCTGCCAGTGATCACGAATTTTGCGTCTGAAACGACTACACTGAACATCTTGTCAACAAGACAAAGTTAGGCATACAGAACAAAGGACTAACAAGAGACATAAATCCTCATGAGCCGCCCCGCGACTGCAGGGGCTCATTTGGGTTTATGACTATTGCAGTTCAGTTATGCTAGTCTTGGGTTAAAATCACATTTCTCTTGCAAAACAAAATTATGTGATGGTCAAAACCGGTTCTACTGCAAAACAGCTTGGTTGATTGATTAGTAATTCCGGGTTTAACGTCCACGGCACCGAAGTGATAGATGGACGGCCCTGACGGGTGGGTTATGGGGGACAGGGAAATCTATTGCTATGGAGTACGACCTGAACACTGATCAACTCAGGCGCACTCCAGCTGTGCCACTCTGATTTACCAGGACCTTTCAACGGAGATGCTATTGAACAAATCCGTTTCCCCCCCTGGATTGTGAGTCCAGCTACCGGGGGCAGGACGGGGATTCGAACCCACGACCCGCCGATTCCCTTCGTTCTCCTGCTGCGACGCTTAACCGCCTGAGCTATTTCGGACTCCAACAGCTTGATGAACCTCCCAGTTACTTTATACTGATGTGTGTTTGGTCCTTCCCTCCTACTCCCCCCCCCCCCCCCCAGGTTCTACTGCAAAACAGCTTGATGAACCTCCCAGTTACTTTTAGTGATGTGTTGGTCCTTCCCTCCTACTCACCCCCACCCCCCCCCCCCCCAAAAAAAAAAAAAAAAAAAAAAGAAAATTAAATAAAATTAAAAAAATAAATTAAATAAATAAAATTAAAAAAAAAAAAAATACAAAATGGGTAAGTACCGCAGCACTGTGACTTTCTGATAATTTTACCTTTAGTGTACACTTATTTGCGTCAGGTGAATACCTTTATGAAAAGAGCTGGAAAGAAAACCTGTTCAGCAAAACTAATGTATGCGAATTTGTAATGCTGCAGAATGGAATGTATACACATTTACAACATTGTGATGTTATCATTTATTTACATAAAAAAAGTGTCTCTGGCTTTGGCTGCTGGCAGAGTGTTTGGTCGAGGTGATTCTGGCAGGAATCACCTCGACCAAACACACTGCCAACAGCCAAAGGGTCCATACATTCTGTCTTGTCTCCCAAAAATAAAATCTAAATAAAAGTAAGTATATATCATGCAATTTATGTGCCTCTTGTGATTTTGGTCTATATGGCTCCAAGGCATAATGTCCAAAATCACAAACCACAACACAAGTCCACAGACGTTCAAAAAGCTTTTTAGCAAATGATTTAACAAATAATAATAAATGCCATGCCGAAAACCATAAGAATGTATAACTCAAACTGTGTGTCAACTAAATACTATGATTACAATAAATGCAAAACAAAATTTAACCCTCTGGCCATAGGCAGAGGCTTTTGATGCGATAATTCCCGCAGGAATCATTGCAACAAAAAACGCTACCATCAGCCAATTGCAGGAATCATCATGACAAAAAGCGCTATCAACAGCCAAAGGGTTAACAAACATGCTGCATCATAATTACAGTATTGAAACATTTCTTATATGTGTGACGCTCTGTGATTTGGGACCACATGACTTTCAGACATAAAATCCAAAATACCAAAACAAAAACAAACAAAAAAAAAACGTTTAGGGCTTAACGTCTTTTGTCCACCACAAAAGGTGATTAAATTTTCAAAGACGGGGCACCGAATAGGGTCTGAACAAATTTTGACCCAAGCTGGATTCAAACCCGGGATCTTTTGGTCGAGAGACCAATACTCTACCACCGAGCCACCCAGCTCCCCAAAATACCAGAACAGCACACAATAAAGACATGTACCTGACGAAGCACACACACACACACACACACACACACACACACACACACACACACACACACACACACACACACACACACACACACACATAACATGCCGCAATGTACTTCAAACAACAGCGAAAACACTTACGGGCATCACAGACTTTATAATCGTTAAAAATTTATCTCCTTAACCCTTTGGGTGTCAGTAGCGGTTTTATTCACGATGATTCTGTCAGGAATCATCACGACTAAAACCGCTACTAACACCCAAAGGGTCAACTCACTTGAGACATAGAACATCGGGACACACAACATAAAGTCTCAAATCCATTGCAGCACATCTCAAATGTATATAATTATGTCCCAGAAACAGCTGTTGGAAAAGAATAAATCATGATAATCTAAGGGTAGTGCCTAATCAACCTGACACCTTCAAGCACCAGCACTACCCTTGAACAAAAATGGCAGAGTGCCATACAAATGGCACACTACCCTGAAATATCATGGTCAATCTATCTTGTGCTGTTGGCGCAAAAAAAGAGAGGAGATATCGTCATTAAACCTTTGGCTAACAGTAGCGGTTTTTGTCCTGCTGTAATCACCTCGACAAAAAAACGCTACTGATAGCCAAATGGTTGAAAACATGTAGGCGATGCAATTGCTCAGGTTAAATGTATTTATCTCTGTGTACACTACACACTTCAACAGTATAACATATATACAACATTATTATTGTATATGATTATTTTAGCCCAAATATATACTGTACTTCAATATTTTAACCCCCTTGTTTATGCATCCACCAATACTGTACCGTTCACACTATTCAGCCTTGACGCACTACACCAGGAGATTGACTGACTGATAATACAAGGCATCATGCTAATCTGGCACTACCCTTGAATTGACATGGTCCATCCATCTCCTGCAACTGGTATATATTTGGGAAATGTGGTCTTGAGGTTAACCCATATCATACTGAGGCTAAAAGCTTCAAATGTGTACACTGCCATATACAGGCTACATTATAGTACTTACAAAGAAGGATATAGACCAATGGCTTTAGTTCAAGGGTGGTGCCAGAATAGTTTGGCGCCTAGAGGCGCCAAGCTATTCTGGCACAAACCCTTGAAGTATTTTAGTCATACTTATTTCACACACTGGTGTATTCCAAATGATAAGGGTTAAATGGGTTGCAGTGCCCGTGGCTGTACCCACAGGGGGTTTCAAAACTTAAGAAAAGCAACTCTGAGTATACATATGCAACATATTCTGTGCGCGTCCAACCAGGCTAAATATCTCAAGAAAAATTTAACAAAACAATTGTAAGAACATTGGTATGCAATGAAATTATTTTTGCGTCAAAAGGTTAGGTTTGAACAACACGAAAAAGGTATTGTAATTATGAAGTCAAACTTAAGACGATCGTACTTGATGGCTCAGAAGATATTAACTGACGTTCAAAAAAAGAGTGTGTAAATCATATATGGCCAGCCATAGTAGGTTGAAAAAAATCGCAGTATGCACACAAGAAAAGTTTAATAAGAATTTATCTGATTAAACGGTAATATACATGTATTCTAGTCAATTAGGTCTGTCAACAGTAATAGAACTTTGTTAACCCCCTTGTGCATGCAGCCACTGGTATTATAAACAGTACCGGTAGCTGCATGCATATGGGGGTTAAAAGAAAAATGTTAAAAAATGCTTCATTTGTCAATTTAAGAAAAATGTTATAAAATGCTTCATTTGTCAATTTATGTATTAATTCTTCGTTTATTTGATACGACAACTGCCAAATTTCACTAAAATGTCTTTGTTCAAAGTTGCTTCCACAGCGCAAAATAAAAACTATTATTACTGGTAGGATTTAATGCCTACCCGGTAGCAGGTGTCAGACTCTATCTCATGGCGGGTAAACTTAATACAACAGCAGGTCATTATAGCCCTTTCCTGCCACTGTATGTACAATAAATACACTGTAGGTACATTTTTGTTTTTTTGATTCATTCATCAACCAAAGGCCAACACCGTCCAAGGAACATGGATACAAATTGGTTTCAGCAAGAGGCATAGATCCTCATGAGCCCCCGCAATCGCAGGGCGCAGGGCTCATGAGGATCTATGTCTCTTGCCGTTGGACCGTGTTCAATCGTTTTCTCGGAGGTGAAGGGGTTAAGCTGTTGGCGTGACATTTTGTCGAGGTGATTCCTGCAGAATCAGCAACAGCCAAAGGGTTAAAACGCTCCAGGATATCGTGGTGCATGGGAGAAATCAAGTTAAACAGTATTATCTGCACTATCATTGTGCTGAAATCACTGTGGTTATAAATAAAAGCTTCCAGTTAAGGGCCACAGGCCTGCTTACTCGATAACAGATTCCAGGTATATAATGGGGATGACTCGTTATAATAATCAGTCCCCAACAGAACCTGGAGAGAAAAAAAAAAAACAAAAAAAAAAAAAAAACATAATTGTACACTGATCAACAAGTACAAACAACACCAGCGACAAGCCACTGTACACCTACAGTGAAATGAAAAGAAGCAGATTGGATTGCTCATTGGATGATGAATTCAACACTGCACACATTCGCCCCTTCTGTACCAATGATAATAATAATAATAATAATAATAATAATAAGCGCATTAAATAGGCGCTTTATCCCAATTGAAAATCGGCTCAAAGCGCCGCCGCGAACTGAACCCAACAAGCACGCTCACGTGAGTCACGCGCATTCACTCACACACTGTACATAAACACAGAACATTCACGTGGTGATCACGAATTTCACGTCTGAAACGACTCCACACTCACACATTCACGTGAATAACAAGGGTGTAAATTGGATATAAAAAAAATAAGCATACAGAGCATAGGACTGTGGGGGCTCATGAGGGTTTATGTAATAATAATAATAATAATAATAATAATAATAATAATACCGTTATTATATATTATGTCTCTTGCAGCTATGTCTCGTTTGCCTTGCCCTGGCAGTTACAGAGTTAACTTTTTTGAGACGTGCCGCATCCAGATTCGCGGCGTAAAGCTGCGAATCCGGATGCGGCACGTCTCGAAAGAGTTAACCCTTTTAGTCCCACGGGTGCATTTCCCAAATTTTGGAAGTGTTACTTAACAACTATGTATCAGTTGCAGGAGGTGGATTGACCATGATAATTCAAGGGTAGTGCCAGATTAGCTTGGCGCCTTCAGGCGCCAAGCTA
Organism: Semisulcospira habei; assembly: GCA_036245525.1. Classification (NCBI taxonomy): domain Eukaryota; kingdom Metazoa; phylum Mollusca; class Gastropoda; family Semisulcospiridae; genus Semisulcospira; species Semisulcospira habei. The sequence goes on from BTPG01000002.1 coordinate 164,077,278, forward strand.
ATCTGGCACTACCCTTAAATTATCATGGTCAATTAATGTCCTGCTGTAGGGTGTTGGGGCTAAAAGGGTTAAACTGTTGTGATACAGTAGAACCTTTCTGAGCAACCACAACCTTTCTGCAAGAAAAATATGGTCTTATGTGACAGGTTCTCTCTAGTCTAAGAGAAGACTTCTTGTGGGCAACATGTTTACCTGTCATTAAAGACCATCATTCAGGTGGTTGCAGCCACCTTCCTGATGGTCTTTCATGACAGGTGTCGCTCAGAACAGGTTATGCTGAGGGTGGTCGCTCAGAACAGGTTATGCTGTTTTATTGCCCCCCCCCCACCCCACCCCCACCCCCACCCCACCACCACCCCTCAATTTTGGGAGGCGCCTGTAAAGTCTGTGCTGTATCCTCTGTGGAAGATTAATCAGCCAAATTGCCGTAAAGATTGGTGGATGATTAGCCACGGCAGTTAAGGGTAGTGCCAGATTAGCTTGCCACCTTCCTAGGCACTGAGCCAATCTAGCACTGCCCTTTAAATTTCAATGCCTAGACACCCCGGGCCACCCCCCACCCCCCCGCACCCCCCCCCCCCCACCCCTTCTCCCCAACCCTCTCCCCAACCAGGTGTTCTTTTTTAGGATGAATGTGTATGGGCTGTGGTTCGTTTGTTTCTTCTTATCACAGGTCATTATAGATGTCAGCAAGACTTTAAGAGATCTATGGAGGGCAGTGCCAGAATAGCTTGGCGCCTTTAGGCGCCAAGCTATTCTGGCACTACCCTCCAACTACCATGGTTGACCGATGTCTTGTACTGTAGTATATGTCACTTCTGAAGGTTTATTGCCATGATGACTACAGACTACATGGATCAGTGCATTAGCATTTGCATGGTAGTGTAAATTTCTATCTTTACAGAATATCAGCATGTAAGTAAATCAAGATGACTCTGCCGTATCATGTCCCATAACCATCAAAATAAATTTGTACACATTAAAGCGTATGATATATCCAGCAACTTTGTTATAATGAATTAATTCCTTCAGTGCTATGAATACCTTGAACACTGCTCCACTGAAGGTCAGACATATCCTCATAAACCCTTGTCATGTATATAAGGCGTGATTGTTCCAGCAACTTTTTAAAAATCCTAGCAGTCAGTGTGAATTCATAGCGCTGCCATATTGATAGCGCTGCTTCATTTGTACTCAAAGGTGCACCTCTGGAAAATGATCTTTTAACATGTAAATTAGCCATAAGGTTGAAATTCCCAAAGTTGGGATTTAGTCCCTGCAGGCTACATTACAATTCATGAGACAGACCAACCATGATAGTTTAAGGGTAGTGCAAAAATAGCCTTTTGCCTGAAGGGAGCAAGCAATTCTGGCCGACTACCTTTGAACAATCATATCGATCCATATAATGTTGTAATAACTATCATTTGTCGTCACAGTATTACAAGGAACGAGTATTATGAGTGTGTCATGCTCACAGTTGCCAGCCTAGAAACAAATACACACTCAATGAAATAATAATTCCAATCCTTCATGTGTGCATGGTTTGACAGGAAAGACTCTATTATGGTGCTGCATTCATTGTGGCTTATGGTTTAAGCGAAATGGTTCAAACATGCGGTAGTTATGAATTGTTCTGCTCAGCTAATTCTCAGTACAAAGCCGGACTGTCTTTCTTTTAGTTTTGAACACAGACCCTTCACCTCATTTACAAACTACGATAGTACAAAATGGTCAACAAGTAGACACAATAGTCCTATACCTTTAACATACATTAATGACAGTTTAAAGTGTGCATGCAGAAACAGAAAATGGTCATACCATTAATCCCAATTTTTGTACTGAAGACACAAGTAACCTTAGGAAAAACAGAAAAGGATTAAATCTGTATACCAGAGACACAAGTCAGCCATGTTTTCTACTGACTGAAAAGTATAATAAAACAACATGAGAATCGCATAACGGCAGGTTGTCAATTGCTGTTTGGTCACACCAAAATGTTCACTCTTTTATTACCGGCTGGATGGGCTGGCATGCAGTATGCTGAGTGACTTAGCAGTGAGTCTTAATTCATGCCCGCTGAAGGATAGCTTTCTCAACTTTGGACAAAAATTCGTAACTCTTGGAGATGTCCATCCATACAGACTGCGATCCCACTGTGTGAGACGGATTGACCATGATAGTGCAAGGGTAGTGCCCTTGCACTATCATGGCTGTCCCATTTGCCGCAGAGAAATATTCAAGGCAAAAGAGTGTCAAGGACTACAGCACATGTCTCTGTTCTTGCGTAGGACGACTGGCAAATCTTAGGCCAGTAAGGTACACACACACACACAGTACTGAACTTTGCCACAATACCTGGGCAGAATATCATATGCACTACCCAAAAGCACAGACACATAGCTCAGGGGGCTTATTCTTATACATTTACATGTAACATGGTCGCAATATCTGTTATTAAGAATAAACGCCTACTCACACAGACAAGTAGTAAAGGATCATGTTAAAACCCTGTTAGGATGGAACAAACGTTTGCTTCAATAATAAATACAGGGTTTTATCTCATTGACATTTTAAACTTTAATTTTACACACTTCACATTATTTTTCACATCAATGATTTTGCCATTTTGCAAATTTCAGTAAATTCGCTCGCAAGTATAAACAGGTTCTTTATGATGGTGCAAATGTCAGTAAATTTGCTCATAAGTTTAAACGCACGCGTGCTTTGTGGCTTTTGGATGTTAAGGATGAGACAATAGTGATCTGCACAGCAAAAATGCGAGTTGGCCTGTGATTCTAAACATTACAACTTTGGGCTATAGGGTCCAAAATCACAGATCGATGCACAAATATGCTCATACTGTATACCAGTATATATTTAACCACTTCCCTGCTAGCTGATGCTGATTGTGTTTCTGAAATCTTTGTTAATGCAACCAGCAAAGTGGTGTTAACAAAATGCATAGATTCTCATGAGCCCCCGCAACCGCATGGAATCATGAGGATCTACCCAATGTGCACAAGGCCATTGGGCTGACATCGGCCCGATGGCCTCTGCGCGCTGGGTATGTCTCCTGCAGTTAAATTGTGTTCACTTTTTCTCTGCCTCAAAGAGATTAGCACTCTGCTGTCGATTCTATGTATCCATTAACTGATATTTGCACTGCGGGGTTTGCATCGTTTGCAACACACACATTCATCTCCAGCTCCACACTGTTCGAGTCCTCATCTGGTGGACATTTCTTTGTGGCGGGGCCTTTCCTGTCTTTGTTTAAACTCTGATACTCGTGACAGTCTTTGTCTGGGTTGTGAGCAAGTTGTTCGTACAGTGATGAGCATTTTTGGTGAGAGGCGCTGTTATCTTGGTGGTCGGGGGACGGTTTGTCGCTACTGGCATCACAGCTTGTGCTATTTCTTGGTGGCAAGGTCTTCGGCGATGTTGTAGGTGATGGCGGTTCGGCAGACACCACTGCCGGGTCGTCTTTAGTTAGATTCATAACAGCTTCCTCCCTCATAGACACTCCCTCCTTGCCTGCTGATTCTGCTGACTTTTGGGGGATATTGTAGTATTCCTTGGCGTCTGATGCTGCCCCTTCACTCTCATGTTCCACGTGATTTCCATTCTCTGTGTCCTGCGATTCTCTCTCCAAAATGTCTGCGGTACCTTGCAGTACCTCTTTGACATTAGTGGTGTCACTAGGCTCGCATGAAATGGTCGCCCCCTCCGTTCTTGTGTCATACAGCGGAGGCGCCGTTGCTCTCATGAAGGGGTCTTCCTCGCTGGCGCCACTCTGTTCCTTGAAAATATCCGTGTATCGAGGCAGTCCAGAGTCATCAATCTCTGCATACACCGACTCGCAGACCTTGTTCTCCGTCTCCTCATCAGACAGGTGGCGCTCCTTCTGACCCTGCAGCTCGGAAGATTCCTCCTCTTCTGGAGGACAGACAACAAAAATAGCATCATGTTGCTGTACATCGCATTTTATTAGTTAGCCCTGTGTACATGCAGCGATCAGTATTGCTGACAGTACCAAGGATGCACGTACAGAGAGGTAATCCAGTCAGCCTTGAAACACCACCACAAGATACAAATGGATCGTAATAGTTGAAGGGTGATGCCGGAATAGCTTGGCGCCTAGAGGCGCAGCATCACCATTCATCTATTCTATCATAGGCAATCTGTCTCCTAAACTGCAATAACTCCCGGCAAACCTGACCTTACGACTGAAAATGTTAAGTCAGTATGACCACATCTTCCATTACCACCCTTCTGCCCTTTCTGCCTGTCTAAAGCCCTGTCCATTTTTGAAAATGTGCACACGTTTGCAAGATGTAATGCAAATAAAAAATTGAACAGACCAAAACACACAAAACTACATAGCAAATATAGCATACCTTCTGCACTTGCATAGATGTGTCGACGCTCTTCACATAACAGTGAGCATCTGAAAAATGAACAAAACATAAATATTATGTGTAACATTACAAGTGGTCAAACATTCTTTGGGGCATGACACTATACCTTTAAGGTTCATCTATTCAGTGAGCCCTGACACAAGACAACATCGTTCAAGGGTGGTGCCAGGATGTCTTGGTACCTAAAAGTGCAGGGCTTTTCTCACGCCACTTTTGAAGTATCATAGTCGCTGTCTTCTGAACTGTAATTTAATCTTTTGAGAAAAACTAGCTAATTAGTACATTGTGTTTTGTCTTCAGAGTGTGTTATTTATTTAACCAAAAATGTACACATGTTCTTGTCTGCAGATGATACATCAATACATCAATCCACCCATGATTGCATCCATCCATCCATCCATCTATTCATTTTTTCATTTGTCCTTTCCATTCATCCATTAATATCACTGAAAAAAATTTAAACCAATTTTTAAAACAAATCTGTTTAAGGAAATTTCCCGTTTCTCTCTGATGTAACATCCATCAATCCATCCATCCACCTACCAACACACTAACTGGTCCATCAGTCCCATGCATCAAGCAATAACGAACAATAATAAACCAAACAAAAGGAACAATCTTTTTCAACAAAATTAAACTGCATGTGCCCTGTTCACGTTTTGTTGTTTGTTGTTTGTTTTTCTTGCGGTTTGTTCGTCTCTTTATTTATTTGTTTTTCTTGCCGCGAAAGCTGGTTTAAATGATGAGATCCATCCATGCAGTCAAAAAACTATAAATCCAACAATCTCAATAAACTATTAACTCAACAAACTCAATGAACTAGAAATCTAACAAACTCAATAAATTATAAATCAAACAAAACAGTTTTTTTTTTAACCCATATCATACTGAGGCTAACAGCTTCAAATTTGTACACTGCCAAATGCCATATGTACTTATAGATGAGGATATAGACCAATGGCTTTAGTTCAAGGGTGGTGCCAGAATAGCTTGGCGCCTATAGGTGCCAAAATATTCTGGCACTACCCTTAAACTTTTTTAGTCAAACTTACTTCACACACTGGTGTATTCCGAATGATAAGGGTTAAACAGAAATAGCTAATGACTAAACACAAATGTACACTGACTGTTTTTTCTTGCGACAGAGGCTGATGCAGATGATGAGAATGACGACGAAGAGGGCAGCAGCCGTGGAGCCAAGCACGATGGCCAGGAACTTCTCGTCTGAAACATCCAGTCCTGATGAGGCTTCCAGACCGCCTTCAAGCACAGTAAACCATGTAGCAAGCGTTACTTAATAGAGCCTAAATACTTAACAACCGACACATAGTCAGAACAACAGTGCTGATATATATTCACAAAAGCAAGCACATGCGCAAGAAGCACAGATCTTCATGAGCCCCTGCAGCTGCAGGGGCTCATGAAGATCTGTGCCGCTTGCCTGCAGGGGCTTGTAAGCTAGCACACACACACACACACACACACACACAGAGAGAGACATGGGGGACTCTTGAGAATCAATGTCTTTTGCAGATGGATCATGTTCACTATTTATCAACAGTCTAGGGGTTAATTATCTCAGGGGCGTATCTGGGATTGGGGGGGGGGGCAGATCCCACCCCCTCCCCAACCAAAAATTCTTTAAAATGCTATAACAAAGTCCCTTTTGGGGAGTTTGACCCCACCCCCACCCACCCCCATCCCTTCGACCCGCCCCTGTATCTACTCGTCAAAAGTGTCCAGACCCACCCCCTCCCCCCTACACCCTACACCCTACCCGCTCCTTTATGTATTATTTGCGCATGTGAAATATCTCACCATCTTCACAAGTGGGGTCGCCCTCGCAACACGATGGCTCCATCTTGTACATGACCTGTTCCTGTGACGGCAAGTCCACAAGGTCCAATCTGCAACACGTGAATATGTCTTCCTGTAAAACTGCGTCAACTAGGGCAGGTACACATAAACATTACCATAAATGATAATAAAATAATGCACACTTGATAGCTGAACAAACGAAGAACAAGTGAACGGATGAATAAATGCGCGGTGGTTCGGCGAGTGAATGGATGGATGCCGGATGGATGGATGAGTGGGTCGGTGAGTAAATGGATGGATGGATGAACGATAAAATGAATGGATGATCTGAATGACTGGCTGGATAGTATGGAATGAATAAATGAATGAATGAATAGACGCCGAGATTGATGACTGATGCGCAAACAATGCGGCAAACATAATCTGTCTCTCTAAGGACTCCCTATCGTCCTTATCCCAGTCCAATCCTGACAACACAGAGAGAGAGAGAGAGAGAGAGAGAGAGAGAGAGAGAGAGAGAGAGAGAGAGAGAGAGAGAGAGAGAGAGAGAGAGAGAGAGAGAGAGAGAGAGAGAGAGAGAATGACAATGACAATGATCCTTTATTTGACAACGGTAAAAGTTTTGGTAGTAACAACCATTTTTCGAACTTGCCGTTGCTAATCTACTGATTACTGAGTTACTATCGCACTAATTGTTTCCTACTACTGAACAGGGTAACAAAAATTTTTTACAAGACACAACACAAGCCAAGAAAGAAGAAGAAGAAAAAAAAAAACATGTAAGGGGGAAGTGACATAGAAATTACCAACTTTACTGGTCGGGCATAATGACATGTTGCGAGGTTTAATTAAAATAATATAATAAGAATACACGCAACCTAATACGCATACATAACGCATGCACATTTGAGCACGCCACTCTCTATCTCTAATATACACGTACGCACACGCACGCGCATGCACGCACGCACAAATGCGCGCGCTCACACACACACACACACACACACACACACACACACACACACACACACACACACACGTGCACACACACGCTTACGCGGCTTATAACGTTAAGCTAGTCAGTCACATGAATAGCTGGCTACACACAAACTGTACCGAATAAATATGAGTCATCGAAACCTGGGATACACGCAATTAATGATCTAATCACAAATAGTATTTTTCAATATGTGCACAGTCACGGGGATGCTGCTGACAAAAATAAGTACTTGATAAGACTGACTTTAAACGAGAAGAAAGTAGCTGATGTCGTGACGTTTCTAGGCAAGGCATTACAAAGATGTTTTTACCGGGTTTAAAAACATAATATTATGACTGCACCATTCATCAATATCTTGCAGTGTGTTTTGCAGTCGTGAATTGATGTTTGATATATCCTTATCTGGCGTGTGTACAGCGGCATCATCTGCAAACATATCACATGTAACGCTTTCATTTTTTATCGCAAGAGGAAGATCATTTATGAACAAGCAGAATAAAAGGGGACCAAGAATAGAACCCTGTGGTACGCCATGCTTCACTAACCCTAGATTCGAGTATGAGCCATTTAGTAATACCTTTTGTTTTCTGCCTTCGAGATAGGATTTGAGAAACAACGCCGAGTTGTTGGTATACATAGATACTTTCTTGATCAGTATTTCGTGGTTTACTAGATCAAAGGCTTTACGAAAATCTAGAAACATGACTCCTGTAAGTTTCGAGTCGTTGATGGAAGATAACCAGGTGTCTATCATCCGTATCAGCGCAGTGTGACATGAGTGTTCTGATCTGAAGCCCGACTGTAATGAATAGATTAATCTTCGGCTTTCCAGGTATATAGATAGATGCCTGTGAATATGCCGTTCTAAGGGGCTTGGACAGAACAGGTAGAAGTGATATGGGTCTGAAATTATTAATTTCACTAAGATCTTTAGATTTAGGTAGATGTATTACTTTCGCGTCTTTAAATGCGTCTGGAAAACAATTAAAATTAATACAGAGGTTGTAGATATAAGTGATACTCTCTACAATGTATGGGAGGGATATCTTGAGTATTTTCGCACTAATCTCATCCAGTCCTGATGATTTTTTATTTTCCAAGGATGTCTAATTCACCAACTTCATGGACCGCTATAGTGGGTATGATGAAAGGTTTTGTGCCGGCAGTTCTCTGCTTGCAGAAATCGACTAAGTTGTCCGGGCATACATAGTCATGCGACTCAGTTCCCGGCGGGATTAATGATTCTGCTACGGTGACGAAGTGGCTGTTGAAGCTGTTTGCTGTGAGATGCGGCGGTAAAGGCGCTGTTCTTTTATTCGTGCCTCTAGTAACTAAATTTATCGCACGCCATATTGTGGCACAGTCTTTACTTGAGAGAGAGAGAGAGAGAGAGAGAGAGAGAGAGAGAGAGAGAGAGAGAGAGAGAGAGAGAGAGAGAGAGAGAGAGAGAGAGAGAGAGAGAGAGAAAGAATAATCCTTTATTTATTTGACAACGGTTAAAGTTTTGGTAGTAACAACCATTTTTCGAAATTGCCGCCGTTGCTAATCTGATTAATTACTATTGCACTAATTATTTTCTACTACTGAACAGGAAAAAAAAATACTTGACAAGCATAAGCCAATAGAGAAGAAAAAGGTTGTACATTGCTTAACGTCCCGACAGCAACAAGACTTTCTCAGGACGTGCCTGCACTGCTGGTGAAAAAAACTAAACAGAATATTGAATGTTTGTCGCCAGTCGGTCTAATACGCTAAATAAACCTAAGACCATTTAGCAACACACATCCAATATCAAGAGCTACAGAAAGCGCAGACAGTAGGGAGAGTTTAAAAAAGGAAAATACAGGTGAATGGACCAAGGGTGTTTCTACACATGCCCCAGAATAGAGGGGAAAACCCACCCTGTGGGGCTGACCAGGGTGACCCTGGGAACTAAAAAGTAGTTAACCCCACACAAGTCCCCCAGGGCCGCACACCCGGGTGGGGTGAGAGAAGAAAAATGTAAGGGGAGAGTGACATAGGAATTACCAGCTTCAACTTACTGGTCGGGCATAAACACATGTTGTGAGGTTTAATTAAAGTAATGTTATAGGAATACACGCAGCCTAATACGCATACATACGCATGCACGTTTCCGCACGCCACTCTGTCTCTAATATACACGTACGCACACGCACGCGCACGCACGCACGCACGCACGCACGCACGCACGCACGCACACACACACACATACATACACACACACACACACACACACACACACACACACATGCACACACGCGCGCTCGTGCGGGTTAGGACGTTAAGTCAGTCAGTCATATGAATAGTTGGCTGTACTGAATAAAACTGAGTCATCGAAAATGGGATATATGCAGTTAATGATCTAATCAGAATAGCATTTTTCAATATGGGCACAGTCACGGCGGTGCTGCTGACAAAAACAAGTACTTGATGAGGCTTACCATTTAAACGAGGAGAAGGTAGCTGATGTCGTGAGGTGTCTAGGCAAGACATTCCAAAGGCTAAAGCCGGCCAGAGAACGTTAAACTCGTTTTATAGAGATCAATTCTCGGTCGCGGCACAATAAGGGATTTTCTTGATCTGGAGTACTGATGATGATGACTAATTGATTGATTGATTGTACATTGCTTAACGTCCCGACAGCAACAAGGCTTTCTCAGGACGTGCCTGCACTGCTTGTGAAAAAAAAAACTAAACAGAAAATTGAATGTATGTCGCCAGCCGGTCAAATACGTTAAATAAACCTACAACATGGGGCCTAAATAAAGCTAAGACCATTTAGCAACACACTTCCAATATCAAGAGCTACAGGCAGTGCAGACAGTTGGGAGAGTTTTAAAAAGACAAATACAGGTGAATGGACCAAGGGTAGACAGAAACACATGCCCCAGAATAGAAAGGAAACCCACCCTGTGGGGCTGACCAGGGTGACCCTGGGAACTAAAAAGTACCTAACCTCACCCAAGTCCCCCAGGGCAGACCCGGGTGGGGTGATGATGATGACTAGGCGGTAAATAGCTGCGTGTGATATATCGGGGTAGCTTATCGTTTAATGCCTTAAACATAACCATTCCCTTATTGTAACAGCGCTGGATCAATCAGTTTTCAAGTGAGGGGGGGGGGGGGGTGCTCAACTTTTTTTCTTCTTCTATTGCCAGGGTCTAGTAAATATCAAAACACCACAACCAAAACTGTTCTTCTGACATTTTTGAAAGTTTCTAACTGGTGTTACGTACGGCACTAAACACAAGCGTGACAACTCAATTTTAAACACACTTATTTATAGTTTGATGCCAGCCGAAAGGGGGGGGGGGTGCTGTAGTACCAAAGCACCTCCCTGGATCCGGCCCTGTGTAAGGTAAGAGAGAGAGAGAGAGAGAGAGAGAGAGAGAGAGAGAGAGAGCAAAAGTCCATCGGGCCGACGTCGGTCCGATGGCCTTTTGCGCATTGGGGAGCCTTGGCGGACGCAGCCGGGTAGGATGCAGGTAAATGCAAGGCACGTGCATGGTAAATGAAAGCACTCGGCACCGTCACAACACCCAAACACATGATGCCTCAGACCGAACACAGCCAGAACCAACCCCCCCCCCCTCCTTCCCCCCCCCCCTTCCGTCTGCATGAGGCGCTGATCCTCATAACGAACATGACGCTTCAAGGGTGGCACTACCCTTGAAGACAAAAGGAAAAGGCAGCCTCCAGCCGGATGGAAGGTTGCAATCAACGTTGCAAAGTGTGTTCTCTGACACGTGCCGATGTCAGTGTAAGAAAGTAGAATGAATGGTACAGCCAAGAGGGATAACTATATCACAATTTTCTCTATCCCATAAAGCCCCGACATGCTACGACAGGATGTGGATCGACCATGATAGTTCAAGGGTGGTGTCAGAATAGCTTGGTGCCTGTAGGCGTCAAACCGCTATTCTGACACCACCCTTGAACTAGTCATGGTCGATCTCAGTGTCTCCAGAACTTGTGATGTCTAAAAATTAATAATTTCAGCCTCAGGATGTATGTAAAGTGTTAAACCGGCAAACGCAGACTGAACGTCCGCGGGCCTCGTCCTCCGTGTGAGGAATATGGAAGTAAATATGTATCTTCACTCACGACCCCCTCCCCCCAAGACCCCCCCCCCCCAATCTCTCACCGCCGACCCCGCAGGAGCGGATCAGTTACCTCGAGGGGGAGGGGTTCCAACTTTTTGTTTGGGATCTTCAACATACTACAAAAGACCTCCCCGACGCTAGACGGCTTCCAAGGACCGAAAAATCGAAAAGCGGGAGGAGGGGGAGGGGAGGGGAAGGGGGGGGGGGGGAGTGCATGCGTGTGTGTTAAGACTCTCATCGTTCGCTACAATATCAAACAACGGGGAAGGGGGGGGGGGGAGGATGCAGATGGATGGTTGTAATAGTATTGACCCCTATGACCCTCTCCGCATACAAATAAGGATGAAAATGGTGCCAGATTCTCAGAGCATAATACAGACAAGTCTATTACAATTTTTCGGCCATAAAGATAAACATGAAGTAATTTATTTTCACACAGCTTGCCTCCAGCCCAAATCATCTCACGGACAGACTGAGAGGTAAAGATGACATTTTAAATTTTGCTGGAAAGCAGAGCTCACACACCCTACAAAGCTCACAGTGAGCTTTAATGAAAGCAAATCTTTGCCGGTGGTCTCCAGATTCGCTGAAGAACGTCCCAGCGAGCAAAAGGACATCTGCCGACGTCGGCCGTAGTTGGTCCCACGCACGCTGGGCAGTGCGCGGGACCAACTACGGCTGACGTCGGCACAAAGTTCTTTGCTTACTGGAGGTGCCAAACCTGGAACGGTCGGCTAGAGAAAACAAACAGCTCGACCAATGGAAGTAATTTCCACCTGGCAGGTTTCCAATTTTAGGGTCTCTGTGTCATCTAGGAGCAGAACTATTTTTGCAGGATGCTCGGATGGCCATCGGACCATCATCTGAGGGGCTCATGAGGATCTACTCTTCTTGCTAGCAGACCACAGTACCGTCCTGAGTTGCAGGTGAATGTTCAAAGCAGATAAATTAGCGCTAACAGATAACGAACTTCTGCATTTTGTTTTTTTGTTTTTTTTGTTTTGCGTATTGTCTTGCTTCCCGCCCACTGCATTGTCAGGAATTGCACGTTATGGATAAATACAGGTTATTGAACTAAACTAAACTAAACTAAACCAAATTAAACTGGATTGAATTGAACTGAATTTAATTGAACTCAATTTAACTGAATTTGAATTTTCAACATCAAACAACGCAGACATCAAAACACCACCAGGTCTACGATTTGTCATCACGAGATCACTGGCTGTAACCTGTGCTGAGTACAAGCCTGGCCCAACTGATGCGCAATCACACAATCCACCCACCAAACAGACAACCAACAACTCCGTGGTATGGTGGTCAATGGCCATGACGAAACGACTCTTCCCTGCACTCATTAAACCACTCATGCAACAAACGCCATATACATGCCTCTTGCGTATTTTACTTACGACTTTTGTACTCACTGGGAGGAGTAATTGGCTGAACAATCAATGACGATGGTTCTATGGGACCCGCACGGAAAACTAGCCGCCTCACGGTAATTACAGGTCACTCTGACCGCTCTCTACGCCGGCCATTTTCGTCGGCAAGAGGCATAGATTCTCATGAGCCCCTGCCGTGCAGGGGCTCAAGAGAATCTACACCTCTTGCGATGACTGAGAAATCGGCATTAATTACACACTAAGACTGGTCAGGTGAATTATTCTGGGTTAACTGCAGGTGTAGGCCACACCCAAGACACTTAATTGACCGCGAATTAGATACCGATATTGATACAGTCGTCTTTGATGTCGGCCCACCAATCATTCTTTAACTTTCGAATACTTCCCCTCCCTCCACCCCCCCCCCCACCCCCTTTTCGTTCCTCGCCCACACTCCCTCCCCTCCCCCCCCCCCCCCCCATTACAGTTACAGCTCAGATTTTGAGCTGCATACGGCCATACAGATGAGGCCCAGTCCAAGTACCCTGATGATGCTCATCTCATAGCATGTCCGTTGAAAGGGCGGTCCTGGTACCGACATCAAACGAAGCACGGTTGCAGTGCGCTTGAAGGTTGGTTGGTTAGTTCGGGTTTAACGTCCACAGCACCGAGGTGATCATGGACGGCCCTGACGGGCGGGTTATGGGGGACAGGGAAATCTATTGCATATGGAGTACGACCTGAACACTGATCAACTCAGGTGCACTCCAACTGTGCCACTTTGATTTACCAGGACCTTTCAACGGACATGCTATTGAACAAATCCGTTTTTCCCCCTGGATTGTGAGTCCAGCTACCGGGGCCGGGACGGGATCCGAACCCATGCGCTTGAAGTGTTCAGTCGTATTCCATATACAATAGCTGTCCCTGTCCCGCCCCCCCCCCCCCCCAACTTAACCCAGCCGTTCGGGTCGCCCATTATCACTACGCGCCGTGTACGTTAACTCATTCGCGGAAAGCCGTATCCAGATGCGGCTGGTCGCGAATGAGTTAACCCACAACACTGACACTGACATTCACGTGAAGCAGACACTGCAGCTGGGACCAATTTAGGCACACAGTCAGAACATCGGACTAACAAGAGCCGACACGCCTCTTCAAGATAGGCAGCGTTCGCCTAGCCCCGGCAGTTCAGGGGTTAACACCGCCGCACACCCCCCCCCCAACTAACCAATGTCCTGACAGCGCACAACGGTAACCAGACCCCCCCCCCCACCCCCCTTCTCTCCAAGTGGAGCTAGTGGCCGACGGCTGTTTTGCTGTCATCAACGCTAATGGTACTCATTGTTATAATACGGACGCGTAGCGCGCAAAAGCGGATCCTCGGTCCGACGTCGGCTGTTTCGGCCCGCGCGCACCGGCCCCAAGACCTTTTTGCTCACACAGCCAAGTGGCGCTATAGTAGCCTGGTGCCAGCGGCTGTTTTGCCGTCATCAGCACCGACAGCAGGTAAAACCACGCAAAGTGCCTGGTAAATAGCCAACAGCAGCAGGTGCACATTGCAGGCTTCCAGCAGTCACCCGATACACTTCTTCCACGCCCACCGCCAGGAGAAGTTGATGCAGCAACACAGTCTTTTAGCTCGACACCCGGTACACACATGTACCTTTAACCCTTTCAGCCCTGAGATCCTGCAGCAGGAGATGGATTGATCATGATAATTTTCATGATAAATCCATCCCCTACAACTGGTACATGGTCGTTAGGCAACACCTACTAAATTTGAGAAATGTGACCTTGGGGCTAAAAGGGTTAAATACCAAAGTCCAACCGGCAGTATTCCAACAGTCGCCTGATATATATCTTTCACGTCCAGCGTTTGCATAGCAGCAGCAGGTGCACTTGCACATCGTTACAACAACTGATCAGACTGAGATGACAAAAGAACCCGAATTTGTACATTGATTGATCACAGGCTTGCATGGGGTGATCGTTGTGTAGCTGCTCATACCTGAATACGTGTAGCAGTAAATACCACTATTGATGCTATTTACGACTGCCGGTGTTAAAAGGTGGACAGTTATTAACGATTATCCCATGCCTGTAGTTTTTACATACAATGCCGATAGATCATTAACCCCTCAGTCCGTAGAGCTTTTCATCGAGGTGATGCCTGCAGGAATCGCGCCTTGACAAATGCCGCTACCGACAGCCAAAGTGTTAGCTTGCTTACAACAAAGAACCGGCAGATTTCATGATCTTATACCTTATATCATTGTGACATAAAACTTCGTTTCATTGCATGAAAACCAGCAAGTTCATGTACATCTGTGTTCCTCCACAACTGTAAGTCCTTGTTTTTTCGTGTGCTGGAGATCCATGATATCTGAAGAACGCAGCCACTTGTCTGTTGAGAGTACTTATATTGTTTTCGAAGGACAACGCTTCTTTCTTGAACATAGTCCAACTGCAAGACCTAGTGCCATGAAGGTCCTCGGGCCGTGCGCAGGCGAACCTGTGGCATCTTCGGCCCGAGGACCTTCTGCTATGCGTGGATTCGTCAGGCTCAGCACCTCCGAACAACGAGTCGGACCACAGCGCCTGTGACCTCCACCCTCGATTTGTTCAAACATTTCAACAACGCTAGGGTCCCCAGTAAGCGAAAGGTCCTCTGGCCGACGTCAGCCGCAGTGGGCCCGCGCACGGCTGTGCGCGGGCCCACTGCGGCCGATGTCGGTCCGAGGACCTTTTGCTTACTGAGATTGCTGTGACAGGGGTACCGTCACCACTTTTCGTCAGGAAGACATATTGGGTGGGGGGGAGGGGGGGATGATGCATGACGTGCATGGTGATTAGAAAAAGAAGAGATGATAATTTAGCATCCATATTCTACAGATCAACCCAGTGGGTACAGAGATTTGAATTTCAATAGCCTCCTCTCCCCTACAGACCACTTCCCTCCCCCGTCCTCCTCCCCCGCCCCCCTCCCCCCCCCCAAAAAAAAAGCCTCCCCACAACCCCCTCCCCCCACTCCACACCCCACCCTTGCCCCATTTGTTGACTGACTCCCGGAGGACACAGGAGGATCGCATGTCCCCAAAAATCGTTGCTACACTCGGCGGTTCCGGGCCTGATCGATGCCGGCCTGAATGGCTTTTACGCTGCCCTGCGTCTCTGCTTTCCACGCCGTAGCCTCTTTCACGTCCAGAGCCAGCGTTTCATGTTTCAATGCCACTGTCTCTTTCCATTCCAAAGCCAGCATTTCAACTGGTCACTGTCTCTTTCTACTCCAAGGCCAGTATGTATATTTCCATGTCAATTCCTCCGTCTATTCCAGAGCCAGTATTTCAACTTTCAGTATCAATGTCTCCTTCTAGTCCAAGGCTAGTATTTTCCGTTTTCAACGCAGTCATCACTTTTGATTTTAGTGTCGGTTGCGAGGGGACAAATCGACCGTGACAGCTCAAGGGTAGTGCCTGGTCAGCTTGGCGCCTGAGGCGCCAAGCTGATCAGGCACTACCCTTGAACGTGTAAATTTTTTTCACAAGGTTTTCATTTTCCTGCTCTGTGCCGTTACAGATGATGGACGGCACCAGGCACCAATCTGATCAGGCACTCAGCCTAAACTATCAAGGTGGAGTCACTTTACCACTCTATGACATACTACGGTTCCAGTTTCCGTATTCGTGGTTTGGTTTGTAACTTGCGGCTCCAGGCCGCAACGACCAAAAATCTCGCAACAGCACATTAACCCCTGCCGGGGCAAGGCGAACGCTAACCGGCTGCAAGAAAGATAAATCTTCATGAGCCCCCGCATTTGCGGGGGCTCATGAGGATTTATGTCTCTTGTTAGTTACACCTTCTTTTTCGCCTAGATTAATTTTCCACATTCACATATCACGGTCTTCTTCACGCGAATTTCGGTCAGTATGCAGCCGCTTCAGACAGCAAAAATTCTTTATCATTGGCAGGGAAGGGGTTAAAGCAACCTACCCCAGGCAGAAAAGGGTTAATAATCTGTCGCAACACCTCGTTTGTAAATGTTTTCAGTATGTCTTACTTTAACCCATTCAGCCCTGACGCACTACAGGAGATGGGTCGACCATGATAATTCAAGGGCAGTGCCAGATTAGCTTTGCACCTGTCAGCGCCAAGCTAATCTGGCACTGCCCTAGAATTATCATGGTCGATCCATTTCCTGCAACTGGTGAATAGTCATTGCATGACGCTTCCAAATGATTTGGGAAATACGGCCGTCGGGCTGAATTGTGCACATACCAAGGTGAATTACTCAGCGCTGGACAGACAAACAGTTAGATCCCCTGTCACCGCATATCAGGCACCCAATCGCCAGCCTACAGAACTGAAAATACGCAGGTATAGAACAAGACCATTATATACACCCCTATACGTCGGGCTGAATGAGTTAACGCCTGACAAAACGACTAAGTTAAATGACGAAGTTTGAATGTCGTGAAATGAAAGACTATTCTGATCTCCTTTTCCTTCGTACGCATAAGAGTTTCTTCCGGCGCTGCGCACAGAAGGCAGTGGAACACATCTGATAAGTGCGCCTACTCACATGACCGACTGTGAAAAGACGGGTAGAGAAAGTCCCAGCTGAGGCAAAACAGCATTGGTGATCCGTCGATTCGACGAAGTTTAGCGACCAAAGCCTGCCATGGCGCATATCGCCCTTAACCCTTCAACTGCCGGGGAAAAGCGAACGGTATCCAGCTGCAAGAGACATAAATCCTCATGAGCCCCCGCAGTCGCGGGGGCTCATGAGGATTTATGTCTCTTGTTAGTCCTGTGTTCCTTACCCTTATTTTTTATCTATTTACTTCTGTTTCTTCACGCAAATGTCGGTCGGTCAGCGTGCTCCAGTTTCTGACGTGAAATTCGTGATCACTGACAGCACAGGGGTTAACTGAGGTTTCGGGAACTGCACGGGTCCAAGGCTCGAGAAGTTCTCCTTGCCAGCGTGGCTCTTTGGCAGGGAATCAAGCTGTCGCAAAAATACTCCTGTAGCGGACCTCAAGAAATACACCCCCCCCCCTACCCGCCCCTCCCCCCCCCCCCCCACACACACACACACACTACCCCCCCCCCCCCACCCCGTCCCCCCCCCCACCCCCTGGCCCGACAGTCAAACACTTCGATCTCTGGTGTCGGTTTTCACTGCCCGCTGCGCCCCCCGGCTCGCCCCTTTCCTCCCCCAACCACCACCACAGGTTTGGGTTCTGTACCGATGGCACTGTCAAATACATTATCCCCCCCCCCCCCCAACTGGTCAATTTATCAGCATATAGTGTTTGGACCGTGTGGTTCAATGCTGAGAGTTAACACGTTCGCGACGTACTGCATTCGGATACGCGGCCAGTAGCCGCGTATCCGAATGCAGTGCGTCGCGAAGGAGTTAACCCATTTCGCCCCCAAACACGATACTACAAGCGACAGAACGCCTTTAACCCTTTGCGTGTCGGTAGCGGTTTTAGTTGCGATGATTCCTGTAACAGGAAACCGCTACCGACGCGCAAAGGGAAAATATATATTAGCACAATTGTACCGGAATAACTTGGCACCTAGACGCCTCGTACCACCTTTCAGCTATCACAGTCTATTAAGAGAATATCAAAGACAATAAGTCCAGTTTTGCGAGAAGCGAGATTTTCACTTTAATACGAATGCAAGTTCCCTTTTGTGAAATCGAGATTTTCATTGTAACACAAGTGAATTTTTGTGATTTTGATTTAACGAAAATGTCGCTTTTCACCCAAAAAATGGACTTGCTTTTTTTTTTTTTTTTTTGCCTCCACACGATAGAGGTATTCTTGAACCACTCTTGAGCTATCACGGTCGATCTTTTTCCTGAACCCATTACATCCTGACGCTGATTTAAAAAAAAAATCCTTATTGTCCTATGTATGAAGGCCACTTACAGCTTAGGAGATATATCAACAATTTTAGTTCAAGCATGGTGCCAGAATAGCTTGGCGCCTAAGGCGCCAAGCTATTCTGGCATCACCCTTGAACTATCGTAGTCAAATTAATTTCAAGCCGTAGCGTATCAGGATGAAAAGGGTTAAAGAGTCTTCAGAGCACAACCCCCAAATTTGGGCATTCTGACCTGAGGGCGCAAAGTGTTTGAAATTTGTCTCCCCTCAGTTCAACCGGCTGCAGAATGTGTTTCGGGAATTCAACGCCGAAGACCTTCATTTCTCCAAAGACCAAGAATGCGAAGTGGTGTCTGCAAGAGGCATAGAACCGCATGAGCCCCCGCAATGCGGGGGCTCATGTGGATCTATGCCCCTTGCACTTGGCTATTTTTCTCGCTGTGGTATAGGGCTGCGATAGGGTTAAATTCGGAAACACGGCGAAATGGAGTGGCTATTTGTCAAGTTCCCCAAAGATTGTTCGCCTCATCGATACATTCTAACGGAGAGGTTGGTTTTGAGAGAATTTCGTGATTTTTTTTAAAAATTTTTTTTTATATATAATGTGCAAGAGGACAAAATGGAGTGATATTTGCCAGGCTTCCCAAAGACAGCTCGACACATCGACATTTTCACAAGGGCCGGATGATTTCTACGAAACCAACATTGTTTTTCTTTTTCAGTTTTTTTTTCTCCCTCCAGAGTTTTAAAAGCCCGCAACATGGCAAAATGGAGTGGCTATTTACAAAGCTTCCAGCTTGATGGTTCTGAACGTCTGAACCACAAGGGGTGGCTTATTTTTGCGACACAATGTTTTGTTATCGCATTTGAAAAAAAAATCTACTTTATTCGTTTTCTTTATAGGAAGAGTAGCGGATTTTTATTTTTGTTTTCGTATAATTTTTTATTTTATTTTATTTTTCTGTTTATTCGCATAACACACACAAACACACATAACACAACCAAGTTACAACTGCAGAATTACAGAGCCAATACAATATACTACGCATAACTTTCGACCCTAACGAGAAAGCATTTTATTATTTATTTAGTTGTTTGGTTTTTTTTTTTTTTTTTTTTTTTTTTTTTTCGAAACGAAGACCGTTTTCATTTTCGGTTTTTGAAAATCCGCAACATGATGAAATGGGAGGGTTATTTGCCAGGCTTTTGGACTTTGCCGAATTCTGCTCTCGCCCGAAGCGGATGGCCAAGGCAAAGGCCAATCAATCGAGTCAACAGTCGTTGGAACTCAGATAAATCGAAAGCGGTGATCTCTAGCAAGAGGCTCAGATCCTCATGAGCCCCTTCAACTGCAGGGGCTCATGAAGATCTATGCCTCTTGCAACTGGAAGGCGTTGCAGGTGTTGGCGTGTCAACAGTGGGTTTATTTTCTGCTTGAGGTTCCCAATGCTGTGCTCGATTGCTTTTAACCTTTCATGTCCACCCCTGAGACGGCTTACGTTCTGAATCATTTGTGAAGCTGAGAACGTGACGGCTCACGGGTTGTGTCTGATAGCATCTACAAAAACCGCAGAATAAACGAAAATCCGAGATAGGTGACTGACAAGCGATTGAACTGTAAAGAAAATTCCAACAAAGAAAGAAACACGCGTAGAAAAGACAATTACAGCACAACTGTGTTGTAACTGTCTTTTCTTAGTGTTGTTGGGATTATTTTTACATAATAAACACACACTATATTAAGCTATTGATAATCTCGCATCTTATCTTGTATCCAGCGTCCCTTTCTTTACATTTTCGCTCTCCAAGCTAGTGAGATATTACACCCTTGACCTATCGCGGCCGACACTACCCCGGAAGTTGACACCGGAAGCGAAGCGGCTAGCCAATGACATGGAGCGTCTTGCCCTCTGGGCTGGGATCCCCGGACGCTCATCTCACGTCTCTTGTTTGTGAGACTCTTTTTCTTTTTCTCCCACTACCTCCTCCACTCGCAAGGCAACCACGGACCCACAATGAACCCCCACGCAAGCTATTAGCTCTCATCACTGCGGGTGCTGATGAGGATATGTGCCTCTCCTATGTGAACTTCGTTCGCTGCAGGGGCCAGTTGCACGAGTAAGATGAGACCTGCGCCAGCCACTGAGCAAGGTGCTCCCTTGCTCAGCGGCTCACATGCAACGGACTCTAGAACTTTACGATAGTTTGTATTTTTTTCTGTACATTTCCTCCTCCTTCACCCCCTCGCTGCCTATGAACGCTTGTTGGGTTTCTGACGTCTTCGCTCACTCAGTGCCAAAGGGCCCCAGCCGGCCAAGGAACATGGCCATACAGCGGTGTTAGCAAGAGGCATAGATCCTCATGAGCCCCCGCATTAGCGGGGGCTCATGAGGATCTACGCCTCTTGCGGATGGATCGATTTGGTTTTTTTCTCGACGGTGATGGGGTTAAAAGGTCCCCCCTCACCCCCGCCCTCCAAGCTGTGAGTTCGTGGTGATTGTCAAACTTCCTGAAATGGGATCCTTTAGAACTGTGCTTTTTGGATTTCCTTGTT
Organism: Semisulcospira habei; assembly: GCA_036245525.1. Lineage (NCBI taxonomy): Eukaryota > Metazoa > Mollusca > Gastropoda > Semisulcospiridae > Semisulcospira > Semisulcospira habei. The sequence goes on from BTPG01000002.1 coordinate 164,098,474, forward strand.
TAATTTGAAAATTTTTCTTTCACTGTACACGTTACGCTGTCTCTACATTTTTTTTTTTCGTTTCGAAAAATCCCCCCACCTCCCGCACCCCCATCCCCATCACATTGGACTATCACCCCATCCGATTTTCATTACACTACTCTTTGACGTTATTTTTTCTTCCTTCCTTCTCTGTCTGTCTGTCTGTCTGTCTGTCTGACTGACTCTTTCTCTCTCTCTCTCTCTCTCTCTCTCTCTCTCTCTCTCTCTCTCTCTCTCTCTCTCTCTCTCTCTCTCTCTCTCTCTCTCTCTCTCTCTCTCACGTATTAGATGTAGCAACGGCAAGTTTGAAAAGTCCTGCAACCAATAACTTCTACCGAACTTCATTGTCATTCTCTCTCTCTCTCTCTCTCTCTCTCTCTCTCTCTCTCTCTCTCTCTCTCTCTCTCTCTCTCTCTCTCTCTCTCTCTCTCTCTCTCTCTCTCTCTCTCCACGTCTTCTTTTATTTCTATTTTTTGATTTCATGTTAGTAAAAAAAAAAAAAAATCATTCTAAGATGGGCCTCCCCCCGTGATTTTCACATTCGCACATCTCGTTGACGTCCAATTCCATTCCTGCTTCTTTTCCTTTTTATGGTGTCACATCATCGTGGACGAATGGGTGTGTCATTTTCAAACAAAAACTGAGATGTCGATAGGCCTGAGTGATAGGTTGTCTAAAGACCACTCATGTGCTGGTCTGTGAAATCACGGACCAGCACACAAATATATACTTTCTTTTTTTTTTTGGCAAGATGCGTAGTGAATAAATTCTATGCTTGTTTGTCTATTTTAAAAAAGGGCATTTACCGGAAATATTAATACATTTTGTTCCACTGTCTTTTCTAAGCGTGTTTCTTTCTCCGTTGGGTTCTTCTCTAGAGAGTTTTAGAGGATTACGCAGGATTTTAAGCTCACTCTTGCGGGACCGTCACACTAAATTGTAGAGCAATAAAAGCGTGTCAAGCCTCTTAGACCACGCTAATTGCACAAATGAATACAAAACAAAATCGTCCGTACGCCCATCGCAATTACTGGTCTACTGCGCACAAACTCCACTGGCGATTAATTTCAGTGTGCAAAAAGGTCCTCGGGCCGACATCGGCCGTCTCTGTCCCGAGGACCTCTTGCAAACTTGGATAATCACAAGAAGAAGCACACACACCCACAGCAGCCTTAGTTGGTTCCCACGTCGTTAACTCTTTCTACCCCAGACACACCACAGGAAGATAAAGTCGGATCGACCA
>BTPG01000002.1:164102237-164109054 GCA_036245525.1 Semisulcospira habei
TTTTGTTTTGTAGTGTGTAGCAAGGACAAGAATGAAAACAGGTCTGCGCACCTATTCTTTTATCCTTGGAAAATAAAGTTTCATTTCATTTCATTTCATTTCTCTCTCTCTCTCTCTCTCTCTCTCTCTCTCTCTCTCTCTCTCTCTCTCTCTCTCTCTCTCTCTCTCTCTCTCTCTCCCCCCCCCCCCCCTCCTTTTTTAAAACTTTTCTCTTTTCCTTTATAGGGAATCAGTAGATGGTGGCTTACAAATGCCGTTGAAGAGGTATTGATCTTGCCTTTTTTTAAATAATTTTTTTCCCTCTGACATCATGTTCCCTTGTAACTTGTTATTTTTAGTTATTTTATTTTGTCATCGAACTATTACAATTTTTACAATATCAGAGAAACATCAGTAGGTCTCAATGGGAGTTTGCAAATATTACATGGACTTACAATATCAGAAAATATCAAAATGTCTCAATCTCGACTCAGTTATAAATATTATTTCCAAATCATACTGTTTAGGGGTGCATCTGGGGGGGGGGGGGAGAGTCATTGGGGGTTTTGGACCCCCCCCCCCCCTCCCGACCCAAAATTCCTTAAAATGCTATAATAAAGTTCCTTTTCGGGGGTGTTTGGACGTAGTCTAGCGTCGTGGAGACCTTCTGCGTCAGGTTTTGGACCCCCCCCCCCCCCCCACTCCCCACGTGGAGCTAAGTGATCCGGCCCTGCTGTTTACCGTATTTAAATTTACTAATCGACATTTTCGCAATAACAATAAGATGGTTAACTATACGCACATATTCAAGCTTCGTCTGTTTGGGCAAATAACCACACATAACATCTACTTCATTTAACTTAATGTGTCTCTCTGTGAGTATGAAAATGCAGGTTGCAACAGTAGAGCAAAGTGGCTGATTTTTTTTTTTTTTTTTTGCAACGCGGAAGAAATGTTCTGCATAATCAATATCATCACAACAGTCACCTTCATTATTGTTACGTGTCTGTTCCGCGTCTGAGGTAATAGTTTAAATTTCAAGCACACTGTTTACAGCTCAATACCAGATCAGCTTTGTTTTACAAAAGCCAGTTTGTTCTGGCAGCGAAACAAGACACCAATGTCAACATTTTGAAAGGTGTTGGAAGAAGACAAACACAGTTTACTTGGAAAGGTACGTCGTGTCTTACAGCAGGTGTTGAAGGTGGGCAAGCAGTCCCCTCCGGCAGCCCCTTACAACTGGTACATCTCCCAAAGGCATACTCTTATTAGCCCTTGCAGACGAGAGGGCTCATGAGAATCAACGCATCTTTGCTGAGAAAGATCGCATCACTGTTCCTCGAAAGTAGGTTCGGGATGTCTTGAGCATGGGTTAAAAAGGAACTCCATTTTATTTTTTAATGTAATATCTTGCTATATTGTTTCGGTTAATCTAAACATGTAATATTAACTCATTTAACCCCAAGACCGTATTCCTAAACTTTTGGGGTGCGACCTATAACGACTATGTACCAGTTGGAGGAGATGGTCCTACCATGATAATTCAAGGACAGTGCCAGACTAGCTTGGCGCCTGATCAATGGATCGACCATGATAATTCAGGGGTAGTGCCAGACTAGCTATGCGCCTGATCCATGGATCGATCATGATAATTCAACGGTAGTGTCAGATGGGTTCGTGTGAACGCAGAAATAACGAAGACAGTGCGAAGAAACCCGGAAAGCTCATTGTCTTCGGGCTCACACTGGTCGCAGTTATGGTTGTGCGCAGGTCAACCACTGTCCATGTCGGCCCGAGGGTGCTTTTGCTCAATGGTGAAGGGAAGACCACGTAGCGCAGTAAGACAGTAGTCAAATTCAAAACCGGATATTCTGCTACACCTAAGAGTAATACGCCGTCGGTACGTGCCCTCTCTAAGCGTGTTTCTTTCTTTTTTTGTTCACTTCAGATCAACATCATTCAAAACATTTTTTTTTAAAATCATCAACGGTGAAATAAACATGAAATGCCTTGGACACAATAATGTAAACTTTGATGATTAGTGAAATAAAACAATTTCCGAGCGAAAGCCAACGGCTTCCTTACAGCAATCCACGGCCAATACCAGACAACTGATCTGTAAACGCTAACCACTACCGACTCCTGAATAGAAGGGAAGACCAGTAATGAAAAATAATACCAGCCATTTCGCTGATCTCCAGTGCAAGAGACATAGACTGTCATGAGCCCCTGCTGTCGCAGGGGCTCATGACAGTCTATGTCTCTTGCAGCGTAATGTAGCTCTACAGACTTACTGAGAGGGGCGAATGTCTAGGGCTGTTGAGAGCGCCCCTGTCTGGGAGCGAGAGAAGCAGAGCCGGGTCAAGCCAGGATGGGCAGAGTTCAGATCGAACAGTGCGAAACTCCTAAAATCTTCAAGACTAAAAATGAGGCGTGGATTCTCATGAACCCCTTGCAGAATGCATTGACGGTTTTCCCTGACGACTCTGATGTTGAGTTTCACAGCGAACACATTTATATCTATGCTAATTCAGGTAGAAGGTGTCCTAAGATCGTTGTCATACCAGTGACTCGTTGACCACTAGCGGCAGTCCAAAACGCTGGATACCCTTCAACAACCGGCGGGAACGCATCCTCTGATGCGCCACCAGCGTTGGACCAGCGAGAAACAACGTCTCTTATATAGCACAATTTACATCAGTGTCCCTCACGAAAAAGAAGCTGTTGGGTGTTTTTGCCTACGTATCGATGTGAAAGCGAGAGAGAGTGGGACTTCAAATCGAACTTCAGACCCACATGACAAGCTAGCCACAGTCACCGGCTAAAACCCAGACATCTTCCGTCTGAGAAGAAGACGCGTATTAAAAATGTCCCATCTCTAGCGGCAAGATGCATAGATTCTCATGAGCCCCTGCAGTTGCAGGGGCTCATGAGAATCCATGCATCTTGTAAATATCGGAAGGACAGATCATCATGACATGACAAGCCAGGCGGCACGCTTACTCTCAGCTGATTAGCTGGCAAAATAGACACGGAACTTTCTTTCTGCAACTAGCCTTTTACAGAGAAACAACTCACGGTCCATAAAGTTAACCCGTTCGGTGCCAGGAAAATATGAACACCACCCAACTGCAAGAGGTAGAGATCCTCATGATCCCCTGCAGTTGCGGGGACTCATGAGGATCTATAATTCTTGCTGACACCACTTGGAATCCATGTTCCTGGGACATCAGGTTTTGTTCTTCTGTCTTGAATTATCGAAGATTGCAGAAGCACAGTCTGCGTTAGCTGGCACTGCATGGGTTAACCCATATACTGATGCTAAAAGCTTCAAATTTGTACACTGCCATATGCAAGCTACATTATAGTACTTACAGACAAGGACATAGACCAATGGCTTTAGTTTAAGGGTGGTTCCAGAATAACTTGGCGCCAAGCTATTCTGGAATCCAGACCAAAAAGGTGACTGCCAAGCGTGTGAAATGCAAAGGAGTACCCAACGGAGAAAGAAACACGCTTAGAAAAAAAACAACGGTACAACACAATTTATTAATATTTCGGGTAAATACCCTTTGTCAAAATAGACAAAACAAACAGAGACATTATTTGCCTACTTCGTGCCCAAGGGTACTCCCCGTTCGTTCTCTCTCTCTCTCTCTCTCTTGGTGACAGAGACACATGAACGATGACCACATCTGATGACAGAGACACATGAACGATGACCACATCTGATCATTAGTGCGATACTGCTCTGTGAAACAGTGTTTCTAGTACAGTGAACAAACTGTAAACTATCCGTGTAATTTGTTATTAATGACCGGAATCCGCTTTGTCGGACAGTCGGAACACCCGACTCACCGTGCACGATCATTGCGTGAATTCTTTTGACTAGTAACCTTACTTAAGTTCTCAGGTGACTGAGATTATCGCCTGTCCTACATTTTCAATGAAAAGCGAGTGTGTTGTTATAACATAAGGACTTCGATACACACGAATTCTGACATAAACGCTTTTTTTATAGCGGGTTTTTCTGAGATCGTACACTTGTCGTTTCTTACTCTTTACTACAAGCTGTTGTTTTTTGTGTTCTTTGCGTGTGCTGTAATACACGGTTTCTGGCGTGAACCGCCGTTCAGCTGACGTACTGAGACTAAAGTCGAATAAGTCTTTATTTGTTTCCTCTGATATTTTACTTATACATGTAATCTCTTTCCTGGTTTAACTGCGTAACCTTCTATTTGTATCCTGTACCTTAGTTTTGTCCCCTGGTTCTTTATCTTATTAGTCTTTATTTGTTTCATCGGATATTTTACTTGTACATGTAATTTCTTTCCTGGTTTAACTGCGTAACCTTCTACTATTTGTATTCTGTACCCTAGTTTTGTTTCCTGGTTTTTTTACCTTATTATTTGAACATGATTTATACAACTATGAACAGACCCTCGAAAAAAGGCCAACAATTTCGTATCGGTCACCTAAATATCTACCACCTGGCAAACAAAGTTCAGGATGTCTGTGTTTATGTTAATACCCCCAACTATTTCCATCTATTCGGTTTAACTGAGACTCGTTTGGCCGCCCACATCAGTGATGAAGCCATCGCCATCCCGAATTATTCTATTATCAGGAGAGACCCGTCAGTACAGGGTGAGACAGGTGTAGCGGTATATATCCATCAGGCCATTCTACACATAACCCGCAGGCGACAAGACCTAGAAACTGGTGATGTAGAATGTATTTGGGTAGAAATCAAAAACTCTAAATCCCCGCCCTTACTTGTTGGGTTTCTGTATCGAAACCCCGCAGCCACCTTTGAGTGGTACGATAGCTTTTTACACATGATTGATAAAACAGACATTCACAACAAAGATGTTCTCCTTCTTGGAGATTTTAATATTGACTTTCTTAAACCCCATCCATCATGGGAATGTACTACTACCCTTGTCGGTCTTCACCAATTGGTAACATCACCCACAAGAATTACGCCATCATCAGCCACTATTATAGACCATATTTATACCAACAAACCTCAAGCAGTTAGCAACACTCAAGTAAATAGTCTTAGTGTAAGTGACCACTATCCGGTTAGCTGCACATGGCTGTCAAAACTTCCAAAGCTAAAAAAGCAAGTCCACACTTGCATAACTTACAGATCGTTTAAAAACTTTAATGAAAGTGTTTTCTTGGCTGATTTAGCCACAGCACGATTCATCGACGTGTATAACGATAGTGACCCAAATAAAGCATTAGATACATGGTACCGGATTTTTCTTGGTGTGCTAAACAAACACGCGCCTCTGAGACACAAAAGAGTGAAATACGCTACCGTTCCACCATGGCTGACTGCGGATCTGATCGAGGCAATGGAAATTAGAGACCAGTCTGAGAAGCGAGAAGCGGTTTACTGAATACAAAACACAGCGTAATCGTGTTAAATATATGGTTTTTAAATGCAAAGAGATCTCTTTTCGATAAAGTAGTTAAGCAAAGCAAAGACTCATCTACTGTATGGCGTGCCATTAATTTAGTAACTAGAGGTACAAATAAAAATAGTGCGCCTGTATCACCCCACCTCACTGCAAATAGGTTTTAATGACCACTTTACCTCTATAGCCGAATCGTTAATCCCAACAGGAAATAACTCATGTGAGTATGTTTGTCCAAACGCGCTAGTACACCACTGTAACCGGGAAAATACGGACAAAGAACCATTCACGATACCGCCTATAGCAGTCCACGAAGTGGGTAAATTAATTTTCCTCGATGGAAAATAAAAAGTCATCCGGGCCTGATGAGATCAGCTCAAAAATTCTCAAGATATCTCTTCCATACATCGTCGAAAGTATTACATATATTTACAATCTCTGTATAAACCAAAACTCTTTTCCGGACGCATTTAAAGACGCAAAAGTGATCCCCCTACCAAAATCAAAAGATCTGAGTGAAATCAACAACTTTCGCCCCATATCACTATTACCTGTTTTGTCGAAGCCTTTAGAGCGGCACATCCATAAGCATCTATCTGAATACTTAGAAAACCAAAATCTCATCCATTCACTGCAGTCAGGCTTCAGACCAAACCATTCCTGTCACACTGCCTTGATAAGGATGGCAGATACCTGGTTATCATCTATTAATGATTCCAAACTAACAGGTGTAGTTTTCTTAGACTTCCGGAAAGCCTTTGACATGGTGAACCATGACATACTTATAAAGAAAATATCCTTATATACTAAAAGCGCAGCCGGGTTTTTCAAATCCTACCTAGAAAACAGAAGACAAAAAGTTCTCCTTAATGGTACATATTCTAGTCACTGCAAAGTAAAGCATGGCGTGCCCCAGGGCTCTATTTTAGGCCCTCTTTTATTCTGTTTGTTCATTAACGACCTTCCACTCACAATTAGTGATGATAGTGTTGCATGCGATATGTTCGCTGATGATGCTGCGATACACACTCCCGATAAAGATTTGTCAGTAATTGACACGCGCCTACAAAACACATTACAGGACATTAACAGCTGGTGCAGTAACAATTCCATGATCTTAAACCCTGCAAAGACTGAATGTATGGTTGTAAGTACCCCGCCAAAAGCACCAGCTCGGCACTCTCTCACTCAGCTTGTCCCTTCAAGGCAAATCTATCAGCCAGGTAACGGAACATCGTCTTCTCGGCGTTACTGTAGATAACCAGTTTAAATGGCAATGCCATCTTAGTAATATATGTAAGACAATATCAAAGAAACTGTTTATTTTATCCAAGTTAAAACATATAGCTAATGTAGAAACACGAAAACTGTTCTTCAACGCCCACATCAGGTCACATATAGATTATGCTTCT
>BTPG01000002.1:164109074-164206574 GCA_036245525.1 Semisulcospira habei
ATGTGACCTGATGTGGGCATTGAAGAACAGTTTTCGTGTTTCTGCATTAGCTATATGTTTTAACTTGGATAAAATAAACAGTTTCTTTGATATTGCCTTACATAATAATATTACTAAGATGGCATTGCCATTGAAACTGGTTATCTACAGCAACACCGAGAAGACTATGTTTCATTACCTGGCTGATAGATTTGCCTTGAAGGAACAAGCTGAGTGAGAGAGCCGAGCTGGTGCTTTTAGCGGGTACTTACAACCATACATTTAGTCTTTGCAAGGTTTAAGATCATGGAATTGTTACTGCACCAGCTGTTAATGTCCTGTAGTGTGTTTTGTAGGCGTGTGTCAATTACTTACAAATCCTTATCGGGAGTGTGTATCGCCCCAGCCAGCACACCAATATAGGTCCAATATTGGCTTAGATATTGGGCCGATATATGGGTGTCGATATTGGTCCAATATTGGAAGTGCAAATTTGCCCGATGTTGGCCCAATATCGGGTAAATGTTGGCTGCCAAGCTGGATCCATCCTAGGGCCAATATAGTGAATGTTGGCTGCCAATATAGTGCCAAGCTGGAACCATCCTAGAACCAGTATGGTGGCAAGCTGGATCCATCCTAGGACCAGTATGGTGAATATTGGCTGCCAATATAGTGCCAAGCTGGATCCATCCTAGGACCAGTATGGTGAATATTGGCTGCCAATATAGTGCCAAGCTGGATCCATCCTAGGACCAGTATGGTGAATATTGGCTGCCAATATAGTGCCAAGCTTAATCCATTCTGGTGCCAACATGTAGCAAATATTCTGCCAACCTTTTTCCAAACTGTATAGTATTGTCCCAGATTTGGATATTGGTAATTTAATCCAGCTTTCAGTCATCTGAGGAAAAAGACCATCATCCAAACATATATAAATCTGATAGTTAGCTTCATTATGAGCCAACACTAGGCCTGGACAATTGCCATTTTCTCTTTGCATGGCATGATCAAATCAAACGTTCATCAAAATATGTAACACCTACCTCAAAACACAACTTAAAAAGAAAGACCTGAACTCATAGATTCACAGTGATGCACAAGTTTAATCTGATTCTCAGTTTTAAAAATAGAAAACACTCTAACTATACCGATAGTAATTATAAGCATGCAATATGAATAATTAAGGACAATGATTATCTCAGCTAACCATTTTCATCTGATAATTTCTGCCTGAAATAATTTGACTATGATAGCTCAAGATAAGTGCCAGAACAGCTTTGTGCACAGTTCTGGCACCACCCTTGAACTAAAATGGTTGATGTATATCTCCTTACCCATAACATAGCTTTCACAGGGCAATCTGAAGTTAAAACAAATCATCCTCAGGCAGGATTCAACTGATTAATTAACCCCCCACTTACCCATCCACACAAACCTGTCTGTAACAATACACAAAATGTACAAAAAAAAACATGCCCACAATTAGCAAAAACAATTGTTCTGATGCATGACATACAAAAACCATCTCTGAATATACACACAGATGTTGAGGTACTGGCAATGGGATCTGTACACATAACAGATTTTGTATACAGCGCATTCTTAAACTGCGCCCATGACTAACTTTCTTACAGATTAATAGAATATACTGACAATTCGATTGGAGACAAAATTTCCTCCTAAACATACAGGATTTGGCACAAACAACATTGGTTATGAAAAGAAAAGAATTTCATATGACATGTCCTTATTAACCCTTTTCATCCTGATACACTCCTGCTTGAAATTAATTGACTATGATAGTTCAAGGGTGGTGCCAGAATAGCTTGGCACCTGAGGCACCAAGCTATTCTGGCACTACCCATGAACTAAAATGGTTGATCTGTCGCGTAATATTAATGTAGCCTTCATAGGACAATAAGCAAATCTGACAAAATCAGCATCAGGATGTAATGGGTTAAAAAGAGAGTCAAATTTATGTACATAATACTGATCAACTGGCATCGGTACAATTTTAAAAATGTAACCATGAAACCATAATATTAATAATAAATGTAAATATGCAGGCAACCATGACCTGTCTTATTGATTCTAGCAACACAGAATTTTAAAAAAAGTATTTAAAAATTGCCTCCAGTGACATATAATACTGACTAGAGTGTTGGAAGGGCGCTTACAAAAAAATAACCAACAAAAAAAAAAAAAAACCAAAAAACAAACAGAAATTGGCACAATAGTTAAAACAAAATAGAAATGCCAATAATACCGGTTATTATATAGGCGCTTTTCCCTATTCTGGGAATCGGCTCAAAGAGCCGCGAACTGAACCCAACATGCACGCTCACGTGACACACACTAAAGACAAACACAGTACAAGACAAGCACAGGATATTCACGTGGTGTGAGGGGTCAGCTCAACTACTGAGGTTTTGGAAATTTCGATCGCTTGTATTTGAAATTTTATAAAGTGACCTGAAACCGGTACCATAGGGGAGGGGGAGGAAGAGCCGGAGTACCCGGAGAAAAACCCCCCAACGATCCGCCTGAATTAACGGTGACACTTACTACAGGAGAAAAGTCCAACGCCGAAAACCCATAATCGAATCTCGCACCTTTAGCACTGGTGGCAGGCGCCTTAACCACTGTGCCACGGACCGCCCCCAATGGATGGGTGGAGAGGGGGGGTGGGGTGGGGGGGGAGGTAGTCGTTAAGCAAACAAAGAGAATTATCTTTATAATCATGCATGCAGCCAATTAGCATTTGTATAACTTGCAACTAAAAACAGGTTTGCTCTACAGTGCTTGAAAACCCCAAACTACCTGCCATCACTTTTCAAACATAAACACTTGTGCAACAGATGGTTACAAAACATGTGCATGACTTATTAAAATGTTATCTGCATCAACAAAAAACCCACGAGGCAAGCTTAATTGCTCAGGCAGACTATACTAGTAAAAAATAAACAATAATATGTAAGCAGCATCATCAGCGAACATATCGCATGCAACACTATCATCGCTAATTGTGTCACAATAGTGTCACAGGATTGGAGTTCTTGTTCATTTTATCTCCTTGTGACATGCAAGGGGAAGTGTTGCAAACCATATTATCAATCACTAATATTTGCATTTGCAACTGGGAATGGTTGATTGGTCGATTCAAAACGGTTCACAGACTAAACCTTGTATTTGTGTGTTCCATTCACCATGTCCAAACAAAATCTGTAACCTTATAAAATTACACAAAATTCAGAAAACTGTAAAGAAAGTACATGTTTATTTCACAAAAAATACACAGTTAATGTCTCAAAGTTATATTTCCTATTGCTGTTACTAAAGGTAACAGGTGAGCTTAAAAATAAAACAACAAAATACACAATCTACTGCAATGAATAACCTGAAGTCAAACACTAGGATGATTTCATCCCGAAGTCTTCTACGGTACCAGTATGAAATCAGGTCTGGGGCACAGTATCGGAAAACACTCAATTGAACCCAAATAAGCATGAGAAATAGGAAAGTAAATATTTTTCATCTTGCACTAGTATGACTATGGTGCACAGGTATAGTCTGTCTGGGTACTAGCTGTCTACTTTTCTTTTACTGGCATGCTGTTTCCTTTTTCACATCCTGAGAAAATCTTGGTGTTGTTTGGAAGTTAAGCAATGTAACAAAAACCCAAATGTTTTCACCGTTTTCCTCATGTATCATGTTTTCAGCCACTGCGTACTCTTGCTACATCAATTACATGCCATAGGAGCACTATCATACTGATAGTAACTTACTAGCACTAACCATGTACAGATGCTGATTAGCTCTTCATAGAGACTACTTTAAACTGCATGCACACATCGGTAAGCATCACCAAAGGTCTGAATTGACTTTGAAAAGAAAAAGCGGAAATTAAAAAGGCGAAAGAAATTATACACGGAAACAGTAGTAGTAGTATAGTAAATAGTAGTTTGAGGAGCGGAAAATCGGCGAGATTACCGAGGAAATCCTCGAAACGGCGGAACAATTCAGACCTTTGATCACCCCTGAACAGACAGTTTGCGTGGGAAAATCTGTGTTTCAAGTCAGAGCATAGATAAAATACATGGTCCACATCTTTGAAAAGTTTGTATTTAACCCACAAAGTAGCTTACAGTTACACTGAATGATGCCTTGCATTGGGAAGTACATACCCGGTTGTCAAGAATTCTTTACTGTGTATTTATATAGTCCTTACTAACACTTTAGTAGCACTAGCAGGCATACATGATTAATTTTAACAAGTGGAAATGTGACAGGCCCATGGGCATGTAATCGTTGTAATGTAAATGCCAATGAAAGCATTGTGTAACTGGAAACAAAGTGTGCCCAAACACATTATTACCAATGCAGATATTTCACTGTCGGCAATGAATCTCAGGACATCCTCGTAAAGCCGCACTCCTAACTTCCTCATGCTGTCCAGCCGTAGTTCTGGAGGACAACGGGTCGACAGTAGCCTTGAGAAGCTGAAGTCTGTCATTCATCAAAGGGCACGAGATTCGTTCAACTTCTCTTGCCTGACCTGTGGGTGCTGGCAGCTGCCTTTCATCATCTGCAGCAATGGTAGCCTCAAGCTGATGTCCTTCAAATATGTCTCTCACAGCTTCATTAAGAAAGAAACAACAGATTTTGTAAAAGGACACAAAAATAAAAAATAAAAAAGGAGGAGAAATTAACAACTTGCACAGTTCACATGTATGACTAAACTGCATAAACTGCTGGCGTTGTCGAATCACTTATCACTTTCGAATCACGAATCATACGCGATTTTCAATGACGAAATGATGAAAAAAAAAAAAAAAAAAAAAAAGCTCAAATGCTATGGTTTCGACAAGACGCTGTCATATATACTATCACCCTCTGACTGTTTTACACCGCCGAATAGTGCCCAAGAAGATACTGTGCTGTGTGCAGCACTGCGACACTTTCAGAGGTTTTGGTTGCGTGTTCTAATAACTTCAGCACGAAGAAGACACGTGGTCGACATGCATGCATGTGTGTGTCCTGCGCGCACGCATGTGCTCACTGTTGTGTGTAAAAGAGATTACCAATCACTCAGGGAGAGGGAGTTAGGCTTTGAATGTTTAATTCACCAGTTATTTAATTTTAAACTAAAGAACATGGAAATGATGAAATTTTTCTTAAATAAATTTTCTGACCCGTTATTATACTCAGATGGGGGTCTGTGTGCACACCTGGGGGCCTACAGACCCTTGAAGCAGTTGTAAAAACAGAAGCCCCAACAACAATATTTTGTGACCTTTTGGCCACTGAAATGAGCCACAGTTTAAGTGCCTTAAGTCATTTTACCGCATGGCTGCATTTCCACATTTTGAATGTGTCAAATGGACTATGTACCAGTTGCAGGAGCTGAATCGACCATGATATCCGACACCAAGCTAATTTGGCACTACCCCTGAATTGTCATTGTCAAACGCTAGTGCATCAGGGCTAAATGGGTTAAGTAAAGGGATGGCTTTGTGTCAGTGAAAATGTTTTCTGGAAATGTACCAACCTTCTTTGAACCCTTTGCGAGGGGTCAAATGAATTTAGTATGTATAAGAACTCAGCTACCTTTTGGCCCTTAAAAGTTTTTTAAAAAACGCTGTTAAAAATTGAATAGGTACCACGAAACAGGCATTTCTGATTATTTGCTGACCTATTCTTTAAAAGGCTCCAGTAAAATTTAAAAAAATGTTAAAAGTGTGTACCTGGACAACCGTTCCTTTGCCCTTTAACCTTGCAGCAACTGAATTTGACCCGATCTTTTTGTTTCCAGTTGCTCACCTTGTTGGGCAAACCAGCTAATCTAATTCAGCGTCTGCAATTTGTGAGAATCTGCTCCTCTGAAGGATATCGTCTCTGCCAACAAGCAAAAGCCAATAATTGAAACACATCTAGTTTATGTACATTTTTTACCAGTATCATACATCAACCACAAATGCATGTGGATGTCTTAACTCTTTGCCTATGGATCTAACTTCAACAGCTTCGCAATTACTTCCCACAGAACACTATCAGTGGCAACATCTGCCAAGCCAAGGTTTGTTTGCAGGAGTGTTCTTAGCTATTTTTAGCTGTGAATGTGTCATTACAAGCCATTACTTGGAATGCACACAGGACCCAGAAACAAACTCTTAACAAAATTACTTAATGGCAGAGTACGTCATTATATATATCTAATGCTGCCTGAGTCAATAATGCCATTCTTAAAGTCATATCAGCTACTCATTTTGCAACATACCTTAGCCTTGAATTCACAGTTGCGACTGAAACTTCAAGTATTTTAGCCATTTCTGTTGTCCTGAAATGCACATCCTGCAGCAACTGCAGCTGTTCCTCAGGTATGTGGTATCGAGGAGCGTGGGCCTCACCCCTGGAAACACACCAAACTCTGTAAGTACTGTGGGCTGCCAACAAAAAAAGAATTATTAATCCATGGCGATGCTACAAAGTGGCCCAGCAATGACTACAGTGAAGACAGCACATTCCCTGAGGCACTGCCTATCACATATGTTGTGTACAATGATGTATGTAGTGTATTGTTACTACATGTGTAAATGTACAAAGAAAATGTTCCCACCTGTCCTCTACACTTTTCACAGTTAAGGAAGGTGTACTTTTTTCTAAGAAAATTATTTGCAAAGTGTACTGAAAGTTTCACTAGTGAAAGAGAAACAACCCGTGTAAGACTAAGAGCTGCGTTATATTTTTTCTCAGTCTTGTACAAGACATGGGCTCCAGTCTGACTATGTGTTCTCACTTTTTGCAGGATTAAAAATCAAATAGAGGTACAATGGGGCAAACCATGTCACTATGTCAATAAAATACAACTTACTTGGCGCATGGGATTCTGGCATTTTCGGGACTCCTCCAATATCTGCGTCACCTGATCTTTCAGTGACGCTGCCGTTTCCACTGGAAGAGTACGGCCAGACACTTGGGCAATGCTCCACTCTAGTGATTCCAGGCTGCAATTACAGAAAGACATCTCTGCATGTATATTATGTAAATTCCTCAGCATCCCAATCAACAAATGCCAAATTACTCAATACTCTTATTAGAATGCTGACCAAGCCTAACTAATACTAGTAATAGACACATAACAAAACAAAATCAAAGAGATGAAAACAGCACCGGTATGGGAATTTAATACAACCAGTGAATATATACTCTAAACAATTGGTCAGCTCAGTCTGCTAGCCTGAAACTAAATTAAATTATTAATAATTCTCAAAAAGCATGCTAAAGGTGCAGGACTAAGCTCACTCATGCAACTGCCCTTTGCCTGGTCTTTGTCTTCACTGTGAAAGATGTCACCAGAGCCAATAATTTCTCGGAGCTTACTTTTTGCATGCTGCATTTCAAAGCCACATTGCCAATTGAGTGAAAATTGGCAGATCGTTGAGAGTATTTTACCTTTGACGACTTTTCGCTGGCACTAGTTCAAGTTCCAAATTCAAGAATCAACGTTTGATTCTCCGCTAAACCAATCATATATCATGTTTAGAGGCCATACTATCAATATTAATTAAATTCATTGTGACTTTAGGACGCTGCAATGCAATAAGACTGTCTTTATGTATTAACATGAAATTAGGATTCCTCTTTTTTTTTTAATAGAAAAAAAAAAAAAAGAGTCTCGGAAACATTTATATTTGAGATCAGAAACGGTCCTGTTATGTTCTCTTTGAATGTCAACTGATTACCTTGGACCGTTCATAGCGTAATGTGTTTCATTAAATAGCATCGGGGATGAAACGTCATTGGACGAAATGTGTTTGGGCCGAACGGTCTGGGCGAATGCGCGTAGGGTGAAGACAGGCATAGATCAAGAGGCTCAAAGAACGATCCCTTCGAAGCTTTCTAATGCTAAATAAACAACTTTTACGGCACCTACAACCTCAAATATAAGAATATTTCGACTTTAAGTACTTAACAGAATGTGTTTATGTGGTTATTTTGGTTTAGGAGAGGTTATTCCGACTGTTTTCAGACAGCGCGATCGTGTAGCAAGGGAAGTAATCGACGCAACAACAGCAGTGGAAAACGGCAACTAAACTAAATCATGGTAATGTAAATCAAACTTCTAAAACATGATTATTTTGTGTTTAGGTACGCAATAATAGTTACAGATATGGTTATTTTAGCTTAGGACAGGTTATTTCGGATTTTAGTAGGACCCAGTTTCACCGAGGTAATCCTATTAGAAATTTGGAGTCCGTTGACGCTTTCTATGGTATTAACTGTGTATTTGAAGGGATAAATGCATGAATATTTTACATACCTTGTGATATTACAGCAGGTGGATCCACACCAGGTATCAGCGAGTTGCCACAATGTGTCAATCTTTGTAGCGCACGGCGAAGAAATGTCTGTCCTTCCGCCATGTTTACTCACAACACATTTTGCAAACTGTAAGCGCTGCTTTGATTGGCTGATTCAATAGTACATGTATTAAGTATTTATTGCATCTACTGCTGACTTAATACATGTTAAAAGTCTGTCACGTGTGTCGATATCTGGACTATTCATTGGCTGCCTTAATACATGTATTAAGTACTTAATACATGTACTAAGGACTTACTTCACGGTGTTTTGGCCAACCGTAGCTCTCTCACTTCCACAGCCGATAATTTAAATTTCTACGGCCGTCTGCTGACACTGGTTGCCTCGCCTCGATCCGCTACGCACGCGCGTAGCAGATCGAGGGAGGTAACCAATGTGCACTGCGTCTGTACAAGTCGAGACTGATCTCAGCAGAACGGAGGACAAGATGTCTGCTGACACCGGTTATATCACTCGATCCGCTACGCATGCGCGTAGGAGATCGAAGAAGGTAACCAGTGTGCACTTGTGTGCAAGTCAGTCGCGAGTGCTTGATCGACCTTTGTGGATGGAGGACAATGATCGAAGTTCAGAAGCGAGAGGAGGTAGGTAGGAAAACTAGGCAGGCCCTTTGCTCGTGCTACCAGGAACGATCCTGCCTTTGCAGCGGCTGAGCAAACCGCTGTAAAGTTTAACCCCTTCAGTGCTGAGCGAGACTGAGCAGGACTGGGATCCAGCTTCAAGAGGCATAGACCCTCATGAGCCCCCGCTGTTGCGGGGGCTCATGAGGATCTATGCCTCTTGCTGACACCACATTGCATCTATGTCCTTTGGGCGTATGGGGCTCATCGCCGCTGAAGGAACAAAGATTGCAGAAACAATCTGCGTCTAGCACTGGAAAGGTTACTATTCGCGCCAGCCGCATCCGGATGCGCGGCATGAGCCGCGCATCCGGATGCGGCCGACCGCGAATGAGTTAAGATCTTACGAGATCTTCTAAGTAAGAACATCTCCCTCCACCGCCTAATGCCCTCCTCCAGTCTGCCCCAGCCTACCCCCCCCCCCCCACCCGCCCCCCAACTCCTAGCCGCATCTAATGACCGCTGGGACTTGAAAGATGTAGTTACTTTATTACCCGTTTTACGGCATTACGCTTTGAATTGAAGTCGATGAGTGATCGCTGATTTCACTTATACAGATGCTGAACTGACACAATTTCCCATCTGCAGTACATCGTTCTTGTGCCATGAGCATGATTTGCCCTCATAATACAAACATGCATGTGACAGTGCTCAATATTCGTATCTAATAAATTCGATTTTTCTTTTTTTTTTTGGTCGGGATTTTATGGATGCAGGGCATTTAACACATTACACTCTAAGATGGAGATCCCGAAATGAGAAAGCTGTCTCCTATAAAGACAAATATTTAAGAACACGAGATTCTGCAGATCGACCATGATAGTTCAGGGGTGATGCGAGAATAGCTTGGCGCCTTCAATGTCCTCTGAAGACAGCACGTGTGATCTGGAGATAGGTCGACATTAACAATTCAAGGGTGGTGCCAGAACAGCTTGGGGGCTGTAATGTCCTCTGAAGACAACAGTCTGATCTGGAGATAGGTCGACGACGGTAGGTCAAGGGTGGTGCCAGAATAGCTTGATGCCTGTAATGTCCTCTGAAGACAACATGTCTGATCTCAACTGGAGAGGCCTCGACCATAACAGTTCAAGGGTGGTGCCAGAATAGCTTTGGCACCTGTAATGTCCTCTAAAGACAACACTCTGATCTGGTTACAGATCGACCATAACAGTTCAAGGGTGGTGCAAGAATAGCTCGGCGCCTTACAGGTGCCAAACTATTCTGGCACCGCCCTTGAACTATCAAGGTCCACCCGTTGTGGTGTATCAGGACTACCTGGTTAAAACGGATTCATCGACCCACACCTCCATAAACTGGTGCACTCTGCGCGGAAAAACGGAAAATTGACAAAACAAAAAACTCGATTGCATGACATTAGAAAACGAAGACATGTGCATAGAAAGACTATCATTACTGTCATCTTTATTAGGTCTTTGTGGAAAAAGTAGGGCGCTCCACTATCTAAAAAAAACCCAAAATAACAAACAAACAAAAAACCAGCAACTAGGCTACCGGTCTGAAATTATTGCAATCCAGCTGCAAGAGACATAGATCCTAATGAGCCCCCGCAGTTGAGCCCGCGCATGAGGATCTGTACTGTTGCTGACCACATTTACATTCATTTTATTTCAATCTGAATGTGACACTGAAATGTCAAACCCGATACTTCTCACCAGACATTTTCTGTCACACGATGATGTCTACGCAGTAAAGACGTTCTCACCATTTTTGCACTTTTCATAAATATAGCAGAGTTCAAAATATATATGGACTTTAATGGCAGACTGCAAGAAATGGCTTGTCATGTTTCGAAACTTAACGAACCCAGCTGGCCAAGAAGTGTGTTACTACATCGATTTTTCAATAGAGCAACTTTTCCTTGTTAAAGGTACATTGTTTGTTGAGGTGCAGTTCTGACTTGAGATCGAAGATGTGCCATATGGAGTTCAGCAAAGGTGGACATGAAAATGAAATATCTCTCTCTCTCTCTCTCTCTCTCTCTCTCTCTCTCTCTCTCTCTCTCTCTCTCTCTCTCTCTCTCTCTCTCTCTCTCTCTCCCCCCCCCCCCCCCCAATATGAGAAAGAATTTGTCAAAAAGCTGTGTCTACTGTCCAAACTCAAAACAATCACTGTCCTTAGCTCATTGTGCCCGAGGTACGAAATACCCACATTTTGGAGCTACCCTCTGAGGACTGCATTACAATTCAGGAGACAGATCGACCATGATAGTTCAAGGGTGGTGGCAGAATAACTTGGCGCCTATAGGCGCCAAGTTATTCTGCCACCACCCTTGAACTATCATGGTCGATCCATATCTTGCTGTGGTGTGTCGCGGGCAGAATGAGTTAAGGCGCGCAAACTATTTTTTGTTATTAATGCCTACATTAAAACCACACATTGCAGATTCCGCAACTGAAAAAGGTTTTTTTCCCTCTGGCTGTTCGCGCTCTCTCAGATCAACCGGACTGATTGGAGAGCGCGAGTGGCGAGTGAGAACTTGTCGGAATGTGTACAATCAGCTTTTAAATGAATCGGTGAGGCGTGCCCGTTCGCCGTGTTTAATAATGATACCGGTATTTGCTTAGTATTTAGCATGAAAATCATATTTTAGAGTTTACTGTGTGCGTGCGTGTGCGTGCGTGCCTGTGTGTGTGTGTGTGTGTGTGTGTGTGTGCGTGCGTGCGTGCGCGCGCGTGCGTGCGTGCGTACGTACGTGCGTGCGTGCGTGCGCGTGCGTGCGTGCGTGCGTGTGTGTGTGTGTGTGCGTGTGTGTGTGTGTGTGTGTGTTATTTTAGTCTTGGTAACTGAGATCAAGACAAGTTCCAATGTTTTATTGTTTTGTACATGGAAACATATGGCAATAAACTATCTCATTATGCCTCAACAATATGGGATGGCTGCAGTGAGAATAACTTCAAGAAGATAAACTCACTATACAAGCGCGCTGCTAAGCTAATCCTCCCTGATCCGTCTTTATCCACTGAAGCCAAGCTGGAGGCCAGCAGACTTTTCCTTCTGGTTAAAGTTATATTCCCCAGGATCAAGCATCTCAACACAGAAAACTGTCTGCAACTGATACTGCTGACAGTATTTGTATGGGTCCTTTGTGTACTATCTTAGAGCTTTGTGATGTAACTACAATGCCAAATATCGAAATTCATCGTTTGGTTGGTGTATTGTTTTTGTATCCGAGTCGCGGATTTATAGTCGTCTGCATCGGCCTTGTTTTGAATTAGTTTATGAGCCTACGTCACAAGGCAGAACCCGGCCGACTATCTGTGTATGGCAATACTGCAGGTCACGAGGTCAGTCATCGGTGTCAGTGTACACGTGTACTGATGTTCTGTAGCATCCGGCTTTGACGTAATTTTTTTTACAGAAAGTAGAATAAACTTTCCATACTCGCTATGCTGTCAAATCACAAGGCGGGTTCCGCTCGACCTGCTAATAGTATTGTACTCGTAAATATCGTGCGTACAGTAGTGCACCGAGGGCCTGCGTGTTCGCGCTCGCAAACTGCGAGCGTGCGCCGTCCACGGTGCCTAGTTTGACCTTTGATCATTTACCCCTCGGAAACACGCACAGTCTTCCATAATTGAAACAGAACATTGGTATTTATACCCACTTTCTGCACTGCAGTCAATTTCACATCTCACACATCGAAGCCTACGTAACTGAAAGCATCACTGGAAACGACAAATGCACCATCGCAGCAGAACCACTACCTCTCTGAATCGAGTGACTGAGAGCCAGCACAGACAAAAACATGTTACGACCAGCGATGTGCAACTTTGACACACACCGTAGTTTTCACTGGATCTTTGCAGCATAAAATGTGATAACCAGCTGGTAACTCAAAACAGGTTTAAAATCTTGCGAAATCAGTACTAAGAGATAAATTCTACTGAAGATCGTGAATTCTGAAAATCACTAGCGCTCGCGGAACCATAGGAATATCGACAAAGACCGCCGTAGATTACTTACTGATTCAGCAGGAAAGCGACAAATTTCGGATGGGCGGTCAAGCCAAGCTCTTGCTTTACGCGTTGCCACATGTCCATATTCCATATGCGATGTCAATTCTACTTAGGGGTATCTTGTCTCTCTTCCTCTTTCTTCTCTTCAATTCCAAGTCTGTCATTGTCGGCGCGAGTCGATGATACTTTCTTTTTTTCATCGCTGGTTCATCCGCCATCTTGTCTCTGATTTGTTATAATTTTGCAGATGGGACCTAAGGTCGCCGTATAGAATAGTTATGACGTCAGCTACCATCGCCTATCAGAAGCAATTTTGTTACGTGTCCCGTCAGAAAATTCCGATGAACCTCTTTTTGCTTTGAACGGACGAAAGAAAGCATTTGGTGAGACAATAGGGTGGTCACTGTCTAAGTGGGTATGTATACTGAAGCCCAGTAAAAGCTTTTTTGCGAACTGAAGCCTTAAAAAAGGTCGGGCGTGCCCCTTTAAGCACCAAAAAAATGTGTATTGATGTACACAAATTTTTAATGGAAAAAAGCGGCATCTTACTTATTTAAGCTTTTCTCGCTTACTGAAAAGAATTACGGCACATCGAGGAAGAGTCTCTCTAATAAAAGACCCCGTATAGACCTGTTCAAATCTAGCCTGTCTTATTAAGGTGCTTTTCTATGGAACTCGCTTCCTCCCACTATTCAGCAAAATACGTCCCTCTTTCTGTTTAAAAGAAGAGTACATGATTATCTTTCAAAGACTTCGAAATGCTGATCCTTTCTTATTTTTTGTTCCGCCGTGAGATGGCCTTAGTCGCCTGCTCGGCGTTAAACCCAAATAACTAACTTCTTCTTTGCTTCTTGACATGATACGCTTCATGTTCTCACTTTTCGCTAGTTTTCCTGCTTCCCATTTAGCCGCAAATTGTTTTTCCCTTTTCCTAGTTGTTTTTGATAGTACTCCAAATATCTTACCTACTTAAATGTTGGATATGTGCACGCATGCGTGTGCGTGTGTACGTGTATGTACGAAAGTGCACCCACATGTGCATGTGTGTATGCGTGCGCGCGTGTGTGTGTAGTTGTGTGTGTGTGTGTGGTGTGTGTGTGTGTGTGTGCGTGTGTGTGTGTGTGCGTGTGTGTGTGTGTGTGTGTGTGTGTGTGTGTGTGTGTGTGTGTGTGTGATGTTTATAATCAGTTAGTTTTTTGTTGTTTGGTTCATGTCCATTGTATTTTTAAGAAGCTAAGCAAGGACAGGTTGTAAGGAAGGCCTGCGCGCCTTAACAGCTCAATCTTTGAAAAATAAAGTTTCGTTCGTTCGTTCTCTCTCACTTTAAAAAAAAATATTTTTAGTTTTTTTTTATTATTTTTTTTTTACAGCTATTTATAAACTACAGATCGTAAGAGAGGCGATTTGCCCAAACCTTATCGTGAATAAAACGTTTCATCATCATCATCATCATCATCAGCAGCAGCAGCAGCAGCATCTCCTTACCTCCTCGCACAGACGCACGGACGCACACACCCACCCAAACAAATGATGAAAAGCATCAGTTCTCCTCCCCCCCCCTCTCTCTCTCTCTCTCTCTCTCTTCCTCCCTGCTCAGTATGCTGTGCGTGTCTAATACATACATATATATATATATATATATATTTTTTTTTACAAATGCGTCTCATATTGTTTCAGTGTGTATGTATGTAGGCCTATATGTGTGTGATTTGTGCAGCAGATTTAGCGAAGGCAAGTTTCGAAACTGGTCATGTTACCAATAACCTTTACCGTTGAACAATAATGGCTCTTTGCTCATTCTCCACGAGCAGACTGACAGAACAAACCACCAATCTAACTAAAGGACAAACACGGGCCTCGACGCCTTCATTGCCGAGGAAAACTGAGCAAGACCCAACTACAAGACATAGATCCTCATGAGTCCCCGCAGTTGCGGGGGCTCATGAGGATCTATGTCTTTTGCAGACACCACTTTGTACTTAACTCATTCTACCCCAAGACCGAAATCCCCAAATGTTGCCGTTGTCCTCTGAAGATTGTCTTGCAGTGCACGACACAGATCGACCATGATAGTTCAAGGGTGATGTCAGAATAGCTTGGCGCCCATAGGCGCCAAGCTATTCTGGCATCACCCTTGAACTATCATGGTCGATCTTTATCTTGCTGTGGGGTGTCTGGGGTAGAAGGGGTTAAGTTGCTCGGACGGCTGGGGCTCTTCGGCGCTTTAATCAACAAAGACCGCTCCAGAAACGCGATCGGCTGCGACCACTGGCCGTTAGGGGGTTAATCTATTCAGAACTGACAACTCTACTAAGAGATATGGATCGGCCGTGACAGTTCACGGGTGGTGGCAGAATAAGTTTAACCCCTCTAGAATTATCTTGAATGATCACGGTCGATCTGTTTCTTGTTTCCTGGTCGGTAATGCATCATTCTTCAGAGGACAACTCCTCGTGTTGGAAAATCAGTCGATAAAACAACAACACTCGGTCAAACTCATCCTTTTAACCCCTTCACCGCCGAGAAAAGGTGAATGCCATCACCAAACTGCAAGAGGTAGAGATCCTCATGAGCCCCCGCATGAGGATCTATGCCGGCCTCTTGCTGAGACCAGTTAGTATCCACGTTCCTTGTTGGCCAGGTTGTGCGCGCGTTTTGGTCGTTGACTGAACACAGATTCCACAAACCAAGATGTACATACACTGGCAGGCAAGGGGTCAAGATGTGTGCGCGAAGTGTGGCGACCTGGAAACTGTACAGACCACAGCAGCAGAATCGACCGATCAGCCATCCAGCCATTTGACCACCACTCACACTCTCTGCCGAGATCACTCCCATTCCTTAACTCATTCGCGGCCAGCCGCATCCGGATGAGTTAACGGAAAAAAGATGGTCTGCAGTGACCACATGAAACAAAGCGGCTTGGATTCTCAGGAGCCCCTGCATCTGCATTGGCCAATGACTGAGAATCCGTGCCTCTCGCAAAACATGGAATAGTCCTGCGGCCTCGGGACCATCTATGCCCCCTTGTTGCCTTGCAGTGTGGAATAGCCCTGCGTCCTTCCACCATTTGCCCATTTATCCCGTAAGCTGTCAATTACTAGCGACATACCCCGCATCGATATCGGACACTGGCTACAGTACAGTACAGTACAGCCACGCATGTAGAAAGAACGGCCATCTGCAAATGGCGGAGGCTCATGAGGATCTACGTCTCTTGCTGGTCCCTCGAATCTATTTCTTCAATCTATGCTTCTTCAAAGAAGAGAAATCCTCTCAGCTCTGCGTTTAGAACAGTCGTCGACGGTCATCATACACGCACAAATCCGTTCATCCGCAAGAGGCATAGAACCTCATGAGCCCCCGCAATTGCAGGGGCTCATGAGGATCTGTGGCTCTTGCTGCAACAACTGAATACGTGTCCCAAAAAGCTAGAGACCTTCGCGCATCTCCGGCATCAGTGGTCATCAGGACACGCACGCATCCGCTACTCGTTCACACAAGTAAGCCTACGGCCACTCTCGTAGAATTTCATAGGGCCCCGTAAATTGCGGAGGCTTTTGATGATCGACGCGTTACACTCACACTATTTACGTCTGTGTTCCTCTAGCCGAAAGGAATCGTGTGGTGTTCGCTGACCGACGGCCATTTCTGAGTGAAAGCCACGAGTCCGCAGTGGTCAATAGTTACACTAGACGGGACAAGACAACAGCACTGTGAAGGCAAAAGAAAGCAAGTCCTTTTTGTGTACAGCGCGATTTTTTATTGTAATACAATGGCAATCTCGCTATTTGCAAAAACGTAGTTATTGACTTTTGCGTTCATGGGGCAGAATACTTCACTGCAATAGGAACACCTCTTTTTATGTGAAAGTGACATAGATCCTCATGCCTCCCTGCAGACTGTAGGGGATCACGAACCTCTATGTGTCTTTTTTGGAAAAGAGCAGAAATACTGAGACGTTCCGAAAAAAGGAGGTCAAAATTGCACGTGTTTCGATGAATAAAATGTGGATTAAAAGCCCGGACAAACACGCGAAATCCACTTTGAATCCACTTTTTTTCCCATCAAAACACGTGCAATTTTGACCTACTTCTTGTTTCCGGAAATTGTCTTGTGGATGTGTTGGCCAGTTCAGTTTATGTACCCCTTGCACATGTGATCGGGCACAAAAAGTGTTGGCCACCTGCGTTGCCTGTTTTTCTCCAACTCCTTCCGTCAGCCACACTGGTTGTTTCCCTCGATTCGCTGCCGCTTCCAGGAGGGATACAACCAGTGTGGAGGCATCCCAAGAAGCAAAAGGTCCCCGGGCCGACGTCTTGCGCACGGCCGTGAGTGTACATGTATAGCCACTTCCCCGACCAGCTTCTTGCGTCTTGTGGGTGGTCAGGAAAGCGTTGTACCATCTTCTTAAAACCATGCATCGTAATTCACAGCACATGAATCTCTCTCTCCCCCCCCCCCCCCCTCTCCCCGCGTGACTTAGAACACGTCCTCTGGATGTACAGACCTCAGGCTGATCGAACCACTACCCCAGAGCTACTACAGGTTTCAAACGCTACCGTTCTTCATCCATAATTATTAGCAACTTGCACGGAATGTGCCGCTGTAAACGATTCTAAGCGAATACAGAATGTTCGCGCACTAGACTTTTTTTCCCCGGGAGAGTGTGGAGCATGGATACTACATTACGTCAAGTAAATATAGGTCAGTGGTGTGGAGTGCGTAGGAGCCTAGATCGCAACATATTCTAATCTTTGAACAAACCAAGTGAACGAAACTGAACTGAACTGAAACGATAAAATGATTGCGGCGGCCTTGGCTGTGAAAGGTGAACTGTTAGCCAAGGCTGGTCCAGGAAGATGTATTGCTGTGATGCTAGGAGGGCTTTCTACTTCCAGCATTGATCGCCGCTCAGCGGGCTTTACAGCTCCTTATCAGTCATTTGCTTCCATCTCCCACGGTTCCTCAGTCTGAGGATACAGAAGAAGCGCCGGTCTCGATCTACAAGAGGCGTGGATTCTTATGAGCCCCTGCAGCTGTATGAGCCCCTGCAGCTGCAGGGGCTCATGAGAATCCGCGCCTCTTGGACTTGAAATGGCAGAAAAACTGTTCGACTAGAAATCTTGTACAACATGATTTTTCTCCTACGTCTGTGGAACGTGAATTGACTTAAATATGATTCATCTCTACGAGCAAGGTGCATAGATTCTCATGTGACCTCCAACTGCAGAGGACAATGAAACTCTATGTATCTTGCAGGTAAAACTGTCTGGACAGAGGACTACGCTTTTTCTCCGTCTGTGGATGAAGAATAGCGATAAATAATAGTGACATATATGAGCAAGATGCATAAAATCTCATTAGACCCGCCAACTGCAGAGGCTAATGAAACTCTATGCATCTTACAGCTGAAAATGTCTGGACAGCAACCACGATTTTTCTCTTGTGTGGAACAAGAACAGAGGTAAATAATATTGATATCCTCAAGCAAGGTGCATAAATTCTTACGAGACCCTGCGACAGCAGAGGCTTATGAGAATTTACGCGTCTTGCAGACGGGAAAGGCTGGCTAGCAGGATAATATGGAAACGGCCCTATACAAACATTATGTCCACAGCGAGAGCCCCCTAGTGCTAGAGGGGATCGAATTAATGCACAACGTTGGCCAAGCGCGGTGATAAATGAACACAGCACACATTGATAAATAATAAATGAACGACCGCACGATTTATTTCCCTTTGCAGAGACGTGTTTTCGCTGTTTTAGGGATGCTGGCTACCATTATACGTATTAGAGCACAATCTATTTCTAATGTAAGGTTTGCATTAGATTACCAGCCCGTTTAGCCCGACAGCAGGAGATGGATCGACCATGATAATTCAAGGGTAGTGCCAGGTTAGCTTGGCGCCTTGAATTATCATGGTCGACCCATCTCTTATAAATGGTACGTCGTCTTTAGGTGACGCCTCCAAAATTTGGGAAATGCAGCCTTATAGTTGACTGGGTTAAAGTATATTTCATTGCTAAAGTAGGCTTGCACTGTTCGTATGGCCGGCTCAGCGCACAATTTATTTCCAAAGTAAGCTTGCATTAGATTATTAGAGTACACTTTATTTTTAACGTAAATTTGCATTATTCGTATGATCACCGCACAAGTTATTTCTTAAGTAGGCTTGCATTGTTCGTTTTAGAGCACAATATATTTCTAGAGTAGGTTTGCATTAGATGTATTTGAGCGCAATTTATTCCCAAAGTAGGCTTGCATTAGATTATTAGAGCACAATTTATTTTTAAAGTAGGCTTGCATTGTTCGTTTTAGAGCATAATTTATTTCTAAAGTAGACTTGCATTGTTCGTATTAGCGCACGATTTATATCTAGAGTAGGTTGCATTAGATGCATTTGAGCACAATTTATTCCCAAAGACTTGCGTTAGATGTATAAATCACAAATTAAAATAGGCTTGCAATATTTATACGTATTATTGCACTGTTTACTGGTTTCATATATACATATAAATCTGCCTCAGCTTTAAGATTTGGTTTACAATTTGTGTTTTGCCGCCAAAAATTGTTTGTCATTGAAGCACCGCTTTATAATTAACTCTGAACTTTACATCGGTATAATAAGACAGAATGATTCTTATCCCTTTCACTGCCGAGTAAATGTGAACACAATCTAACTGCAAGAGACATAGATCCTCATGAGCTCTTGCGACTGCGGGGGCTCATGGGGATCTATGCCTCTTGCAGAGACCAGTTTGTGTCCATGTTCCTGGGATAGCACAGGGGCTTTTGGACCTTGAGTGAGAGTTCAGAAACAAAATAATCAAAGTATACGTCCAATTTACAAGCCAGATCGACCTATGATCTCGGTAGGGAGTGGGGGGGGGGAGGGGTTGGGAGGGGGGGAGGGAGAGAGAGAGAGAGAGAGAGAGAGAGAGAGAGAGAGAGAGAGAGAAGAGAGAGAGAGAGAGAGAGAGGGGGGGGGGCTGTCTTTGTTGATACTGTACCTGACTGTTGTTAGTTTGCTGTGGTGGTTACGGGGAAGTCATTTTCGTATGAGTTGTTGTTTGTTCTGTTCTGTTAGATCAACATGACAAAGCAGAACCTTCTACGTGACAAAGGAGGAAAAAAATAAAGAAAAAAAAAAGAAGTTTATCATCTACCATTTGACTTTGATGCATGTGAGCTGTAACTGCAATCTCACTATACTGCAATTCTGTCTCACCCTCAGGCGCTTTTTATCGCAAGCAATCCAGTCATCATGCCAAACTGCACTAACAGCTGAAGTCAATGTAAGTCCCTCACCCAGCCCCTTCCATCCGCAAGAGACATAGATTCACATGAGCCCCTGCGTTAGCAGGGGCTCATGTGCATCTATGTCTCTTGCATACTATCCGCTTCAGCGTTGCCTCATACTGAAAATGTCATACCAGTTTAAGAACAACAGTGCACATGCGGTTATGGCTTCAGTGACACAGATTTGAATCACCCCCATGCAAGCATCGAATCAACAAGAGACACAGATTCACGTGCGCCCCTGCTAACGATGAGGCGCACGTGAATCTATGTCTCTTGCTGTGCGCATCAGGGCCGGCCTCAATTTGAGGGTGTCGGTCGCGTGCACTCAAAAATTGTGTAATGCATTTATTTACCCACTCGATCATGCTTGAGTTTGGCGTCTAGTCTGCGAGCGTGCTACGATCTGGCGCAGGCCACCGGTTCTGATGCCAAACTCACCGTTTTGATGGAGGGAGATATCAAGCTGACAACGCGCGGCAGGAGGTGCAGACCCGTTAACCCTTTCACCGCCGAGGAAAATGGTGAACACCACACCACACCCAGCTGCAAGAGGCATAGATCCTCATGGGCCCCCGCTGTTAGCGGGGGCTCATGAGGATCTATGCCTCTTGCTAAGTGACACCACTTCTCTCTGTGTCCATGTTCCATGGACAGCTGATCTCTTCGGACTTGAGTTAACAAATCATAGTATTTCACAACATAATCTGTCTCCACTGACCTACACTGAAGGAGTGCGTGTGTGGTGGTCTAGACCTTGCGGACCTTACGTACATATATGCTGAGAGTCCGAAATAGCTCAGGCGGTTAAGCGTCGGAGCAGGAGAGCGAAGGAAATCGCGGGTCGTGGGTTCGAATCCCCGTCCCGGCCCCGGTAGCAGGACTCGCAATCCAGGGGGGAAAAGACGGATTTGTTCAATAGCATGTCCGTTGAAAAGTCCTGGTAAATCAAAGTGGCACAGTTGGAGTGCGCCTGAGTTGATCAGTGTTCAGGTCGTACTTCAAAGGCAATAGATCTCCCTGTCCCCCATAACCCGCCCGTCAGGGCCGTCCATTATCACTTCGGTGCCGTGGACGTTAAACTCGGAACTAATCGAACATAATATATGCTAGTGGAAATTCATCTAAATGATGGTCTTCAACTCACTGCGCCCGAGGTACGAAATACCCACATTTTAAAGTTATCCTCTGAGGCCGGACTGCATTACATTTCAGGAGACAGATCGACCATGATAGTTCAAGGGTAGTGGCAGAATAGCTTGGCGTCTTTAGGCGCCAAGCTATTCTGCCACCACCCTTGGACTATCGTGGTCGAGACATATCTTGCTGTGGTGTGCCGCGGGCAGAATGGGTTAACTCATTCTACCCCAGACACACCACAGCAAGATAAGGATCGACCATGATAGTTCAAGGGTGATGCCAGAATAGCTTGGCGCCTGTGGGCGCCAAGCTATTCTGGCATCACCCTTGAACTATCATGGTCGGTCTGTGTCCTGCACTGCATTGCAGTCTTCGGAGGACAACGGCAAAATTTGGGGATTTCGGTGTTGAGGTAGAATGAGTTAAGTACAGGTAATCACACGTGACACTGTCAACCCTTCAAGAGCTTTCTAGAGAACGCACCTGCCTCTCTACGACCCCCAAAAATGGTTGCTCCAACCAGGTTCTATCGTCACAGTAAGAGCGCCATCTCTACGTCTACTCGGAGCCTAGTCACTGCCAGCGGACATTAATTGTGTTTTGAAAGCTGGCGCGGGGGCTGAGGAAAATCTAACGGCGAATAACCTCATCCATCCAGGGAGCACAGAAATAAAATGGGGCTAAGAAATGGCGAAGAACCTCAAGTCCCCAACGAAACTGGTGCTGCTCATTAATGTTCCTTCGTCCTTGTCAGTGAAAGGGTTAAACGATTCACTCTTAGAATACTAATAATCTCTGATCTGTGTTGCTGGCACGGCGGGTGGAAATCGTCCGCCTATCCCTCTTCAAACCTGAAACCTGTTAAAGCTTTACCTGTACTCAACACTGGGTCTAGTCTGTCTCACGGAAGACAAAATCTGTCAACGTAAAATCAAGCTAATGCCGCGACATAGGTAAACCTCACTGAAAAACACTGCACACATAACCGTGCCAGAAATACCGACTCGGTAGGAGAGAAAACATTACCCGCTCTTCAGCTGCCGGGAGCTTGTTTTTGCGTGTGAGGGGGTCTCGCGTATTTTGCAAGCTAGCGTGCAAAGGTAGGTCATACATGTGCAAGAGACCTAGATCCTTATGATCACCCGTAGTTGCGGGGGCTCATGAGGATCTACGTCTCTTGCTGGTCCTATTTAAGTCTGTGTTGTAAAGGTGTGGGAGGTCATTGGTGTTAAATTTGACGATGGTACTAAATAACCCTACACACCTGAGAGCGTCTCATTGCATCTGGTACTGTGAATGTGAAATACCTGTACTATCCTTCTGGAAAGCCCGCCCCCCCCCCCCCTTCCTCCCCCCCCCCAAACCCCCCCTAATCTCCATCCCCCCTTTTCCCATTATCACAGTCATAAAAATACACACTATACAATCCTCGCATATCTTGCGCTAACATAATCAGTAATCATGAATGACTGAATCTTTGTACTAGAAACTGTTTGGATTCTTAACTCATTACACCCGGAGGATGAAATTGTCTTTGAAAAAAATGATATCCTTTTATGATAGCTCTATGTCATAGTTCTGAAGACTAATCGACCATGACAGTCCAAAGGTGGTGTCGAAATAGCTTGCTGCCTACAGGCGTTCGCCTCCACAGGATTGTTGCGAAATCGACCACCACTGTGACTGTAACACAGGTAGTACTGAAGACATTAGTTTTCTTCTACCCGTGGTTATAGCGGTGGTCAATCCCATGCCTGTACCCCCCCCCCCCCCTACTCGCCCCCCCCCCCCCCATGCTAAAAATTATCCACACGCTCTCTCCAAACTCAACCGAAACCAAAAAATAAAAAAATCCAAACACAAATCGTCCAAAGCCACTCGATCCTCGATTCTCTCTCACAACACTCGCATCTCTACACCCTGGCAACGCCGCCAGACCTACACACGCTTTTTCTCTTGCGCCAACTGCATGATGGTGGAGTGATGATCATGCCTGCTCAAGGGTACTGCCTGATTAGCTTGGCGCCTTTAGGCGCCAAGCTAATCAGGCAGTACCCTTGAGCTGCACGGTCTTGAGCTAACGTTCGACCTCTAATATTCAGTTGAGACGACATAGCTAATGCCTGTTCGTACTGCAGCACAACTCGGTCACAGTAGCGCTGTAGTCGACGGTTACATGAGTCATTGTCTCTCGGTCACTACGACTAACTTATTAGGCACCGACACTGAACATTCACGGCCGGACGACCCATTCCTTGTATCTACTCTGGCTCTGATTTTGACAACGTACAAACCCCTTCCCTGTCAGTGGACGCAGTCTGTGTTTTCGAACTCATTGAGAATCCAACGTCAAAAATCCCCAGCCGTCAAAGGGAAACGGATTCAGAGTGATTTCAGGAAGAGGCATAGATCTTCATGAGCCCCCGCAACTGAGGGGCTCATGAGGATCTATGCCTCTTGCAGTCGGGTTGTGTTACGTTTTTTTTCTTCTTCTCCGGAGCGAAGGGATTAACTCATTCAGCCTGACGCACGTATTTCCCAAATTTTGGAGGCGTCATCTCACTAACGACTATGCACCTGTTGCAGGAGATGGATCGACCATGATAATTCAAGGGCAGTGCCAGATTAGCTTGGCGCCGACAGGCAGGCGCCAAGCTAATCTCGGCACGGCCCTTGAATTATCATGGTCGATCCATCTCCTGCTGTAGTGCGTCAGTGCTGAATGGGTTAATGATCACTCTCACATGCGGACAGTACTACTACCAACAGACGACTCTGTGAACTAGTCTGGCTGTGGTAGTGTGGAGGTTAAATCAATTTACTGCACGTGTATTTTTCCAGCGGCTTGGCGAGCTATTACAAAAGGCAAACAGAGCCATAGGTGGATGTGTGCTTTTTTATGCGCGGCCCTTATCTCTGTGGAAATCTGCATTAAACACACAAGGCTGCTGGGAAAAATCTATTAGGACGCGGTGTGTTATGGTTGGCGAGTTCATCCAAAAGTAAGAATTTGTCTGCAATGATGGGAGATAAATTGTCCTGCCAACGATTTTTTTCTTTTACCTACATTCGAATTCATTCAATTTCTTTCAAGTTTGAATCTGAATAGACTAAAATTTAAAAAAAAAAAAGAAAAAAAAAGAAAAGAAAATAAACCCTAATTTTCAGAGTCCGAAATAGCTCAATAAGTGCTGGACTCGAAGAGAGTGTAGGGAACAGCTGGGTCATCATTTGAGTCCTTATCCTGATCCAGATAGCTGGACTTGCAATCCAGGGGGGAAAAAAAGATAGCATGTCCGTTGAAAGATTTTGGTAAATCAAAGTGGCACAGTTGTGATGCACCTGAATTGATAAGTGTTCAAATCATACTTCATAGGCATTAGTTGTCCCTGACCCCTTAAACCCACCCTTTATAGCCGTCCATTATTACTTCAGTGCTGTGGACGTTAAACCCTGAACTAACCAACCATTCTAGTGTTCAGGGCCACTAGGCCTGAAGAATTAAACAACAACATATGTTTGGGAATTGCTATCGTGGGTTTATTTTCCCCCGTTCTCAGACAGGGGCAGTTTCAGTGAAAAAATAATTTGATATCAGTTGAAGCGCGTCCACACACACACACACACAATTGTTGGTTTCCACTGTATCGGCCACCCGTACTTCGTGCACTCACTAACCATAACAGTGGATTGATCGCCCGCTCTCTCATCCCGCCTGTTGTGCTAGCACGGCCCGAGGGTCGGTCGAGGTACCCGGTGAGCAAAATGTCATCGGGCCGACGTCGCCCGCAGCTGGCCCGCGCACCGTCGTGCACGGGCCAGCTGCGAGCGACGTCGGTCATAGGACATTTTTTTTCTGGCAGTGTTTGGGCTTGTATAATAATAATAATAATAATAATAATAATAATAATAATAATAATAATAATAATAAGTACATTCTTTGTACTTCAGCATCCGCATTACAATTGCAGATCCTCACTGTAGACACGGCAAGTCTGCAGGCCAGACGTGTGCTGGTCTGTAAATATGGACCTTAATCACGGCTTCAAGCATGAAGGTCCAATGTCGCAGAAAAACAGAAACAATAACATAACAAAAATAATTTTACTAATTTTACTATTACTACTACAACAACAACAACAAGTTCTACTACTACTACATGTAAAATAATAATAATAATAATAATAATAATAATAATAATAATAATGTATGCATTCTTGTACACCCTCGCCTCCGCTGCAGAAACAAAACGTGTACTGATATGTCATTTTGGCCCTTACAGCTTCAGGCATCAATGTCCAGTGACACAGACCAACAGTTACACACGTCATGATTATACAATCAGTTGAGTATAGAACAATGTCAGTTTGGCCAGTGCAAACCATGGAACTTTTCCTAACCTAGCAAGCTAGACTCTGCCAGCACGTTCAAGACGCTGAACATGACATCAGTGAATCTATCCTGAGAGAAGAAGGGTAGTGCCTAGTGAGCTTGGAGCCTCTCCATGCGTGTCAGGCACTACTCTTCGACTGCTGTAAACCCCTTCCCTGCCACGGCAGTAGGTACATTTTTTGTGTTTCAGAATTCCTCGTTCATTCAGCGACCAAAAGCCAAAACCGTCACACAAATTGGTCTCAGCAAGAGGCATGGATCCTCATGAGCCCCCGCAGTCGCGGGGGCACATGAGGATCTATGTCTCTTGCGGTCGGTTCGCGTTCACTTTTTCTCGGCAATGAAGGGGTTAACGTGCAGTCTTCCGCAGTTGGCGCTGGGCACGAAAGAGACAGCGTGTGATGATGCTGTAACCACAACAGATAATCCTCACGGCACGATGAACGCCTTCCATTTTACCAAGTCACAGACCTTAATTAACAGTAGGAAAGTGCAGGGGCTTCAGCAGATCTGTTTCACTCGCTGGAGGCGGCACGTTTACCTCTTCGCTGATGTGATTATCTTTGTTTCCACCACCCCCCCCAAACCCCCCCCCCCCCCACCCCCCACACCCCACACCCCCGGCCTCTGCAACTGTGTTAGCATCTAATGCTGGATAAATATCCAGGCTAAGTGCGCTTGGTTGTTCTGTGCGCGCTGTTTGCACATGCTCTTTTCATGCGCACAGGATAAATACACACTAACATTGTATAGAATCGCCGAGACTGAACCGCGTCCGTCTGCAAAGAGACATGGATTCTCATGACCATGCGTTCGCAGGGGCTCATAAGAATCTATGTCTCTTTGCTGGCTGAGACTGTCCCCGACTCAGCTCTCAGCCAATTTGGAGCGAGGGTGCAGTTGTGATGTCTGAAGCGTGTGGCTTTCGTTCGTTTGAACTGCTGTCTGTACTGCGGCCAGTGCTTTTATTTCTCTGCCGACTAGACACTGGTGAGGTTTTGTTTGAGACGAAGGACTCCTAGTCACGAACGAGAATGAAACCACGCCGGATAACCAGCTTGTCCCCTAAGCATAGACAACACTCCGAACATCTTCAAGAGGCATAGATCCTCATGAGACTGGAGTCCAAGAGACATACATCCTCCTGAGTCCGAAGGATATATGCCCCTGGTGGAGATGTTTGGAGTGTTGTCTATGTTTACTGTACAAGCTGATTAAGACATCTCCAAGAGGCATAGATCCTCATGCGCCCTCCGTGCGCATGAGGATCTATGCCTCTTGGAGATGTTTGGAGTGTATGGTACAAGCTGGTTAGGGTGGGTCGGTGTTAGAGCGTTCCACTTTCGTCCGAAAGGTGGCGGTTTCGAATCCAGCTGGGGTCAAAACTTGTTCAGTTTTTGAAATCACCTTTGTGTTGGACAAAAGACGTTAAGCCCTAAACGTTTAACGTCTTTTTCTTTTTTTTTTCAAGTTGGTTATCCGCAGTGACTTGGCTCTCGTTCGTTGTAGAGAAGGCGTTGCAAGCGGAACCTCTCTCATGCCACACCATTCACAGAGCAGTTTCTTTTGATATGTGTCGGCTGTCTGCAATATGCTCTTCTGGACATGTATCAAGTTTACAAAGAAGAACACACTGCAAACAACCATTGATCTATTTATAGCGCTGTTGTCATAATTACTCAGTCTTGTTCAGTTTCGTAGCGACCGCGGTTCCGTGAAATCAGAATGGAATTCATAGCACATAAATGTTGCTTTTTCATGTTGTGCAGTTTCTCGTTGCCTGCACGTATCGAAAGAAAAGCGAGTAACGCATGCGAGTCTGCCGCATCCGGATACGCGGCATAAAGCGGCCGTGTGTCCGTAGGCAGCTCGTCTCGAATGTTAACCTTGCTGGACGTTGCTTGTTGCAGTTTGCATGCATATCAACTAAAATTATTCAAACATTACGAGAACAAAATGTACACGTAACCTTTCATTCTTTGGTATAATCTAACGTAAAAATTAAATCACGTGCAGGCCTAGATTTGGCGCAAAAAAACAACAAACAACAACAACAACAACAACAACAACAACAACAACAACAACAACAACAACAAAACCGTTATCTGTAAAAATATACTTTTGTTTTGCATGCATGAAAATTGATGTCAATGAGGTGTGACGCGTTCAATCATATAAAAAGTATTAAAATCTATGGTTTTCTGACATAAAAATACTTTGATTTACAATACAATACAATACAATACAACTTTATTGTCTGTTCGAGTCCAGGCACGACAGAAATTTGCCTTTCGGCTCGTCATGAAACAACAATATAAGACATTAACAAATTTATGTTCAAATGTCAAATTTCCGCAAAGTAAATCTAACGCCTAAACAGAGACGTTGACATTTTACAGCTATATGTATGAGCGTCAGAATAAATGCGGAAAGGAATAATTCACACACATTGTATTTGTACAATGACGCCAGCGCAGTAACACACACACACACACACACACACACACACACACACACACACACACACACACACACACACACACACACACACACACAGAGTATCAAATGACTTTTAAAAATCTCGTCAGTGCGTGATAACAAAAGATTTGTTTACCGAACCTCAATTTACTGTTTTTGTGTGACCTTCTCAAGTTAGCCAAAGGCCCTCGGGTCGAAGTTAGCTGTAAGTGGCCCGTCAGCGCACGGCTACTTGCCATTTGCAAACTACGTCAGCTCAATTGACGCACTTTTGTGTGCTGGGTCATAAGTCTATTATTATATAATAATAGACTTATGACTGGGTTTAAGCTATAAGGAAAGCCTGACAGCAGTACCATGCCTGAGCAGTAACACGTGTGCAATCCGCGTCAGTCATTTGTTGGGTAGTTCGGGGTTTAACGTCCACGGCACCGAAGTGATAATGGACGGCCCTCAGTGACGGGCGGGTTATGGGGACAGGGAAATCTATTGCCTATGGAGTACGACCTGAACTGATCAATTCAGGCGCACTGCAACTGTGCCACTTTGATTTACCAGGACCTTTCAACGGACATAATAATAATAATACCGGTTATTATATTTCCCCAATTCGGCGAATGGGCTCAAAGGCGGCGCCGCGAACTGAACCCAAAACGCACGCTCACGTGACACACACGCATTCACTCTGAAGACAAACACAGTGCAAGACAAACACAGGACATTCACGTAGTGCGAAGGGTCAGCTCAGCTACTGAGGTTTCGAAAATTTTGATCGCTTGTATTTGAAATTTATAAAGTGGCCTGAAACCGGTGCGGTACCAAAGCGGAGGGGGTGGAAGAACCGGAGTACCCGGATGCTATGAAACAAACCCGTCTTTTTTTCCCAGGATTGCGAGTCCAGCTACCGGGGCCGGGACTGGAACTCGAACCCACGACATGGCGATTCCCTTCGCTCTCTTGCTCCGACGCTTAACCGCCTGAGCTATTTCGGACTCTCAGTCATTTGTGTGCTGGTCTGTGATTTTGAACCTTAAGGCTGCACGCCAAAAAATCCAAAATCACAGACCAGCACATATTTATGGTTACTGATTGTCGTTAATTTAAAAACAAAATCACTGAGCAGCGGGGAAAAAAAGGGACCCACTGGGCACTGTATTGAAAAGGAACAAGGACACAACTGATATTGATTTTCACGTCATGGTTCAACCAAGCGGCAAAACTCTAGCATGGTAGTTTCCGTCAGACATTTGCGCAAGTAATTTGCATAATTTAAAACCGCTGTTTACAACAAAAGACCGACGCTAGTCCGCAAATAATTATACGATTGTCGACTCAAACAGTACATGCAGTTCCAAAATACCTCAGTGTACATAACAGCATTTGCGGTAGATTTGTCTGCGCAAAAACAGATCAACACAGCTTAGAAGCATAACAAACACGCACTTTCAAGTGCATGCAAGCACAACCACACACAAAGATTGCATATAAATGAACATTACATTTATTGCCATTATTCACGTTAACACACACGACTGATCCTGTGATGTTCATATATCAGTTCAAAATAAAGACCGACCATGATGCTGTTCGGGCACTACTCCGGAATGTTCAAGTTGTGCCAGATGTGAGGCAGTTGACACACAAATACCCTACTACTTTTACTTTCCTTTGCATTGATCACCCTGCAAGTGCAAGGCTAAATAAATTGTCTTATAGACTCATTAATTTGTTCCTCTCCACGGAAATCTTTAGTAAAAGGCGAAAGATTTTCTCGCGTTTTGAAGAGAAACCAGAGTAACTAATCACCTGCCTAAAACACACCCACCTAAATATTCCAGCTGAGAATACCTTGGTTTCTTTCCATTACTGAAACAGATTTCATATAATACAGCTTATTTGCTTCAAATTGTACCAGAGACTATCTTTATCAAATGTAATACACTCTGTTGTATATAGTAGTCGAGTATTTCTGTTATGTAATTTGTCTTATAGGCGTCTTTAATTTAATCTTTAGATTAGATGACTGTTTTCTATCATTTTAACAAGGGAAACAACTTTGCAACTTCTTTATAAGGGGACTTAACTGTAGTCGCCCTTAAGTTCTCCAGTCAGTCACCGGGCAGCTAGACCGTCGTTAGAACTTGTATAAAAACAACATAGGGGTCCGTGGATAGTAGCTTTGACTAATGCAAATCCACTGCGCCACCGCGTGCGCGCAAGCGCCGCGCCTATACAAATACTTGTCTTGAGCTTAGTATAGGCGCTTGCGCGCACGCGGTGGCGCAGTGGATTTGCATTAGTCAAAGCTACTATCCACGGACCCCTATGATAAACAATGACAGTTTTACACACAGCTCTAAGGCAGCCTCAGGAACCAAACTTACAAAACACAACATTGTCTGTTTATCTATGTAACCCGGGTGTTTATGCCGCTTTACACAATAACAAATTTGGACTTGAAAACGTAACGTAAGCAGTGCAAAACGATACACAAACGTGCACAGAGACAGTAGTTTAAAGCCCGAAATATCTGATTGATTGCATGTATATATAATTTCTCCAATGTGTTTGTTTGCCTTACAAGCACGAAGCGCCTGAGGCGAAAAACGCAGTTATAATTCGAGGCTGTTTCGATTCAGTCCGCGTCAGTGCCGCCGTCGCACCGAGCGCTCTGATAACCCTTTGGCTGTCGGTAGCCAGTCACCTCGACGAAAAGCGCTATCGACAGCCAAAGGGTTAAGAATAACGATCTTGGAAACAAAATATGCGTTATGTGGCGGGCAAGGGGTTACTCTTGCCTGCCACTGAATGCATATCAGTTTTGTTTCTATTTTTTTGTTGTTGTGTTCATTCAACCAACAAAAGCCACACCTAACCGTTCACTGGTTATACATAAAAGTTGGTCTCAGCAAGAGGCATAGATCCTCATGATCCCCCGCAAATGCGGGGGATCATGAGGATCTATGCTTCTTGCAGTTGTGTTGAGTTTTTCTCAACCTTGAAAACACATTATTTTCAAATTGCGCTTGGGACCAAACAGACCTCTTTTCCAGCAGACGCTGATTCGCTCTTTTTTTTTATATATCAGTCTTTTTATCTGCAGTTTGACATAACAGTTTTTGTATTCACTGCTATTTTTGTGTTTTATTTGTGTCATGTTTGTTTAGCTGTGAATGTGTGTTTGTAAAGAGTATAGATACAAGAAACATTTTATTATTATTATTACTATTATTATTATTATTATTATTGTTATTGTTAATGTTATTATTATTATTGTTGTTGTTAATTTTATATTATTATTATTATTATTATTTTTGTTGTTAATGTTATTATTATTATTATTATTATTATTATTATTATTATTATTATTATTATACTTTAGTCCATAGTGTTGGCAAATGTGATACGTGTACACGTGTATTTTATCGCTAGCTGCACTTCTTAACCCCTATCTTTTGGAATACACCAGTATGTGAAATAAGTTGGACTAAAATAGTTCAAGGGTAGTGCCAGAATAGCTTGGCGCCTCTAGGCGCCAAGCTATTCTGGCACCACCATGAACTAAAGCCATTGGTCTCTATCCTTATCTGTAAGTACTATAATGTAGCTTGCACAGTGTACAAATTTGAAGCTTTTAGCCTCAGTATGATATGGGTTAATGGCGAAGTCAAAGACAACGTTACAAGAAAGTGGACACTGTCGTACTAAGAGATGGTTGGCACGGTTTAAACGTCCTTGCACCGGAGTGAAAATTAAATAATTAAAAAAAAAAAAAATAAAAATAACGGGGCGGGCAATGAGGGACCGGGACAGCTATTGCCAACGGAGTAAGGCCTGAACGCTGATCAATTCAGGCGCACTGCCACTGTACTACTATGACATGCTAGTGTAGAAGCCCGTCTTTTCCCCCTGGATGTACTCAAACAGTCTCTTTCATTTTGAAACGCAAGCACGCACGCACGCACGCACGCACGCACGCACGCAGGCACGCACCCACGGCGCGCACGCGCACTCTCTCTCTCTCTCTCTCTCTCTCTCTCTCTCACACACACACACACACACACACACACACACACACACACACACACACACACACACACACACACACACACACTGTGTACTATAAACGAATGAATGAAAATGGTGGAACCAGCCCAGCAGTTCTCCTCCCCTCATTCTACACTATTAGTCCGGTGGTAGGTACGGTCTACCTTGCATTGTCGGAAGTATAAAATGTTTTAATGGATCTTGAATGATTTTGGGGTGCTGAGTTCGAATCCGTTGTATGCCACGCTGTAAACATTAAGCATTTTTCTGTATAAAGGAAAATCCAAGATAGCCGCCAGGAAAATACTAATTTTCATTCCGTCACATGTAATTACAATTCATACAAGAAAAATCTTTTGAAATGGCTCATTTTGTTAGATTATATCCAAAGAAATTTAGTAAATATATGGTTTTCTACATCGAATCAAGGGCGGATCGCGTGGAGGGGGGGGGGGGGCAGAGGTTCAGAACTCAGACCTCCCACCCGTTTGGCTTCGAAAGAAAAACGCCGAGGTAAGACAGTTTGCCTCTTGTCTTGCTAGTGTGGACATCTCCCCATTGAGATACTGCCACTCCACCACACCCCCACCCCCACCCCCTCCTCCCCCCTCCCACACTGCACTTTTTTTTTTTTTAATTTTTCGGTCCGGGATTTTTGTTTGAGATTCGGAGTGCTCGGAAAATCTGATTTCTCCTCTGAGCGCTTTCTGTATAAAGTCCTAAACAAAAACGTTGCCAACCCATTCCCCACCCCCTTCCCCTTCATGAGGAAACGTATCCGCCCCTGCAAGTGTAAAAGTGTTTTTATTTGGATTTAAAAAAAAAAAATCGTGAATGCTTACAGTCTTCTGTTGTGAATGGTGACTTTTGCTGTGTATCAATTCACATTTACTTCGCTCTGATTCTTTCACATCTGGTCAGGGATTACGAATGTCAAAGGGTTTGCATTCTTCACACCAGGCAAAGCCCACTGTATACCTTGTTATGGTGACTACAGAGCTGGAACTAGTCTTGCAGCTGCAGTGCATGAGGTTCAAAACTGAATCAGCTGCAACCTACTGATTTTGCATTGTACATATATTTGGCTTATTGCATCTTGAATCCACATTCAAACTTGGACTGATGTCTTACATGGAGTTGGAGAGCTTGCCGCATTCCAAAACATACATGATGGTAAGCACGTAGTAGTGAGCTTCAAATCTGGGCTCTGCATCCTGCTGTCTTCCCATATGGAGATATTCTCCCTCATTATCAGCCAAGTGTGTGCTGGGCTCCTGGTCGTAGCATTAGTATTTCTTGCCTCGTGGCAGTTGTGTCTCTTCAGTTCCAGAACGCGGCCATCAAAGGACTGAAGCTTGATGGAGGCTGTCGGCTGACGATGCAGCCTGTGTTACAACTCGTCACAGAGTGTGCAGCGAGTATATTTGGGCCGGCATGACCTTTGCGTGATTTTTACATCATTCATGGTGTTTAATCGGTAATGATCTCTGTTCCTTAGCAACAGGCGATAAGATTGTATGCTTGTTTGGGCAGTGGGATTCTTCCAGCAGGCTGTAGATGCGGCTTATGCCTTGCTGACGAATTGACGGGCAACACAGTTTAATGTTATTTGGGAAATACCGGCCAAAATCCACGTGCAAAATATGCGCTGTTTCGATATACATCGTAATGATCGTTGTGACAACAGCATTGACAAACTACGACGCTCTGGCTGGTGGGGCGGCCAGCGGACCGTCCAGAGAATTTCACAGGCATCGAGGATGAAAACTTCTGGGGAGTCCTAGATTCGTAGCTCAGACAGACCTTGCAACGGGGTCTTCCGCACAAATCTGGCGGTTGCCGGCATTGATCTTTATCGAACAGAATTGTGGCGAGTGCCAGATCATGTGGAGAAAGAGACTCCAAGGAAACAGCTTCAGTGATGATGCAACGATCTCTCGCACCTGTGTATAAATGGACGCAGGGTCCATGCTTTGAGCATCCCCATTGCTAGGCTTTGAAGCTGTTATCTGCACAGATGACGGGGCGGTGTTCTTCACTTTCTGGTTGATCTGATGTGTTTCTCAGAGAGGATTTGACGTTGTCAGGAAGTCAGAATTAGGTCAAAAGTGCACATGATAATAAACCATCGAAGAAAGAAGCACGTTTAGAAAGACAGTTACAAGACAATTTATTAATATTTCGGGTTTAAAAAAAAAAAAATTTCAAAATAGACAAACAAACAAGCCGTATACAATTCGCTATTTATCTTGTCAGTGCGTAGAGAAAGTTAGTGGGTGGCAGTTGACGAAAACGGTGGATTATGAACATGGACAAACATGCGATATCGCATGTTTGTCCGAGCTTTTAGTCTACTGTTTTCGTCGAAACACGTGCAAGTTTGGCCTGCTTCTGATTCCCGGCAACGTCTGTTGAGTGGGCGGTTTAACTCAGTGACACCTTCAGTGTCAGTGCTCACTGCTGACAGCAGAACGTGTTTCTGAAAACATCGTGAATTCAACGTCAAGCATACCACTCGCAGAAACTTGGCCTTATCTTGGCCCTGTTCTCAGCATCTTCCTTGACACGGCTCTTGTGCTTCTCTTTGTGAACACAACAGCGACGACGTTCAGTGCCTCCGATGTCACTCATGATTTGTAAGCAGATGCAGTGGGAGTATATCCATACTCGTTCAGAGTCGAATCAGTCATGCCTGACGTTCCGTGACACATGCACGTTGTTTCATTGTACTGGTCTAATCACATGCCATTCCAAAGGCCTTCTTGGTGCCATATGACATACAGTTTTGTACACACAGTTTTGCAGTCTAGCTGTTGTGTGTTGACAACCTGTTCCAGCAGCGGCTGACCGTTTGTGAACACAGTCCAGTTCTGGTCGGCATTTTCTGTAATACATATGGTCTAGAACCGACAGATACAAGTACATGGACACCAATCCTGGTAGGCTTATTAAATATAAAAGTGCGAAGTACTGACTGAATGAGTACTCTTCAGTTGGCTTAGTCTCATTTGCTACTGTTTGCCGAACACGCACAAGCACACACGCCCTAAACTTATATCCTATAAACAGAGAGAGAGAGAGAGAGAGAGAGAGAGAGAGAGAGAGAGAGAGAGAGAGAGAGAGAGAGAGAGAGAGAGGGAGGGGAGAGAGAGAGGTAGGGGATAGGGGAAGAACTGAAATTATCACACACCCAAACTTTCGATGGCTGTACAGAAAAACGCTCAAGTTTCTGCGAGTGGCATACATCGAATACGTAACTAGGGGGTGTTAGACAGCAATGATCCGCTAAAACATTTTGTACTTCCAACAAAACACACACACGGTATATTTTACAGAGACCCATGCCCGGACTATCTCTCTCTCTCTCTCTCTCTCTCTCTCTCTCTCTCTCTCTCTCTCTCTCTCTCCTATACCCCTACTTCCCCCCCCACCCCCACCCCTTACCTGCCTCCCTCACCCCATCCCCTAAGCCTGACGCCATTCCTGCCGGTTGCTTTCAACACGAGTCATGAAGCTTGAGCGTCTCGCGTGTCACACATCCCTGAAATACCACAATGGGCGCTAATGACCGGCGGAGAAAAGACCACTAAGGCTACGTCTGTCTGCTGGCCTACACGAGCTTCTCACGTC
The DNA here is from genome assembly GCA_036245525.1 of Semisulcospira habei. Taxonomy (NCBI): domain Eukaryota; kingdom Metazoa; phylum Mollusca; class Gastropoda; family Semisulcospiridae; genus Semisulcospira; species Semisulcospira habei. The sequence goes on from BTPG01000002.1 coordinate 164,145,023, forward strand.
ATCGGGCTTAACCCTTTCACTGCCGGAATAACAACGACCAATACCCCGGCAGGCAAGAGGTATAGATCCTCATGAGACCCCGCAGTTGCGGGGTCTCATGAGGATCTATACCCGCTCTTGCTGACTAGTGTGTCTATGGTACTTTCACGTCTGGGGTATGCTTGACGTTGAATTCACGATGTTTTCAGAAACACGTTCTGCTGTCAGCAGTGAGCACTGGCCGTACTGAAGGTGTTAAACCGCCCTCAACAGACGTTGCCGGGAAACTTGCACTTGTTTCGACGAAAACAGTGGACTTAAAGCTCGGACAAACATGCGATATCGCATGTTTGTCCATGTTCATAATCCATCGTTTTAGTCGTCGACTGCCACCCACTAACTTTCTCTACGCACTGACAAGATAAATAGCGAATTGTACACGGCTTGTTTGTTTGTCTATTTTGAAATTTAATTTTTCTTTTAAACCCGAAATATTAGTAAATTGTCTTCTAACTGTCTTTCTAAACGTGCTTCTTTCTTCGATGATTTATTATCATGTGCACTTTTAACCTAATTCTGACTTCCTGACAACGTCAAATCCTCTCTGAGAAACACATATTTTGCCTTTGGCCAGGTAACAAGAAGACATGCGTTAAGTCATTCGAGACTCAGTGCCGCATTCGGATACGCGGCTTTATGCCGCGTATCCGGATGCGGCACGTCTCGAATGAATTATATGCCCTGTATTGCCGTAACTGTTCAAAAGAAACACTTCTGCAACACTTAGTTCCGAAACGCTACACACGGGTCTAGCTGGCTACGGTTCATTTAGACGCAGGAGAATCCAGGTCAGCACACGCCGTCCTTCTGATACTCAAGCAATTTGACAAGGACGCCGCACGGAAAAGCTATCTTTCGATCGATTTTTTTCCTGTGAGAGTGTATTTAAATTACGATCATTGTTGCACGCTAGTTTAATTTTTTTATCTGACTTTTGGGTGTGTTTCTGCAATTTTCGTTAAATCAGCACCAGAAAACCCTGCCTGTCCCAAAAACATGGATTAAAAGTAGTGTCAGCAAGAGGCATAGATCCTCATGAGCCCCCGCAACTGCAGGGGCTCATGAGAATCTATACCTCTTGCAGTTGGGTGGCGTTTAAATTTTCTCGGCATTGAACGGCTCAAATGCTGGAAAACTTTTTTTTTTTTTTTTTTAAACTATGCACTCCTCAGCACTTAAACGGACATATAACGGGTAAAGACGCCGAACACGTCTTCAGTGGCTTACAAACCGAGGGGTCTGGTGCACCTATTTTCTCCCCATGTTCTGATTAAGATTACCAGCGGGCGGCCCAGACAACAAGATACATCCCTATCACCTCATGCATACATTGAACACCCCGCACCCTAACACACACTGAGGAAATGGCGGTCACAAAGAAGCTGAGGTCGTCACATACTTGAGTGAAACATTCGTCGAACTAGAGTTAGTACTGCAGTACTTGTTTTCTAGGTAGTGCAGAGGGGTGGATTAAGCTATGCAAAACTGGTACACTACCTCCTATAGCGTTCTATGAAGGTTTTTGCATGGGGCCTTACAGCACGCCGAAAGCTCATATTAACGGCACCGAGATAGTGTGATCGATGCGGCGAGTAAATGGGGAAGATTATGCCTACGAAGGAGAGGTACAGATTCTCATGGGCCCCGGCCTCGAGCTGCAGAGGCTCATGAGAATCTATGCTTCATATACGCGGGAGGAAAACATACACGTACTGTGATGATTCCAGCGCATGAAACATACCACAAAACTGATATCTACTTCATCACCCGCCCCCCCCCCCTCCCCCCCCCTCAAAAAAAAAAAAAAAAAAGATACTAAGAAGCTCAGTAGGGGCTCATGAGGATCAAAGCGACCTGAGCTGGAAGGAGGAGGCCCAAAGAGTAATATCTGTGCTGGTCTGTGATTTTGGACCTTACGGCCTCCGACCGTAAGGTCCAAAATCACAGACCAGCATACATATCTCAACCGTCAGTGACTGATGCCTGTTTGCACAGCATGCTGTCTTGATTAGCTGCATATTGCAAGTTAATAGGCTATGCTTTAAGATTGAAGGCAAATACATGTTTCAAATTAGAAGTCTTGTCGTGACAGGTATGATTGCGTGACATTTTAACGGACTCGAATCTGAACTCGGGCTTGATAAAAAAAAAAAAAAAAAAAAAAAATCAAAACGCGGACGCTGAACTTTAATTAAATGCATACTAACTTGCAAATCTGTTGACAGCCTGATAAGTCTTGCGAATGGGAAATTTCATAGGAAAACATTTAAGGGATTTAATTTTTTTTAAATTTAATCTGAAGAATATTAACGACAAGGGTAAATTTATTTTTAGCCTTTAGAAGGTGATAGGATCTATCATTGTATCAAGGAACTCTCAACAGTTACTGGAACCCGGCATCGCTGTCGGTGGATGCAGATTGTGTTCCTGACATCGTTAGCTCATTCAGCCCGGCGCACGTATTTCCCAAATTTTGGAGGCGTCATCTAACGACTATTCACCTGTTGCAGGCTAATCTGGCACTGCCCTTGAATTATCATGGTCGACCCATCGCCTGCTGTAGTGCGTCTGGGCTGAATGGGTTAATTCAACGTCAGAGAACACCAGCCGCCCAAGGGACATTCATACAAAAATGGTGCCAGCAAGCGGCATAGAACCTCACGAGCCCCCCGCAGTTGCGGGGGCTCATGAGGATCTACGTCTCTTGCAGCTGGATCCCGTTAACCCTTTTCTGGCAGTGACGGAGTAAATTTACTGAACAGACAAGTGGCGTAATCCTCATATCCGACAACTGCTAGCATTGTCCGCAGAATTAGAAAACTGAGGTGACAGACATTTTGCGGTGACAGACATTTTGCGACACACGCAAACCTAACTGACAAACTAATGAGAAATTTCAACAGAAAACTAAGTGAATCATATTAACATTAGCTACACGCGCGACCTCACTGAAAAATGGATGACGAATTTCAACAGAAAATTAAGTGAATCACGTGTGTGTTGGCCTCAGATTCTTGAGCTGACGGCTTTCGGCCAGTCCAGCCCAACTGCGTACTGGTCTGTGATTTTGGACATTACGATTGAAAGCCGTGAGCTCCAAACTCACAGACCAACACAAATCGCTAGAAATGAAAGAACTTAAGCAATGTTGACCTAAATCGTTTCACAGTGGCAACACCCACTCTCAAGGGACAAGGTCTTCATTTCAATTGTCAATCCAGCCTCACCACTGTGACTATCCAAGTAAGCAAACTCGCCAGAGGCCGACATCGGCCTTAGATGGCCCGCGCACGACCGTGCGCGGGCCAGCTAAGGCCGACGTCGGTTTGAGGACCTTTTGCTCACCAGGTCACAAACCTCGGCAAAATCAGGAACGTTTATAAAAGTGCATGTCTATTGTCTGTCTCCATACAAATCAGTCGGTGGCTACGCCCATCATCGTATTATTTTCAACAGCTTCATTGCCGTCAGGCACGGGAGGCAAAGTCAAAAGGACATTGGGGCCTGTCTAATTAGTGCAGTCATACAGTCGTGCAATAGTGCGTATAGTGTCTGTTGGAACACACGGTCTCATTTTCACTGCAAACGCTTTAACGAAGTTTTTGTCAGATCTTTCCTTTAAAACACAAGAGCTTTATCTGAAATGACTTTGGTTCAATATACATTGTCTATCATTTATTTATTTATTATTATTATTATTATTATTAATCCATTTAGATTATTAATTAATTAATTTTAACATATAAGAAGTGCGGACGTCACATCCGTCTAGAATCACGTTTTTGCCAGTTCAGAATGATATAGTTGATATAGTTCTATCTCTCTTGGCTTGACTTCGCGAACGAAGATTTTATAGGAGTTGCCCACGACGTCTGCAGGCTTGTTCGTGGCTGTTGAGAGTTCTATAGGCGCCAAGCTATTCCGCGCCACCCTTGAACTATCACGATCGATCCGCATCATTTTCTACCGTGTCACAGCGAATTTGCTAATGAGGATCAATACGGCTGCCTCTCTAAAATGAAGCATCGCCGCAAAGCTTCGAGGTACGATGCTAAACCTGGAAGTGGCATCGATTTTTTTTGTGTGCAGAAAACATATGTCTGCAAGAATTTCTACATAATTGTATCCACACATTCCCAGCCAATATAGAGCTCACTAGAAATGATTATTGTCATACTGAGGTCTGCATCAACAGCTAAATGTAGATCACTAGGCACCATTATACTTCCAACCCACCTGCCTACGTATCCGCCCAGCCTTGAGACATCGCTGGACTTCAAAGAAAAAAGGTCGCTAATCAGGAACACACTGAATGTCAATCCCCAAGCGTCTTCCTCCAGTAGAGGTGGTTTAAATGGCGCTGAGGTCAATCCACGCGAGCAAGAAGCATAGATTCTCATGAGCCCTCAATAAATAAACACATATCCCGCACGACTTTCTCCAGGAGAGGAGATAGTTTAAAGTACTGAGATCAAAGCCTAGCATATGGGTAGGCACTGAGAAAAAAACGACCCTTAAAAGCAAGAGGCATAGACTTTCAAGGGCCCCTGCAGTCGCAGGGGCCCATGAGATTCTATGCCTCTTGCAGATGTGTAAAAATACTCTGCATGTGCTCACAAGAATCTATGTCGTTTACGAGCGGTATGGTCGCTGATTGAGGACCTGTTAATTTTCGGCGTGCGTTTGCTTATTAGGCGCCATTGAGAGGCAGCGCGTGTGCACCGACACCTAATCAACATTGCACGTCCAACACGGCTGGCTGGCCGGCAAACTGAAAGGACCAATCTACACACACTTCCTTAACCCCCTCACTGCCGAGAAAAAGTGAACATGGTCCAACTGCAAGAGGCATAGGTCCTCATGAGACCCCGCGACTGCGGGGCTTATGAGGATCTATGCCTCTTGCTAAGACCAAGTTCTATCCACGTTTCTAGGACGGTTTTGGTTTTTAGTCGTTGAATGAACCAACATTTCACACACACACAAAAGGGGTTAAAGCGAGTATTTTAATGCAGCCTGGGTGCACGTACATCACAGAAGACTTCTACGGATCTACTGTCCAGAAACCAAAACAGTAACTGCCCATGCTGGAGTCCACTGCCATGCTCGACGGCAAGGCATATATCAAAGAGGGCCTACGGATGGGCAGATCAGACGTGGTGAGAAACCTGCGAAAGCATACCCAAGAACACAGGAACAAATCTGACTACAGGCATCGTTGTCTGACCACTGAGAGACCTGCACCTGACAGGAACATTACACTTTTTTGACGAGCGGTCCTGACTGATGTCTGGAACCGCTAGCCTGGACCCGAACAGGGATCGTTCAATCTGTTTCGCTGGCACGGTGTCAGGTGAGAACAAAATCACAGGCTGAACCACCGGTGAGCTCCTCTGTCGTAGGAGTAGAGATATAAACATAAGGAGACGATGCACACCGGACAGTGGCATAATTTTATATTCTCATGAGGCCCAGCAGTCTCATGGGCTCATGAAAACCTAAGCCATTTACAGATGTACAGAAGAGATAGAAACAAATATGCAAGACCTTGCTGTCGCAAGGGCTTATGAGAATCTATGCCTCTTGCAGATATAAACCGACTGCGGGGTTCGTGCGAATCTACGCTGCTTGGAAATGAACAGAAAGGCGTCAGGTAGATTTTTTCTCACCTTACTAATGACTCTTCCTTATGGACAGGTGAGACAGCGAGTACCTATAACGAGCGACATTAAATTGACCCAACTCGATTAGTCGTCATTACAAGGAACGTCTTTCATCTGCCCGTAGCGTAGATCTAAATAAGCCCCTACCATAGTTGCGGACATCTCGACAATCTAGCCCTCCTCCAGGCTAATTAACCCCTTCCCTGCCACCGTTCGTACATTGTATTTCTGAAATCTTTGTTCATTCAGCGAGCAAAATCCACAAACCATTCGTAAAACATGGATACAAACTGGTCTCAGCAAGAGACATAGATCCTCATGAGCCCGCGCGGCTGCGGGGGCTCATGAGGATCTATGTCTCTTGCAGTTGGATTGTGTTAGTGTTAGTTAGTAAAGGGATTAAACGGATTCTTCGGCACCTGTAAGGAGCGACCACTCATTTATACCGAATAACGAACGCCATCCACAAACGTGTGCTCTGCGCCAAGCACACGCCGGGGGTAATATGCGGGCAGGAACGCACGTGCAATCGTGGGAAGGTGTTGTGATGAAAACGCTGTGAGAGAGTGATCGGTAATATATTGTACAAGGATGAATTTATAAACGAACGAACAAGCGAACAAACACACGCATGCACGCAAGCACGCACCAACAAACAAACAAACGAACGAACGAATGAATGAAAGACTACCACATAAAATAGGTAAAAGCACTGTGAGGGGCGAGAACTGACAAATTATCATTTTGTCATTTTTCGAATGAACGACGAATGAATGAATGAATGAATGAATGAACGGACGAATGAATAAATGAACGAACGAACGAACGAACGAACGAATGAATAAATGAACGAATTAATGAAGTAAAGCCGATAAAAGCACTGCTAAGGGAGAGAACTGTGCATTTATTGACCGCTGATCATTTTTCAATTTTCAAATGAATGAATGAACAAATGAATGAATGAATGAATGAGCAACAGAAAAACAAGTAAACAACAGCGAGCGAAAGAACGAACGAAGGAGAAACACAAAACAAACAAACCAACACTCACAAACCATCAAAAAACAAAGAAAAAAATAAATTGTTTGACTATAAACAAACCAACAAACCAACATTTTTGCACACAAATCCGACATCCCAAAACACTCCAGATTCAAACAATACCCATCACGAGGTTTCACACCCCTACTGAAATGACATCGAACTGACAAATCTGAACGCCAACGGCGCTAATCAGGCATAACCTTCACCCATCAATATCGACCCATTTCCAGCAGTCAGCAAAGGACAGAAATTGGATGAAACGTGTCACGTCAATCAGGCCCCGCTTTTAACCCTTTCACTGCCAGGGTCACAAGAACAAAAAGATAACTGCAAGAGGCATGGATCTTCATGAGCCCACGCATTCGCGTGGGCTCATGAAGATCCATGCCTCTTGCTGACACCTTGCGTATCTGAAGAAGACGGGGGTTGTCCAACAAGACCGTCGACGATCGTCCGACTTTGACACAGTTACGCTGCAGTAAGATTCAGACCGACCCTGATAGTTTAAGCGTGGTGACGGAACCGTTTGATTTCTACAGACGTTGAGCTATTATGGCACTACCCTTGAGTGATCAAAGCTGATCGTTTTATTTGTTTGTTTGTTTGTTTGTAACTGTAATACAGTCCTCGGTGAGGCCAGCTCCCAAGTTTCTACATGTAGACCGGTAGGTTCCACGTCTTCAAACGAAATTCTTCCGAACTATTACACTGGCAGGGAAGAGGTTAACTGGGCTGTCATCGTCGAGTGATATCCTGACGCTGTCGCTGAAAGACAGAGAAACATAGAACTTTCCACTGACCTGTACTTGGTGCCGCAGTCCTTGTGGGTAATCCACGACCACGCCTTTTCCCAGTTAGAGCAGGAGGCGGGCACTCTCCGCAACACGTGCACCTTTTTACTGGGAGACGGGATCCTGCAAAGATGCACATTAAAAATTATATTATGGTCATTAATGAATTAATTAACTAAGATGATTAGATTAATTAACTGTGTCTTTGAACTGCTCCCTTCCCACCCAAAAAACCCCAACAGAACCATAAACAAACAAAGAAAAAAAACCCACACAAAACAAACAAAAATACCCCCCGCCCTCTCCCTCATAAAAAACAAACAAACAAACAAAAAACTAAAACAAAACAAAACAACAACAACAACAAACCAACAACAAAACCCAAACCCAAAACAACAGAACAAAGCCCAAACCCAAAACAACAGAACAAAACCCAAACCCAAAACAACAGAACAAAACCCAAACCCAAAACAACAGAACAAAACCCAAACCCAAACAACAGAACAAAACCCAAACCCAAAACAACAGAACAAAACCCAAACCCAAAACAACAGAACAAAACCCAAACCCAAAACAACAGAACAAAACGCCAAAACAACAGAACAGAACAAAACAAACCGGTTCACTGCCGAGAAAAACTGAACATCACTCAACTGCAAGAGGTTTAGATCTTCATGAGCTCCCGCAGTTGCGGGGGCTCATGAAGATCTAAACCTCTTGCTGACACCACTTTGAATCCATGTTCCTGGGACAGCTATGGCTTTTCGGCGTTGAATCATCAAACTTTGCAGAAACACAATCTGCGTTAGCTGGCGCTGAACGGCTTAACACATTTGAGACGTGCATAATCCGGACACGTGGCATTAAGCAGGAATAAAGCCGCGTATCCGGATGCAGCATACCTTCGTCGAGAAAAATATTCCAAATCTGCACTAGTCTAACGACCTCTTCTTGATCCTTCCCACCACGGGCGAAGATTGACGTCAGAATACGAAAATCACTTTACCTCATGCAGTTACGTTTATATCAATCTCGCGTCACCCTCTCTGCCTTCGCTTCTCAACAAAAGCACATAATTTCGATGTCGGGTATACACACTGACGCACAGTCTACTTTCGAGGAACCCGTTTTTATGCGTATCAATAACTAGCATCATTTTTTTTTCTTCTTCTTTCTATTCCAAGATAGAGGTACAAAAGAAGCTAACACTTTAACCCCTTGACTGCTACTGACGATACCGATCGGCGGAAAAGATGCGTGACAACGCGTGTTTTCCGCCGAGCGGTATCATCAGTAGCAGTCTAAGGGGTTAAAGCAATACACGTCATGAAAAACGCATTTTCTACTGCAGCCTGTGCAACGATGCGCGAGACACGATTATTCCAAAGGCATATTTTGTTTCACAGCCAGCATTGGCTCCCCCCCCCCCCCCCCCCCCGTAATAATTCAATTAACTTATAAATTCAGACGAATGCTTCCAGTCATCTTTTCCCCATTCCCACACAAACTTCGCATTATTCACGCCCGCTTTTGATCTTTCTCTAACATCAGACTTACGAAATATGACTTTGTTATATCATGTTGACTCGTCAAGCCTCGACACGCTACGGAGAGCTGGATCGTATATGATAGTTCAAGAGTGGTGCCTGAACACCTTGCAGCGTCACTCCGTGAACATGAGTTAACTCATCCAAACCTGACGCGATACAGCAATAGACCATGCTAGTTCAAAGGTGGTGCCAGAATAGCTAGGCAGCGAAACTACCTTAGCATACAGGCATGGGATGATCTAAGCAGTGACATTTCCTTAGCATACAGACATTGGATGATGGTTGATAACTGGTCACCTCTTACTACCCCTGTTAAAGGGCAACACCCAACCTTTTTTTAAGGCTTCAGTTTGTAAAAAGCTTTTACGAGGATTCAGTATACATACCCACTTAGACAGTGACCACTCTATTGCCCCGTCAAATGCATTCTTTCGTCCGTTGAAAGTAAAAGAAGCCCACCGGAATCTCTTGTGGGATCCCCGAAAAGACTGCTTCCGATAGGCAATGGTAGCTGACATCATAACTATTCTATACGACCTTAGGTCATCTGCATAAAATCAGAGACAAGATGGCCGATGAACCAGCGAAGAAAAAAAGAATAATCGACTCGCGCTGACATTGACAGACTCGGAATTTAAGAGAAGAAAGAGGAAGAGAGACAAGATCCCCCTAAATAGAATTGACATTGGACAAGGGAATATGGACATGTAGCAACGCGTAAAGCAAGAGCTTGGCTTGACCATTCACCCGTAACTTTTTCACTTTCCTGCTGAATCAGTAAGTAATCTACGGTCTTTGTCGATCTTCTTATAGTTCCGCGAGCGCTAGTGATTTTCAGTTTTTATGATCTTCAGTAGAATTGTATCTCTTACTGATTTCGAAAGATTTTAAACCTGTTATATCATATAGTTACGAGCTAGTTATCACATTTTATGCTGCAGAGATCTTAAAACTACGGTGTGTGTCAAAGTTGCACATCGCTGGTCGTAACATGTTTTTGTCTGTGTCGGCTCTCATTCACTCCATTCAGAGAGGTAGTGTTTCTGATGCGAGGGTACATTTGTCATGTCCAATGATGCTTTACGTCGGTAGACCTCGATGTGTGAGACGTGAAATTGATTGCAGTGCAGAAAGTGGGTATAAATACCAATGCTCTGTTTCAATGATGGACGACGGTGCGTGTTTTCGAGGGGTAAAGGATCAACGGTCAAACTAGGCACCGTGGACTCTTTGGGAGCGCCACATGCATGCCCTCGGTGCACTACGCACGATCGTTACTAGTAAATATTAGCAGGTCGCGCGGAACACGCACTGTGATTTTGATAGCATAGCGAGTACAGAAGGTTATTCTACTTTCTAGTGAAAAACTACGTCAAAGGGATGCTGGAGAACATCAGTACACGTGTACACTGACACGTGTGTCAGTACATCACACCGATGATCTCGTGACCTGCAGTATTGTGATACGCTGATAGTCAGCCGGGTTCTGCCTTGTGACGTAGGCTCATAAATATGCATATTCAAAGCGAGGCCGATGCAGACAATAAATCCGCGACTCCGGTACAAAAACAATACACCCTCCCAACGAGGGATTTCGACATTTGGCATTGTATTTATGTCATAAAGCTTTAAGATAGTACACAACGGACCCATACACATATTGTCAGCAGTATCTGCTGCAACCAGTTTTCGGACTGTGTTGAGATGCTTGATTATGGGGAATATAACTTTAAGAAGTGACCAACTACGCAACGATCATCGCATGCCTGTGCCTTAGCACTAGTTAAAGTCATCCAACCCAGACACGATACAGTGGGGTCCCTGGTCACCCCGGTGCGGGGGGGGGGGGGGGGGGGGGACTCAAAATGAAACTTAGAACTAAAACTAAAACGATACAGCAACAGACTATTACAGTTTCAAGGGTGGTGCCAGAACAGATTGGTGCCTGTAGGCGCCAAGCTATTCTGGCGTCACCATTTAAACTACCATAGTCGATTTATGTCCTGAACTAGTAACTAGACTTTAATGGACATCTCTCTCTCTCTCTCTCTCTCTCTCTCTCTCTCTCTCTCTCTCTCTCTCTCTCTCTCTCTCTCTCTCTCTCTCTCTCCCCCCCCCCCCCAAAAAAAAAAAAAAAAAAAAAAAAAGAGAAAAAAAAAAAAAGAAGAGAAGAAGACATTATAAAACGCGTCAATGTGTTGAACTCGTAAAAGTTTCTCGACAAAGGTATGCCAAGCTATAGCAAACCCGCTGTGGCGTCCAGATAATAAAACACTATCCCGGGTTGAGCTATCACGATCGATCAGCTTCCTGACTAATTAAGTACTACTTCTGCTTGAGCTATCATAATCAATCCGTCTCCGACGCCTGGCGATAAAAAAAAAAGTAAAAAACAAAACCGAATCGAAGGTTCTTACTAAATGTAAACACATCTCAGCAACGACCGTAACCCAATGGCTTCAATTTCCGTGTTCAAAAAATGTTTCCAGCTTCAAAGTAGCATCAAAGGCCAGTAACTGTGGCAGACAATGGAAAAGGCAGATCAGCTTGCTCTTTCCGGCGATATATCCTGTCTGCCACGCGCACCAAAAAAAAAGCTACTGGCACAAATTAATTGGTACGACTCGAGAACATCAACAGAGCTGAGATCGTCTCAACCCTTTTAGCTGTCGGTGGCTCTCTTCGTCGAGGGGATTCTTGCCGAAATCACCTAGACAAAAAGCTCTACGGACAGCCTAACAGGGATAATGTCGTCTGCAATTTTTAGAGAAGTCCTTTTTGTACTCTAAAAAGCTACAACGACAAATTGCTGCATAGCCAAATCCACAGAGCTTAAACTGTGCTAATGGTATTTCTGTCCCCTTTATCCTGTATCGGCTGTACACCTAACTCATTCCCTGCCGGTTTAACCCTTTTTGATTCTGATACAATACAGCCTGAAATTAATTTGACTATGATAGTTCAAGGGGTGGTGCCAGAATAGCTTGGTGGATGAGGCACCAAGCTATTCTGGCACCACCCTACAACTAAAATATTTGATCTATCTCCTAATCTGTTATATAGCCGTCAAAGGACAATAAGCAATTTTTTTTAAAAATAAGCCGCAGGATGAACTGGGTAAAAAAAAATGCATTGGGATGTGCAATTCCCGAGGGATATTATCGTGCAAATTATATCTGTGACATTAATTTTGCAGCAGGGAGGAAAATAGTTACTCTACAAGTCTGGCTCTCTGCAGTCTCTAGCTGTGGCTGAACTTCAAGCCATCCATACATTTACCGCTGTCGACACTGATCTACTCAAATCTTGCTGTCAAATCAAGCCACGGCATGGAGTAGGAAACGTATTGTCAAGATGGAGAATTTCAAGTCCCATCCGTCCGCATGGAAAGAATAGAAACAACTCTTAATCGGCAAATCTTTCCATCTGCAAGAAGCATAGATCTTCATGGGCCCCTGCAATTGCAGGGGCTCATGAAGATCTATGCTTCTTGCTGGTGTCTACATGTTTTAAAGGCAGAAGGTGGGCGGGTATTGCCGCGAATAGTTCACGGCGCTGGGATCAATACAAGCAAGTCTGAGAAACAGTCTTCCGTAACCTTAACCGTCTGAGAAGCCAGGAAGTAATACATCAGACTCCCTTCCGCAAGCGTAAGGCATAGATCCTCACGAGTCCTTGCAGGTCGCAGGGGCTCTCAGAATCTATGCCTTTTGAAAGACTTTTAGAAAGCTCAAAGAAGAAACTCTCTTAGCAGTTTCTTAACCTGAGGTCCCTAACAGTGAGACCGGGCCATAGTAGCTGCAGTGCCTTAAACCGTAATCACTGACTAACTAACCAACCAACCAACGGACTAACCAATCCCTAGCGCCACTGCTACGTTATCTGCTGCAGGGGCTCATGAGAATCTATGCCAGTTACAGCCTTCAGAAAAGTTGAAGGAGCTGATTTCACGGTACTGTATTAGTCGTTTTTTCCCCCAGCGTCTCCGCAAAGCCATTTGCCCCCTTTTCATCCTGATTAATGAGATCACATTAAGCAAGCGCAACTCAAGCACACTCAGCGTTGCAGAAGAAGCAAGTGCGTTTCTCAAGTCGCTCCCATCAGCTGTTCAATTCCACCTGCAAGAGGTTTAGATTCACATGAGTCCATACAGGCTGTAGGGGTTAATGAGAAGTTTTGCTTCTTGTTGATCAAGATCGGCCACAAATGGTTCTCAAAGTGAGGATGTTATGGGAATATTATATTATCCCTATTCAGTCACTGCCGAGACTGAAAATGTGAACATGATACAACTGTAAGAGACATAGATCCTCATGAGCCCCCGCGACAGCGGGGGCTCATGATGACCTATGTCTCTTGCCGGCACTACTTGCATCCGTGTTCATCAAAGGGCCGAGGTTGTATGGGTTTGTGTTTATACAGATTTCAGAGACACAGGCTGGGGATCTGTGCCTCTTGCTGACGCTACTTGTGTACAAGTTCATCAAACGGCCGAGGTTGTATGGGTTTGTGTTCATACAGATTTCAGAGACACAGGCTGGGGATCTGTGTCTCTTGCTGACGCTACTTGTGTCCAAGTTGCCGAGGTTGTATGGGTTTGCGTTTATACAGATTTCAGAGACACAGGCTCGGGATCTGTGCTTCTCGCTGACGCTACTTGTGTTCAAGTTCAAACTGCCGAGGCTTGCTGAGTTTGAATTTACAAAGATTGAAGAAACACAAGTCTGCGTTTACTGGCAGCGAAGGGGTTATAAGTTAAACGCACGGCTGCGTTTTAACCCCTATAATGCCAAGAAAAAGTGAACATGATCCAGCTGGTCCTCATGAGCCCCCGTAATTGCGTAGCCTCATGAGGACCTACGTCTCTTGCTGAGACCTATTTATTTGTAACACTGTTCCTTGGACGGCTGTGCGTTGTTTGCTTGTTGTTGTTTTTTGTCGTTGAATAAACGAGTTCAGAAGCAAAACATGCGTCCAGTGGCAAGGAAGTGATTAAAAAAAAAAAAAAAGGTGAGGTTTCATCGAACTGCCATCGCATTGAACTGGTATGTGATTTTGGACCTTACAGCCTCGGGCTGTTACGTTCGCAATCACAGACCATAACGATTAATTAAACTGAAACAAAAACTAACGACAGCAGCGAGAATAAATATGTTCACAACAAGTATCATCTGTAAACCTGGATGGTATTCAGTCCTGGGGCCAGTCGCATGAGTGAGCTTAGTCCTGCGACAGCTAAAGCGGAGCACCTTGCTTAGTGGCTGGCGCAGGACTAAGCGCACTCAAGCAACCTTCGCCTGGATTTCAATAAGATGTTTTTTTAAAAAAAATTGTTTATACGTTCTGTGAGCTGGAGACTGTCCACAGAATGTCGAGAGAAGAAACTGTCCACTATTTGAACTTCCAACATTTCATCCTTCTCAGGGTGTAAACTGACCGACCTTGTGCAGCCTGCCTAACCCCTTCTCAGGGTGTAAACTGACCGACCTTGTGCAGCCTGCCTAACCCCTTCGCTGCCGAGGAAGAAAACTAGAGACATAGACATTTGCCAGAGACATAGATCCTCACGAGTCCCCCGCAACAGTTTGCGTGGGCTCATGAAAATATATGGCTCTTGCTGACACCACTTTGTATGGATCCACATTCCTTGGACATAATGGGAATTTTTTGTCGTTGAATTAGCCATGGTTTCAGAAACACAAATTTGTGACCACTGGCAGTGAAGGGGTTGAGGACCAATCAATACGATGGTGCCGTCAAAACGCCTCGCAGCCTTGGACCCAAACCGTGATGATGATGATGATGATGATGATGATGATGATGTAGACGTTGAATGATGAATGGTGATGATGGCGATTTCTAGACGAAAATAACGGAGGTATTCATTTCAGCCCCAAAACACTTCAAGAAGATATGGAGCAGCCATGATAGTTCAAGACTGGTTCCTGAATAGTTTTGGACCCAAAACACGCGGATGATGCTGATGCAGATGAATGATGGTTGTGATTTCTCGGCGTAAATAGGAGAGTTAATTCATTCAGCTCCAAGACACTACAAGAAGATATTTCGACCATGGAAGTTCAAGGGCGTTGACAGAATAGCTTGGCGCCTCTCGGCGCCAACTATTCTGGCACACCCTTAAACTTCCATGGTCGAAATATCTCCGGAATCACAATGCAGACAGACACCTGTAGAGGACATTTTTCAGTTTTAGGAATTGCGACCCTAGGACTGAAGGTGTAAATACTTACGGGACGCGTTTCTGACAGAGCTTGGTGCCCATGACGAGGTAGGTTGTGGTGACGTAGAGCACAAAAATCTGAAACATGACGTGTACTCTCCTGCTGACCGTCCTCACCAGGCTTGGCCCTGGCCCGCAGCACATGGTCACAGCGGCTCCTGAGGATGGTCTCCCGCGCGTGATGTGTGATACTTCAGGAGATGTGCCCGGAACACGTAGTGTATTCCTTGTTAGTTAGATGTTTGAGAAAAAGCCGAACTTGGTCTACAGCGCTTGCCAGATCAAGAAGCGTTTATTACACCAATAGTTATCCTTCTGCGCAGCAGGTGAAGTTTGCAGGCTGTCCTCAACTTGTCTGCTAGCCCAAGGGCACTTTTTTTTGTGTGGGTCAGCTTAACAATACGCGTTTGGTATACCAACAATTGTCCTGTACAACAGGTGCAGCTTGCAAGCTGTTCTAAACTGTCTGCAAGCCCTAGAGTAGATCTATACGTGTTGGGGCTCGCTGTTTGCTCACTGGTTTCAAGAAGGTTACAGCTCAATGTCTTGCACTGTCTGCTTGCCCACGTTGTACAGTCTAGCTCAGTGCAAGTTCTATCATGAAAAGTTCCAACACGTCTGAACAACCGATTTCCTGCTTGTGTGAGGACGATCCAAGCCTGAACAGATACGGGGGACTGGCTACTCAAACGCCGTGTGGTGTCGCATGGACGAGACCAGGAACTCCGCAAGTACAGTCTATGCAGCTCTGTCAGTGAGATGACACGATGGAGCAGGTCGCAGGCTCGGTCCAAGTCACAATCTGCACACAGAATAAAACCGGCAATTAGAATAGAAAATGGCGCGTTACTATTCGTACTGGTCTGTGATTTTGGACCTTACGGCCGTAAAATCCAAAATTACAGACCAGCACACATGCATTCTCGCAGCACCAGACTTTTAATTCTTTTTAACCCTTAGGCAGCGAATTTTGTCGCGATGATTCCTGCAGAAAAAGGGTTAACAACTTTATTGTCCCATGATGGGAAATTTGGGTTGCCTTCCCTGGGGAAGAAGCGTTCCCGTAGTGTGGCGCCTCCCGACCTACCGCTTTATTATTTATATTATTTTATTGTAACACTAAATAATAATGATAATAATAATAATACTAATAATGATGATGATGATGATGATGATGATGATGATGATAATAATAATAATAATAACAATGTACTACTACCACTACTACTAATATTAACGCACATTTTGAAGAGCATAATCACCATGGATACTCCAGTATTCTGGATCTTTGTAAACGAAATGAAATCTAATGAAAGAAGCCGACCTCAACTGTGTTTATTGTACATTCAAAAGTCCAGTCAGTCAAAGCAAACATTCGACGGAGTCAGAGGCAGACGAAAAGCGCAGCTGAAGTATCGCAGTATCAGACACTGATGGTGACAGAACTAAATTTCTGCCTTATAAATTGCGTCAAATACCACATTTGTCTCAACAGACGTAATTCGGAAAGTTGAACGTCAAAACTGCAACTGAAGTGTTTCGACGAAAACAACGTATTGAAAGCTCGGTATCGCATGTTTGTCCGGGTTTTTCATACACTATTTTCGTCGAAAACACGTGTGATTCACGTGCAATTCTGACGTACTCCTAACTTCCGGAAAGCGTCATTTCAAACAACATACGTCAACATCAAAAACACAAAAGCAAGCGAGAAGTTCAAATACAATGTCCACAAACAGCCTGCTGACATCATAATCAGCCAAGCAGACAGAACCAAAACGCCACCGACCTTCCGGCATGAACATTCCAACACAGAGTAGACCCCCAGTGCGCAAAAGGCCATCGGGCCGACGTCGGCCACCGTTGGCCCGCGCACGTCCATGCGCGGGCCAACGACGGCCGACGTCGGCCCGATGGCCTTTAGCGCACGGGGTGCACAGTACCAAATGTCAGCGAACTTCCTTCATCAAAACACCAAACCAAAAGAAAATACATTAAAAATAAACTGTTTTGCAAGTATAAATAGTTCGTAAAAAACAAACATACACCAGAAGTAAATAAAATGTTTTCATCATTAGACCTACTGGTCGTGACGCAATGCCGTCCGCCCCCATGCAGAAACAGAGCAAAATAAGGACGTTGTACGGCACACGAGGGAGTCCTGTACGCAAATTTCCAAAACGCTGCAGTGCGTCTGTGTGACGTACACATTCGATCCTGAAGTTTTGATATTTATGCTCCCGTATTAGGAAGTATTGTCTTCGAGGAAGCAATGTTTCTTCTTGACATTTCTCTAAAAATATCTCTCACCTACTGGCTATCACATGAGGCGTAGCAGTTTCGATTCTAGGATCAATGACATACGTTTCCAATTACTTCATGTAAGGTTGGAATGACATAAACGTATACTGGCGAGAAGGAGAAATGCGAGATATTTGGACTCACCCGAAAGACAGAAGCGTACCCTGACAAGCAAAAGAAATGCAAGATCTTTGGAATCATCTGAAGCATATACCGACGATCAAAAGAAATGCGACGTCATTGAAATCATCGGAAACACTTCAGTGTTTCCGATGATTTCAATGACGTCGCATTTCTTTTTCTCGTCAGCATATGACGTATTCAAAACTCGCGTTGTGCGCACTGCGTTCTATATCATTCGGATGAGCCAATCGTGAAAGGACAAGTGTACAGACGCAGTAGCTTGACGCCTGCGTACATTCCCATCACACGGACGGCCATGTCAAAAACGCATTACGTATGAACTGGCACTGTACGCACTAAACATAGTCGACCGCCCTAGAAAGCAAAGGTCCTACCGTCGACGTCGGTCCGAGAATCGTTTGCTTACTGGGATGATGGGTCAAGGTTCGTGCCCGATTCAGTCAACTTCGGATATAACAAACGGCAGGGGAAGCATTTCTTCTTGTTCTTATATCAAAAGTTTGTTATAAGCAAAGTAATTGACATAAAAGCACCGGCGTGTCAGGGACCTCAGAAAAAGTGTTGTTAATAATATCCGAGATTTTTTTTGTTGTTGGGGGGGTGGGGGGGGGGGGGGTGGCGTGTGGGGGGGGGAGGTAGGGGTGGTGGGGTGGGGGGGGGAGGTAGGGGTGGTGGGGTGGGGTGGGGGGTGGGGGTTATATCCGACCTTGTTACAGTTTAACCCTTATTATTCGGAATACACCAGTGTGTGAAATACGTTTGACTAAAATAGTTCAAGGGTAGTGCCAGAATAGCTTGGCGCCTCTAGGCGCCAAGCTATTCTGGCACTACCCTTGAACTAACGCCATTGGTCTATAATCCTTATCTGTAAGTACTATAATGTAGCTTGCATATGGCAGTGTACACATTTGAAGCTTATAAGCCTCAGTATGATATGGGTTAAGCAAGGTAAACTGTAAAGTGGTGCCTAATAACAAATTCGGTATTGAACACTCGCATTGTATACGCTACACAAAAGTTTAAATTATAGTGGTTGGGTCGACCAAACTGCAAGGGTAGTGCCTGATTAGTTTGGTGCCTACAGGCGCCAAGCTAATCAAGCACTACCCTTGATCTGCTATGTTCGGTCCGTCTTCGGTGGTGGTGGCGAAAGAGGCACCAGGCTGGAAGAACATTTTCTGGTGAAAGCGATCGACAGTACAGGGCAAGTGCACACATCCATCCGAACTTGACATTTGCCGGAACGCTCGCGAAAGGTTTGGGATCCACGCATATTGAGTATCCTTTCACGGCCACGACCAACCGCAGGTGATGAGTCCGCCGTTGTAACATGCAATAATGCCGTACAATAGATATCATCCTTCACTGACCCATAAAAGGGAAATTATGCATCTGCCACAACTCACCTATAACAACGTGCACCATAGGAACGAACTGACGACATGAAAACAGCTGAACACAGACGGTTGATTCCTAGCGGTCGACGCGCTGTCAAATGCCGGTAAGACAGTTGGTTTTGCAAGCGACGGACCCCTGTCAGCGAAAAAGAAGAATAAACGCATAGAAGCCTATGACACCTGCAGCCTGCATGGGCCGATGAGCGTCTGTGCCCAATGCCAGCAGACGATACGATCATTCCTTACTGCTCGTCCCTCTGTGTCCCAAGGAAAATGGCATGAATTCGCGTACAGGTTACCCATTCAATGCCGAGGAAGAAGGAACGCGACCCATTTGCAAGAGACATAGATCCTCATGAGCCCCCGCTGTCGCGGGGGCTCATGAGGATCTATGTCTCTTGCTGACACCACTTTAAATCCACGTTCCTTGGACGGCTGGGGATCGTCGGTGGCGTTGAGTTAACAAAGATTTCAGAAACAAAAATTTGCCGTCCATTGGCGGTGAACAAGTGATGGTCCTGTTTTAAACAGGGTAATGCTGCCGCTGCTGCTGTTTCTCGTCTGTGATTTTGGACCATACGCTATAGCGCCGTCACATCCTAAATTACATAAAAAGGCTGAGATGATATAATAAGTTTGTTTGAAATCCTTAGAAAATTGGCTCAGAAAAACTTGAAGACAATATATATCCTAATATTACAAGGTCTGTTAATTGTTCATATCTGCACTAAACTCTGCGGTCGGCGTACAACACACTTCACGGGAGGTGGATCGACACGTGTATCACAAAGATGATGTCTGATTAGCCTAGCATCTTTGCAGGCGCCTACTTCGTTTCCCCAGCTGGCGCTGGAGATCACCAGAGAGAGGTGAGAGAAAAAAAGAAAAAACAAACAACTGTGGATGCCGGAGTACCTGGTTAGACAGGCTTTGAAAACCACCTGAGCGATCGCAGATGTGGAAAGCACGCTGTGCTCTTCTTCCATTAACCCTTTGCGTGTCGGTAGCGGTTTTTGTCGCGATGATTCCTGTATGAATCATCGCGACAAAAACCGCTACCGACACTCAAAAGGGTTAACCCGCTCAGTGGCAAGTGACGCCGACCGCGTCTCTGCAATCTTCGTTCATTCAATACGAAAACAACAACAACAACAACAAAAACAACTAGCCCAGGAACAATGGTGTCAGCAAGAGGTATAGATCCTCATGAGCCCCCGCAACTGCGGGGGCTCATGAGGATCTATGCCTCTTGCAGCTGGTTGGTGTTAAACTTGTCTCAGCGCTGAACTGGTTCAGCGTTCTTTATACACGAGCATCCTGTTTTAGTAGAGAAGGAATCTGAGGCACAACTACGCGTGTGAGTCGCGAAACGCGTTTCTTCCCCCCCCCCCTCCCCCCCCCCCCCTGCCGCACCCCCCCCCCCGCCCCACCCACCCTGAACGGACGTGAAACCCTTCGGATAATAACTACTCATCAATCTCGGAATTTCGACTTCAGAGCACTGTAAGTTAACCCTTTGTCTGTCGGTAGCGCTTTTTGTCGAGGTGATTCCTGTAGGAATCACCTCGACAAAAAGATCTACCGACAGCCAAGGGTTATAACAATCAACGATTGACATCATTGGCACGCAGCACATTTAGAGGGAATAGCCCCAGGTGGTACGACAGTATTTTTTTTTTTTCAGAGACGAACAGCTCGTATTTCATTTATGAACTAGGACGTAGATTCTAGCTGATAAGTTAACTAACTGTCCCCGGGCAAAAGTCATTTCGTCTCCGAGGGACCAGTCGCACGAGTGAGCTTAAATCCTGCGCAAACATCCACACAAGGCGCTGTTTGTGATAATTGTACAACAGAAACTGTTTCCAGCGACGGTCCTTCTTAGAGATCAACCTGTCGTTAATGACTGACCATCCTAAAGCTGACTGCAGCCACTTACACGACGGCCTTTAACTCATTCTACCCCAGACACACCACAGCAAGATCAGGATCGACCATGATAGTTCAAGGGTGATGCTATAATAGCTTGGCGCCTATGGGCGCAAAGCTATTCTGGCATCGCCCTTGAACTAGCATGGTCGATCTGTGTCCTGCACTGCAATGCAGTCTTCAGAGGACAACGGCAAAATGTGGGGATTTCGGTGATGGGGTAGAATGAGTTAATGAGAGGTGACACTTTTGTCTTCAAAACTTCTCTTGTAAGGACACCTCAGTGTCGTTTAACACCACTTTCTTCTTGAGAAATGGGTTTTTGCTATAAAAAAAAAAAGGGTTCTACTGTATACGCAGGATTTTCTCATGCAACTGCCCCCCCCCCCCCCCCCTGTGTCAGCTGCACGAGTGAGCTTGGTCTTGTGCCAGCCACTAAGCAAGGCGCTCCGCTATAGGGCTCGGGAAGCAGACGTCATCACGCCAGTCGTGGCGGCCATCTTGTGAGGATACGGGACTAAGCGCTCATAGGGAAATCGCTGTTTTTGTAATGTCAGGAAAGTCCTGACGTACTATAAGCAATAACAACAAGTCTTGCCATCAGGGAAATCGCTGTTTTTGTAATGTCAGGAAAGTCCTGACGTACTATAAGCAATAACAACAAGTCTTGCCATCACTGTAGAAAACCGCTCAACCCAGAACCTGTTTTTGTTTGTTTCCAAAGAGGAAGAAAAATGAAGAAAAACGTGTTGAAACACTATTTCGCTACTGCCTTTTCTCACGTCTATGGTATCCTCTTAAGATGGCGGCTGACGCGCCGACGCTGCTAGGCAACGCGGGGAACTTCCCGAGCCCTATAACGGAGCACCTTGCTTAGTGGCTGGCGCAGGACTAAGGTCGCTCATGCAACTGGCCCCTGGTGTAGTTTGTACGTCGTTCGTATCTTTGGTACTCGTCCTCGGGCTAACGTGGGCCTGACCTCTTGCTTACAACACTGCGCACGAGTCGCGGGAGAGGAACGACGCCGATAAATCTACTCAGACGACAACAGACACTACCCTTGAACTATCAACGGCGGTCGAATTTCTCGCAGTTGGCGAAACACAGCATCAAGACTAATTGAAACTGAAATAATCACAATATAACAGGTTGTGCTTGCTGTCAAACAAATCTATTACGAACACTAAACGCGAAAAGAAAGAAAGACAAAAAAAAAAAAAAAAAAACCCCAAAAAACCCGACTACTAAATCAAATTTGTTCAGTTCTTGAACTTGTTTGTCTCTCTGCGCCATCTCTCGGCTGATAATTATGTATTTGTTTTGACTGACGAGTCGCAAGTAGACAGCAAACATTAAGTGTAGACATTTAGCCAAGTGAAGTGCATTTGTGAAAGAGGTTTGGTTCTGATGCAAACAAATGATCTTTTTCCTATTTATTTACTACATGTACTATAGAGAACAGTTTCAAGCGCTAGGCTTTTCGACGTGTCAACATGTGTGTGCTGGTCTGTGATTTTGGACCTTACGGCCATAGGCCGTAAGGTCCAAAATCACAGACCAGCATACACTAATAACACTTTCTGCCTTTCGTTTCCTGAGCCAAGCACAGGGCATGGACAGACAGCGAAGGTTCAACATGGACCGATAGACCGACGGCGCTTCTCAATCTGTAGGTAGTGCATGGACAGACAGCGAAGGTTCAACATGGACCGATAGTGCATGGACAGACAGCGAAGGTTCAACATGGACCGATAGACCGACGGCGCTTCTCAATCTGTAGGTAGAGCGTTTAACCCTTTGGCTGTCGGTAGCGTGTTTGGTCGAGGTGATTCCTGCCGGAATTACCTCGACCAAACACGCTACCGACATTCGAAGGGTTAAGGTAATAGCTCGGCGGACGATTTTTTTTTTCTTCTGTTGGCACGCAGAGTGAGCGCCACTATTTTAATCTCACACAATTGCCAGCCAACAGCAACACATGAAAGCCTAATGGTTTGCGCAAACACACTAAACACCAGGTAAACAGCGCGTGCTATCAACGTTCTTATCGTGGGAACAACCACAAAATTCACTCCGTGTGCAGACTCGTGTACAGTAACAAGAAAGAAAGCGGCAAGGCAACGAAACAACACAAAACAACACAAACAAAGCAAACAAAACAACACAAAACAAAACAAACAAAACAACACAAAACAAAACAAACAAAACAAAACAAAATAACACAACACTACAAAAGCGAAGCAAAACAAACAAAACAAAACAAAACAAAACAAACAAAACAAACAAAACAAAACAAAATAACACAACACTACAAAAGCGAAGCAAAGCAAAACAAAACAAAACAAAACACTACTAGACAAAAATAGAATACATCGGAGCATATTAAGAGTCAGCTGTTAAACAGTTTTTATCGCCAGCATTAATTTTGCGCTTCTGAGAGTTCTCGTCTAGACATCGAATGGGGCTATTTACATTTGTTCTGTTTTCTAGCCAAACCAAAAGGTATGTTTTCTTTTCAGGGTAGCAATTATAAATATCACAAAATACATACATATCTTTGTCACAGAGATACTGCTGTAGTTTTGATCAGAAAGAGCGCGATCGAAAGATATTTCTAGTTATATATCACTTTATTTTGATATTTCTGATTTTATATTCATAAAGATATCTATTGATAAATAAAAGCGATGCGACATTGTTGGATTCATCTAAACCACTGTAGTGTTTTCGATGATTCCCCCCCAAAAATGTCGCATTTCCGTTGCTCGTCAGTATAGCTTCTCTATATCCTGAATATGGCCGATGAATATGCTGGTTTAAAAAAAAAGAATGAAAATCGTATATTCGACCGCATCAGTTCGTTTCGTTTTTGATCTTATCTTAGAAGCAGCTGTTGAAATCTGCCATCTGATTCCAGTTTCGTATACAAGTCTACGTCCTAATCTAAAAAACATCGTTCATCTTAATCTGAAAGTCTGCCTTCCAATCTAAAAACACTTTGCATCTTAAATTAAGTCGTCACTGCTGGGGTAAACTGAACAAACAACACCCAAATGCAAGAGGCATAGATCCTCATGAGCCCCCGCTTACGCGGGGGCTCATGAGGATCTACGCCTCTTGCAGCTCCGGGCGTGAAGGTACTAAACCTTGAAGTCTTAGATTCCAATCTTGAGGGAAATCGGTCTACTTTTGAAAATCTGGCATCTTTGGAGCCCGTTGCATGCTTCGCTGACGCGTAGAGATAGGCTGGAACAAATGTGCACTTGGGGAAAAAAATGAAAATTTGCGTCTGCCAATGTTGCAAAAAAGGGTGGAAAATGTCTCTGCCAATGCAGCAAAAACTAGCTGTGGCTGACTATTACGAGAGTACTGTAACGAGGTGTCTGCATCATTAATCTTCCGTGTACGATCCGCTCCAACAGCTACACGAGTTACACTGCTTCTGACGACGTTCTTGACAGTAAAATAAAAGAAGAAAATGAGAGAGAGAGAGAGAGAGAGAGAGAGAGAGAGAGAGAGAGAGAGAGAGAGAGAGAGAGAGAGAGAGAGAGAGAGAGAGAGAGAAACCCCCTTGACAACTGATTTAGGAGTGCCGAGGTTTCTCAAATTGACACACACGGCCTGAACTTTTCAAATTTGACAGGTCTGCAAAGAAACTACACCTTTATCTGAGGAACTCAGTGCCGGGGTTCACTGAAGAGAAACCTCATAAAGTCCGTAGAAAACTTTGTACTGTTGTCGCAACAACAACAACAACAAAAAGAAGTTCAGATCGCACAGCCAGGCACGTAATTTTCAGCAGCCAGTTCTTGCCCGTCATAGTTCTAAAGGCTTTGTTTTGAGCGCATTTTAGCCCGACTCAAAAATCTCTCTTTAACTCATTCGAGAAGTGCCGCCTCCGGATACGCGGCTTAAAGCCGCGTATCCGGAGGCGACACGTCTCGAATGAGTTAAAGCAGAGGGACAGTTGGTTGGTGGTTAGTGGAAAAGCTCCCTGCAGTTGGCGGCTGCCAGCTTCCTTATATTCACGGTAATAAATGAAGGTTTTTGTTTTTTTTTAATATTTTTTAAAATGAAAATCTTTATCAAAAGCTTGGAACAGCTTTCGCCTTCATCGAACAGTGCAGGGTTTTCTAGCAGCGACGTGTTCGATTTCGCCTTTGTTCTCTTAACCCGTTCAGTGTCAGCTGACGCAATCCAAGACAAAAACAAACAAACAAAACAAAACAAAAACAACCAAAAAAAAAACAAGCCCTCAGATGTCCCAATAACATGAATTCAAAGTTGTTTCAGCAAGAGGCATAGATCCTCATGAGCAGTTGGGTGGTTGTTCAAACTTTCTCGGCACTGAACGGGCGGTCAGCTATTTCATTAAATACACAGGTATTCGCGGGGACTCTTGGGTAACAATGTCTGTTGCTTACCAAGACCGCCCCAGGCCGTTCCTCAAATCATGCACCTTGTTCCAATATTTTCTTCACTGACCTAACTGTTACAAATGTGTTAGCGGTTCACAATTCTTTTTTCCCGTAGCCGCAGCAGCAGAAAGCGATGAGCGTGTCTGATCAGGATGGCCGTGTCCATAAATTGCCCGTCACACAGGAAACCGCAAATCATTGTTCACTGACAACTAGGGCGACATTTTACAGCGGCTAATGTGCACGCCACACGCCACCTAGTAACGTTGCAAACTCAATCAAGCGCCGTTACTGCCGCCGAAGGGGTAAACTTCGTTGTCTTAGGCGTAGATCTGCTCAGCGTGGATGCCCAATCTACCCAGCGAAAATCTCGATTATGTTTAACCTCTCTGAGTAAGTTTACGTCTATCAGTGGATCTGCGACTGCTCAGGTAAGCACTCAGCGTGGATGCCCATCTACCCAGCGAAAATCTCGATTATGTTTAACTTCTCTGAGTAAGTTTACGTCTATCAGTGGATCTGCGACTGCTTTGGATCTGCGACTGCTCAGGTAAGCACTCAGCGTGGATGACAATATACCCAGCGAAAATCGAGATTTTCGCTGGGTACATTGGCATCCACGCTGAGTGCTTACCTGAGCAGTCGCAGATCCACTGATAGACGTAAACTTACTCAGAGAGGCTAAACATAATAAAACCAGCAAGCAAGACTCAAATCCGCACAGGCTTCAATCCACCCAACTAAAAAATATAGGTGGAATAGGGCGCAGCGCCAATCTGCAGTGGGTGGATTCACGCATAAGAGGATTCACACTGGGGAGATTCAGTTTGGGTAGATGCACGCACCTAAACATAAAAACTGACCTCCAGCATTACGGCCTGTCGCAGGTTTCGTCTATGAGATCCTAGAGCCGACAACCAAAAGCTCCACCGTCTAATGTGTGCGCGGAAAACGAGGACCACTCCGCACAAACAAAAGGCATAGATTCTCATGAGCCCTTGCAGCTGAAGAATGAATGGCCTGGGTGACCGACTATCCTCTGAAACAAACACCATGCAATTTTTTTGAGACAGGTTTGCCCTTGAACTGAACTAAGCAGCTCACACCGGAACAGGGGTCAGTGGCGTTGAGTGAGCTCAGTCCTGCGCTAGCCACTAAGCAAGGTGCTCCGCTAAAGACATTGTTACCCAAGAGCACCTTGCTTAGCGGCTTGCGGAGGACTCACTCGTGCAACTGGGTCCAGAAGTTGTCATGTTAGCCCAGCCCAGCAAATCTGCAATGGGCATAGATTTTCAAGAACCCTTACGCCAGCAGGAGCTCATAAGAATCTATACCTCTTGGATAGCAAAGATCATCCTCAGAAAAAGAAGTTGTGTTCCCTTACCAAAAGTCCCGAGGGTAGACGGGCACGCAGAAATCTGTCTGGCGAATCTGAAAATAATTTACAAGCTGAACCTCCCATTATTTCCTTCGTCTGAGAAACATTGACACTGTCCAACTGGACGGACTTGTCGGCAAGAGGCGTAGATTCTCATGAGCCCCTGCGGACGCAGTAGTCCATGAGAATCTACACCTCCTGCGCACGCACAGAGATGGCTAAGGGGGATAATCTGCAATGGAGATCTTGTACACGCAAAGAACATGTGGACTCGTCTTGATCACAGGAAGATACGTGCAAACGGCCAGGATATCTGCGCCAGACCTTTTGAAGACTATCGAAAAGGACCTGGGAAGAGAACATGTTCTAACTCATGCACTTTGCGACTGTACCGATGGTCCGTATTTAGCATATGATCTTGTATTGTGATTTTTAAAAAAAATGTAAAGTCTGTGATTGTTCTACACGGTCGCATATCAGAGTTTCCTTTAAGGATTTATAAAATAGCCTCACCTGAATTAAGTTACTGAATCGTGTTCACTTTTTTTTTCTCGGCAGTGAAGGAGTTGAGAGTGAAAACAGCCGGGTTGAGGCACAGGCATGGGATGATGGTCACTTCTTAATACCTTTGGCTGTCGGTAGCAGGTTTTAGTCGCGATGATTCCTGCAGGAATAATCGCGACTAAAACCGCTACCGACAGCGGCAACGGGTTAACAAGGCTAGTGGTAAATAGCACCTACTACCACTGGAGTTAAGAGGTGACCACTTGTCAACGATCATCCCATGCCTGTGGGTTGAAGGTCAGTCTTCTGCGCAACCTATTTACAGCTAATTGCAGATGAATAGAAAACACCGTGAAAGGCTTGCCTCGGGTCATGTAAATGCCGTAACAATGAGACGCAGCGATAACTTTCGTTCACAGTTTAATTAAGTGTGAAAGGACAAAATCCTTCGTGCAGTAAGAGACTTCTGAATTTCAGTGGTTTTCTACGTCAGAGGAGGTGATTATGTCAGTGAACGGGGTGAGAGCCCAACCCGGCCGCAAGAGACATACATTTTCAAGAGCTCGTGCGACCGCCGGCACGGGCTCTTGAAAATTTATCTCCTGAAACATTGTTGAGGCGCGGGCCTCTGGCTTGATGCGCATACAAAGTGTTGTCCGGTGTCGTCAGGCGGAAACTGGTCACAATAGGCCGATTACCTGGCTACTGGACACTACACACACCTGTAATTAACAATTTGTGGTTACGGTACAGTTCAACCAGCGGACCATAATTATGTGCTGACGCCGGACGGAAATGCCGCGGTTTAACAGCAGATGTGGACTTTCACACGGCAGTCGCTAAGCACACCGCACAAACACACAGTCAGTGTTCACTCGTTCACGGCCAGCCGCATCCGTATACGCGTCTTTGAATGAGTCAATCACACACGCGCGAACACACAGACACAGACACACACACACACTCTCTCTCTCTCTCTCTCAAACACACAAACACACACACACACACACACACACACATATATTCTCTCTCTTCCTCTCTCTCTCTCTCTCTCAAACACACACACACACACACAGACACACACACACAAACACACACACATGTATATATTCTCTCTCTCTCTCTCTCTCCCCCCCCCCAGTGCGCAAAAGCTCATCCGGCCGTCGTCAGCCACAGTTGGCTCGGGCACACACAGGCGCGGGCAGACTGTAGCCGACATTGGCTTGTTCGCCTTTTGCACACTGCGTCTCTCTCTCTCTCCGGCAGAAGTCAATACCTTCATGCAATACAAAACGTGACTAGCAACAATGCTGCCGACTTCAATGTGAAAAGCCCAGCAAGCTAATTAAACCTGTGCTTTGGCAATCACATCACCTCTTGCCACCGTCAGTCGTGTAGAAATGCACGGACACCACTTTCCAGCGCCGGCTTTCTAGCGATATGTCGGAGAGAAAAAAAAAAACACACCCGTGATTGCTCAAAAGTCGATAATCCTGCCGTATCTGTCTGCAAGATGCATAGATTCTCATGAGCCCCTGCAGCCTGCATGGGCTCATGAGAATCTAGGACTCTTGCTGGCACAGGTCGGTGCCATTTGCATCCGCGTTAACCCTTTGTTTGTCAGTAGCGGTTTTTGTCGAGGTGATTCCTGCCGGAATCACCTCGACAAAAACCGCTACCGACAAAGGGTTAACGTGCAAATGTCACGGAAAATGTCTGATTAACATAGAGGTTTGTGTGGTGCGAATCTATTCAGTGACTACTTATAAGTTACAACACTCGAAACATTTCAAGTCTTGAACTTGGAGCAGGAAATAGAAGCGAAAACAGCCTTCTGGCTTGCGAGAGAAAGAAAACTTCTTTTTATAGGAGAGAGAGAGAGAGAGAGAGAGAGAGAGAGAGAGAGAGAGAGAGAGAGAGAGAGAGAGAGAGAGAGAGAGAGAGAGAGAGAGAGAGAGAGTATGCGTTATACTGCAAGCGGCCATAGCCAAGCCAGCTCCAAAGCAACACTAATGGCTGTAACATGCGAGTGCTTTGACACAAATACCCGCCTGTCCCATGTCCCTGCATGCAAGAAGACAGGTCCATGAGCACGGCGCACTCTGGAGGAACACAGAACTACATGAGCCTGGTCCTAGGCAGCAAAAGGCATAGAGAGTCATGTGCCCCTGCATTTGCAGAGACTAATGACTATCAATGCCCTTTGCACATGAAGATGTTTGTCTCTTCAAGCACGAAGAAATGCCGATGCCGCGACAGAACTTCTCCGCCGAACTGTGGAAACATGACAAGCACAGATGATGCGCGTGAAACTCATACTACAAGAGGGAATAGATTGCCATGGGCTTTATGACCATCTATGCCTCTTGGAGACTGACAGATTTCGCTGCCAAGCACGGCCCACAAAAAATTACACGCCATCCTGCATCACTTGTCAGACTCATTCCAGAAAAATTACCATGTTCGCGTGAAGGGGAAAATGCGATTTCGCCGCCCATTTGCCGCAAAACGGAAGTCGCTTCCAGTTATGTTTGGAGCTTCAGTCCCTTCACTACCGAGACAAACTTCCCAGGCCATTGACGCAGCTGCAAGGGGTATAGAACCTCATCAGCCCCCGCGGTCGCCGGGGCTCATAAGGATCTATACCTCTTGCTGAAACCACTTTGTAAGAAACCACTTTGTATCCATGTTGGCATTTGACGGCTAAGGGACGTTGAAGTTGTAATGTTTCCAAAAACACAACCTGCGTCTATTGGCGGTGAAGGGATTAGGGTTTGATTTTGTCCCCAGTGACGTTTGCTCTGACACACATCTTTGCTGCTTTTTTTCTTCAAGGAATAAAAGTAGCAGTTTTCATTATGTGCTTTTGCGTTCACAAACTAAAGAGTACGTTTCTTTATTTAATTTTTCGTCTACGGGTTTTCCGGTTTTCCAGAAGTCCCGGCAAAGCAGTAAGGAGTACCGTCGGTGTAATAATAATAATAATAATAATAATAATAATAATAATAATAATAATAATAATAATAATGTACATTTATATAGCGCTTAACCTCCAAATGAATCGTGCTCTAAGCGCTTTACAAGATCAAAAATCACAGAACAAAAAGTACAAGAAAGAAAACACTACAATAAATGTTACAAAAACTAAAGTGACACACATCAAAAGCTCACACTCACACACACACACACACACCGTTACAAGAACAGTTACTGTCAAAGATTGCTAACACACTGAAAATGCATCTATCTATACGCATAAGAAAACAGATAGGTCTTGAGCAGTGATTTGAAAGCAGACAGAGTTGGAACATGTCTGACATGGGCTGGAAGGTCGTTCCAGGTGACTGGAACGAAATAAGAAAAGGCACGCTGGCCCTGGCTAGACTTCTTTCGCCTAGGAACCCTGAAAATACGCGTGTCTGATGCTGAACCATAGAGCGTATATATACGCTCTATGTGCTGAACGGAGGGATCTTGAAGGCGTGTAAATATGAACCAGGTCGGACAAATATTATATAGGGAAGCAGAACCGGTAATAACATTGTAGCAAATAACAAAAACCTTGTACACCAATTCTTTGAGATACAGGCCAGCCAGTGCAGGTCAACAAGTAAGAGTGTTATGTGCTCACGTTTAGACTCTGTAAATTAGTCGGGCAGAGCAGTTCATAACTCTTTGAAGTTTATCAAGAAGACTCTGAGGAACACCAGCCAAAAGGAAATTACAACAATCAATGCGGGAAAGAACAAGGGAGGTAACCAGCGTTTTAGTTGCTTAGGTAGTGAGAAGGTGTCGAATTGAACTGATCTTCCTCAATTCAAAGAAGGAACATTGGCAAACCTTGTTGACATGCTCTCATAGTCAGCCTATTCTCGAAGATAACACCAAGATTAGGGGCCGATTCGGAAAAGGGGATACTGTTCTCTGATCAACCCTGATCGAGTCTGGGAGATCAGTGAAGGTTGAACAAGAAAATCTTAAGGCCTCAGTTTTGTCACTGGGGCGGTCCGTGGCGCAGTGGTTAAGGCGCGAGGTTCGATTACGGGTTCCGGCGTCGGACTTTACTCCTCTAGTAAGTGTCACCGTTAATTCGGGCGGATCGTCGGGGTTCTTTCTCATGGTACTCCGGCTCTTCCTCCCCCTCCCCCATGGTACCGGTTTCAGGCCACTTTATAAAATTTCAAATACAAGCGATCAAAATTTCCGAAACCTCAGTAACTGAGCTGATCCTTCGCACCACGTGAATGTCTTGTGTTTGTCTTGTACTGTGTTTGTCTTCAGAGTGAATGCGTGTGTGTTGGGTGCAGTTCGCGCGCTTTGAGCCGATTTGCAGAACTGGGAATAGCGCCTATATAATAACGGGTATTATTATTATTATTACTATTCATTTGCAATTTGTTCTGTGTGGTCCAATTCTGAACGTCTGTGACACAGGACTCTAAAGACTGGAACATTTGACTAACATGTTTTCGTTGGGCACTGGCATACAGCTGTGTGTCACCAGCATAAAAATGGTGAGAAACAGAGTGACATTTAATAACACTAGACAAAGGTGTAAATAGTAATCATCATATCTGTCACATATTTGTGTGTCACATACGAGACTTTACAGTAACATTGACGATATGGCAAAAAAAAAGTCTCATGTTACAAGATAAGGGGTAATGCATGTGTGTGTGTGTGTGTGCGTGTGTGTGCGCGCGCGCGCGCGAGAGAGAGAGAGAGAGAGAGAGAGAGAGAGAGAGAGAGAGAGAGAGAGAGAGAGAGAGAGACAGACAGACAGACAGACAGACAGACAGACAGACAGAGAGTCAGAGAGGAAAAACCAACAACAACGTTCAACGTTTAGGGCTTATCGTCTTCTGTCCACCACGAAGGTGATTTCAAAGACGGGGCACCGAAAAGAGACCTGTACAAATTTTGACCCCAGCTGGGTTCGAACCCACGACCTTTTGGACGAGAGTCGAACGCTCTACCACCGAGCCACCCAGCTCCCCCTGTCTGTGTGTGTGTGTGTGTGTGTGTGTGTGTGTGTGTGTGTGTGTGTGTGTGTGTGTGTGTGTGTGTGTGTGTGTGTGTGTGTGTGTGTGCGTGCGTGCGTACACCAAATCACTGAAATGGGTTACTTTCTTTACCATCCTTATGCAAACTGGGTGTGTGTGAAATTCTGGGTGACCAAGTCAGACATCCATTTTTTCTGAGGGTTGTTTCTGTATTATCTTTCATTCAAAAGTCAGAAAAAAATATCAAAATACGGGGGCGGTCCGTGGCGCAGTGGTTAAGGCGCCTGCCACCAATGCTAAAGGTGCGAGGTTCGATTACGGGTTCCGACGTCGGATTTTTCTCCTCTAGTAAGTGTCACCGTTAATTCGGGCGGACCGTCGGGGGTTCTTTCTAACGGGTACTCCGGCTCTTCCTCCCCCTCCACTTTGGTATCAGTTTCAGTCCACTTAATCAAATTTCAAATACAAACGATTTTGAATTTCCAAAAACTACAGTAGCTCGCTTGAGCTTGCCCTTAGCACCACGTGAAAGTTCTGTGTTTACGTTCAGTGTGTGAGTGAATGCGCGTGATTCACGTGAGCGTGCTTGTTGGGTTCAGTTCGCGGCGGCGCTTTGAGCCGATTTTCAATTGGGATAAAGCGCCTATTTAATGCGCTTATTATTATTATTATTATTATTATTATTATTATTATTATTATTATTATTATTATTATTATGTCCCCATTTTAACAGATTTACTTCATGGTTGTGTTTCAGGGATGCCCTGGGCCTGTGTGTGGACACGGAAGCGGGCGGCCGGAGTGTTTTCAGATCAATTTGCTGATCGCTGATTGGTTAGCCCAACACCGATGAACGGAGTTGTTTCCCTTGCTTAAACGTCTTTCGTCTCCAACGGTCAACGGCCATTCTTTCGCGTTTGCAGAGGTACTTTATGCAATATTTCTTAGTTAAGAGCACGCCCAAATGTACTTGTTCAGTGCAGTTATTTAACTGAGAGATGCCTCCAATCCCCGATACCCGTTTGGCCCAGAAAAATAAGGCGTCTGCTTCAAACGTGTCTTCGGCCTCTCGGCCGCTCTGACCGTTGAGTCTTGTAGTAAATGATAATAGAACCCCACGATTTTAACAAAAGCTTTCTTCTTCAATGAAAGGAATTCGTTCAATAACCCCATTACAAGGTCAATCTGCCACGCGATTTTGTTTCTTCTTTTTTTTCTGATATGTGTTAACTTGCCACATGCATGCACAGTATCAGTTGACTTTTTTTTTAAAAAACAAAAATGGCGCCAGATTTCAATCCTCGTTCGCAAAACTGCCTTGCGATTCGAAGAACAAACGTCCACAAACAGGTCTTTAGGAATGTGCAACTGAAGTGTCGCTTTTTACTGTATTGCCAGTTTTTAGTTCTCAGGGTCACCCTGGTCAGCCCCACAGGGTGGGTTTTTCTCTCTATTCTGGGGCATGTGTTTCTGTCTACCCTTTGTCCATTCACCTGTATTTGCCTTTTTAAAACTCTCCCTACTGTCTGCACTGCCTGTAGCTCTTGATATTGGATGTGTGTTGCTAAATGGTCTTAGCTTTATGTCTTGGCCCCATGTGTTAGGTTTATTTAACTCATTCTACACCAGACACACCACGGCAGGATAAGGATCCACCATGATAGTTCAAGGGTGATGCCAGAATAGCTTGGCGCCTACGGGCGCCAAGCTATTCTGGCATCTCCCTTGAACTATCATGGTCGATCTGTGCCCTGCACTGCAATGCAGTCTTGAGAGGACAGGGGCAAAATTTAAGGATTTTGGTGTTGGGGTAGAATGAGTTAACGTATTTGACCGGCAGGCGACATACATGGCAATGTTCTGTTTAGGTGAGGTTTTTTCACAAGCAGTGCAGGCACGTCCTGAGAAAGCCTTGTGGCTGTCGGGACGTTAAGCAATGTACAATCAATCTGATTCAAAATGTCAGTTGGTTTACATGGTTGTATTGGACATGTTCTCAGCAACACCGTTTTGGTCACACCGGCTCAGGACTTTCTGCACACACCCAGCGCCGGATGGCAGCAGGATGTCCAAACCCATCGGGATCTATGCTGCAGAATCATGCCCCCCCCCCCCCAGCCTCTGCCACAGAGGGTGCGTCTGGTAGGAGGGTGCATGGACGGCAGCGGAATGCTCCCAATTACAAACTGGTAAGTAAAGTGATTCTATGATCATCTTCATTTTATTGGCTGGCGTGCGTGCGAAGCAAAAGTGAGTTTATGTTCTGGGCCACTGGTCGTCCGTCCGTCGTCCATGGTAAACTTTAACTCATTCTACCCCAACACCAAAATCCTTAAATTTTGCCCCTGTCCTCTCAAGACCGCATTGCAGCGCAGGACACAGATCGACCATGATAGTTCAAGGGTGATGCCAGAATAGCTTGGCGCCCGTAGGCGCCAAGCTGTTCTGGCATCACCTTTGAACTATCATGGTCGATCCTTATCCCAGGGGTGGGATTCTTCCGCGTTTCCGCGGATTTCCGCGGAAATTCTTTCACAGTTCCGCTGAAGCATATTTATTTTCCGCGTCTAATAACAACGAAAAAGACGAAAGAAAAAAATCTTCTTAAATGGCAAAAAAATCTCAAATGGGTTGGATTTGTATGTAGTTTGGTTCACTATCGCCCGACACTTCCGGTAGCTTTAGGTTGCAGTGGAAAATGGCGGTGAAAAAGGATATTGTCCAAGACAGAGTGCCGTTTAGTGTGCATCTGAACATAAACTGGTACGCACATTCCATTTTTATACTGCAGATCAGGAGTGTCATAACAAAGTCCATTTTCGGGTGTGTTTGGTCTCGCTCCCCCTGTCGGTTTTTGGATACTTTGGCGAACGGTGGGCACGCGCCTATCCCCCCCCCCCCCCCTGTCGTTTGATTTTTCGGCCGCTGAAAATGAAGGACATGAACCCCCCCCCCCCCCCCACCCCCCCCCCCCCCCCCCCCCCGTCGTTTGATTTTCCGCGTTTTCTTTCTTACTAGAATCCCACCCCTGTTATCCTGCTGTGGTGTGTCTGGGGGTAGAATGAGTTAACGGTGGCATTTTCTCGGAGACTATTCAAGCCACATTCTTCAAGCTTGGCCCAAGGATACTTTGTGGCAAGACCTTTTTAAACATGCCAATTTGAGTGACCTCTCTCAAAGGGTCACGCAGGGTTGACAGATGTGTGAAAACTGCTTGCATTTTCAGAAAACGTGGATTTTGACTGCTGCAGAAGCCAGCCCTCGTCACCGAGGTCACACATATGTAAATCGGTCATACACGGGATTACTCTTTTTATTCTTGTGCAAGGCCCCTTAAACCAAAATTGGGCTGTTTCTGTTTCTAATGCAGCTTTGGTTTTAATCTTTCTTTCTTTCTTTCTCCAGTTGGCAAATGGCGCCTGGGATGGACCCGAGACTGAGAGTAGTGCCAGCGCATCGCAATACGAGGGCAGTGATGACGAGGAGTTTGTTCCTGGCTCGAGCTCACCGGATTCAGAGGGTGTGTCGGCATCAATTGCTGGGATATCTGACATAGACAGTATTGTATCGACTATGTTAGATTTCATCAAAGTGGCAGGTTCGGGGTGGCCAGGTGTTGGTGACGCTAGTACCAGCAAGGTGCAGTGTGCGTTAGGGGGTGGCAATGAGAATGTGGATAGGCAGGAGGAACATGATGCTGGAAAGAGTGGGGAAAGAGCACTTACAGAAGAAACAGGTGTGCACGTGTCGCAGAGAGGGAAAGGAAAGTACAAATGGGACAAGAAACATGCATGCAAATTGTGTGGCAAGCTTGTCTTGAAAATGAGCACTTACTTACAAGATGTCCATGCAGATGAGGCAGACGTTGCTAAAATTTTGTCGATGAAAAAAGGGACCAAGCAGAGACGTCGAGCATGGATCAGACTACAAGATGAGGGTGATTACATGCATAACGTTGCTGTTCTTGAAAACAAATCCGGATGTTTGATTCCTAAGTATCGCACCAAAACTAGTAAGGTAGACGACCTTCTCGCCTGTAGCCATTGCAAAGGGCTCTATCAAAAAAAGCTGATCTCTGTACACTCAAAACGTTGCTGTCAGAAGCCAGGAGGGTTTCAGATCACTCGGCGAGGAGACGCGGCGCGCCGTGGTCGGCTAATGCTTCCAATACCCTTAGACGTTGAATTTTCATTCTATCACAAGGTCTTGGCCAGCCAGAGAGATGATGAGATAAGCCCTCATCAGAACTGACCCCTTGCTTCTTGAGTATGGAAAGAGATTATTTGACCGCAGGGACATTGAAGAACACACGGCTGGACAAATCAGCTCCAGGATGCGGGAGTTAGGGAGACTATTAAAGATTATCAGAGTGAGGTCAGAAATGAAAATCGCAAGTTTAAATGCTGTGATCAATTCAGCTAGCTTTGATCATGTTGTCCTGGCTGTAAAAGAGCTAGCAGATTTTGATGAGGACACACATCAGTTCAAGAAAGGCAATCTCGCAATGCGCATAGGCCATGCTTTGAAAAAGTGTTCACAGATCAAACAGTCACAGGCATCCAAACAGCTTGGGCAGGGTTCAGACGACAGGTGGCAACAGGAGCTCTCTGAGGCGCAGCGGTTTGACTGTCTTCAACGGGGACTGGTATGATTGTGTGTCCGCTACAGCAGCCCAGTCGGTCGGGAAAATGACCATGAACAAACCCAAGCTGATCCCATCATGTGAAGATGTGAGGAAGGTCCAACAGCTTCTTGAGACAAGGATGGTTTCGGAAGATTATCCGACAGTGGTTAAAGCAACTCTTTGTGCTGTATCACTTTTCAACCGAAAACGAGGGGGAGAAGTTCAGAGAATGAAGGTGTCAGACTTCCAGAATGCTAAGATTGGATCGATCACCAATCAAGATATCTTGAAATGTCTCACAGAGGTTGAGAAGAAAATGGTGAATCATTTTCAGCGAGTGGAAATCAGAGGCAAGTTTAATAGGAGTGTTCCCGTTTTGCTGACGAAGAAGATGATGACAACTGTGGACAGAATCCTTCAAATGAGGCAATCAGTGCCAGCTCTCGCTGATTCCCAGTACATCTTTGCCACACCTTCTGGTCAGAGGCCTTACAGAGGCCATGATGTTCTGAAGGCCCATGCCCTAGAAGCAGGGGTGTCATACCCAGCCATGTTCACATTTACTCAGTTGCGGAAGCAGGTTGCAACTTTGGCTCAGTCAATGGCCATCTCGGAGTTAAGACCAGGATCAGCTGGCAGATTTCCTTGGCCATGATATTCGGATACATCGCCATATCTACCGCCAACCTCAAGACGTCCTTCAAAAGGCAAAAGTGGCAAATATTCTTCTGTCAGTTAACAATGGGATGACAGATTTTGAGAGTTGCATTAGAGCTGAGCTGGGCGATGATGAAGAGATTGACTTTGACAATGAAGACACATCAGAAACTGGCAGAGAGGTCTCGGGGGGAACAGCACCTGTGAATGAAGCAAGTAGCAAGTCAGCAACACAGGAATCGATGAGCATGACGGAGAAAAGACGTCCAGAGCCTGATGACAATCTAGATAGTTTTGATGTTGACAGTACTGCGTCAGCTCCTGTTCGAAAGAAAGCTAGATTTACAAGGAAAAGATGGGGGGAAGCTGAAGAGAAAGCTGTTCAAACTCGTTTCAAGACACACCTCGTCATGAACAAACTTCCTGGAAAGGCCGAGATACAGTACGCAATGGCAGAGGAGCCTGCACTTAGACATAGGCGCTGGACAAACATTAAGGATTACGTCCGCAACAGACTGAAAAAGTTACAAAAGAAATGAATTGAGGTTCCCCGCCACTCGCGGCATTTTCGAGTTCATACAGATTTATTACATGAGTGTTATTATTGGGGTGGTTTCAGCATGTATAGCCTGCTTTTTTTTTAATCTGATGGACGCCTGGATCATTTGTGACCCTCTCTCACAAAATCAGTCTTAAGAACTCGCATTTTGGATGTTTTGACATATATACATTTATGAAAACTACAGTGTTTGCTGATTACTGTGATATATGACTGTATGCTGTAGTGCAAAAATTGTAAAAGCTGTTAGTGTTTAAAGTTGTTAAAGCCTCCGGCGGCCATTTTGAGAAAACAGCCTGTGAAGTTTCTGTGTGCAGCATAATTGGGGCCAAGGGCAGACTTTTAAAATCATTTTTTACCTATTTAATGGCATTTTTCATGATAAAGATTTTAACCATACGATACTTTGGTGTATGTAGAATACATTTCTCCAAAAAAGTGAAAATGCCCCAGATTAACCCCCACCACATACTATTGCGTGTAGTGCTGATTGGCTCGCTGCGAGTTAAGACTGGTTTCGTGAGAAAGGGTCACATTTTGTATACTGTATAACCTTTGGATTTGCAAAACGAAACATCCGGCTGGGGACAAAAGACAATAATAAGATAAGAAAACCATTGACAATGTAAAGATTGATTACAAGAGTGTTATTGGGGGGGGGGGGGAGTGGGGGGGGGGGGGGCGGATCATTTTGTAATATACTGCATGCCATTTTAAAAACTCTGCAAATGAAAGAATGGTTGGTTGTACTGCATACCATTTTAAAAAATCTGCAAATGAAAGAATGGTTGGTTGTTGGAGACGAAAGACGTTAAATAAAGGCTGAAGTTTCAAGTGATTTCTTATGTTGTCAGTTAATTAATTAATGTCAGTGTTCTGTTCTGTCATTTTAACTCATTCTACCCCAAGACCGGAATCCCCAAATGTTGAAGTCATCTTCAGAAGACTGCGTTGCAGTGCAGGACACAGATCCACCATGATAGTTCAAGGGTGATGCCAGAATAGCTTGGCGCCTATGGGCGCCAAGCTATTCTGGCATCACCCTTGAACTATCATGGTGGATC
This sequence comes from Semisulcospira habei, assembly GCA_036245525.1. NCBI lineage: Eukaryota > Metazoa > Mollusca > Gastropoda > Semisulcospiridae > Semisulcospira > Semisulcospira habei. Next base: position 164,184,329 of record BTPG01000002.1, read on the forward strand.
TTTATTTTGCTGTGGTGTGTCTGGGGTAGAATAAGTTAAGCCCAAATGTTGAAGTCGTCTTCAGAAGACTGTGTTGCAGTGCAGGACACAGATCCACCACGATAGTTCAAGGGTGATGCCAGAATAGCTTGGCGCCCATAGGCGCCAAGCTATTCTGGCATCACCCTTGAACTATCGTGGTGGATCTTAAATTTTGCTGGGGTAGAATAAGTTAAGTGTTCGTTTCTTCGTCTGGGTCTTTTTTCTATCTTTCATATTTTTCCACACTTTTTGACCCGCATCATAGTCATACTGAGGCTAATAGCTTCAAATTTGTTCACTGCCATAATTCTATGCAAGCTACATTACAGTACTTACAGATGAGGACATAGACCAATGGCTTTAGTTCAAGGGTGGTGCCACAATAGCTTGGCGCCTAGAGGCACCAAGCTATTCTGGCACTAACCCTTGGACTATTTCAGTCACACTAGTTGCACACACTGGTGTATTCCGAATAAGGGTTAATATTCAAAATGCTCTGTTGCTGTTTGTCTGAAACTCCAGAGTACCCAAAAACAAAAAAAAAGTCCTTTAATTTCCAGAATACATTATGTTGATTCTCACATCAATGCCATGATAAACTGTTTTGCTTCAGAAGGACAAAACGCAGCAATGTTTAAAAGATTTCCTCTGTAAAAATCATAATCGAAAGGTTTCGGGCCAGTGTTTATTGAATTTTGCACCATACAATGTAAAGAATGTTAAAGCACACATACACATTAAGTTGGGAAAAAAAAATAATGTGAAAAAGAAGTATTCCATGAACTTGACCTTATTACAGACGCCTACTGTTGTGAAGACACCCATTTTGACTGTAATGCCAGTTTTGGTGTGAGAGAGACCCACTTTATTGGCAGAAACCCATTTTTTCGGCATCTAGTGCCTCTGTTTCTAGAAAATGTCTATTTTATTTTAAGTTATAGAGCTTAGTTATAAGGTGAGTTCTAAACATTCGCATCAATTCCAGAGCCCTAGAATAAATAGAAATATGGGAACCCATTTTCACATGAAATGGTAGGTAACCCACTGTGAGGCTTATGTGTGTGTGTGTGTGTGTGTGTGTGTGTGTGTGTGTGTGTGTAGACGAAAGAGCTCAAATGGGTGACTGTCTTTACCATCCTTATGAAAAATGGGTGGTGTGTAAAAATCTGGGTGACCAAGTCAGACACCCATTTTTTTCTGAGGGTTGTTTCTGCATTGTCTTGGGGTAAAGATTCATAAAAAATAAAAAGATCAGTTTTTCTCATTTTGGCGTTAAAACATGCACTTTTGTGTTTAACAGACACGCCTGTAGTGTGTTTGAAAACTTGTCCCTCCCAGCAATGTGTGTGTGTTGTGCGCACAGAACCCTGAAAATGAGCGTGTATGTATTACATCACCCTTCTCAGCTATAAATAACTTCATAGCTGATATGGGTCAGGTGGGGGGGGGGGGGGGATATTTTGTTGTTTGAGGGAGTAAATTGTTTATGTTCCTACAAAATTAGGTTTGTTATTTGAGGGTTTTGTTAAAAAAGTGTTGAGTTGTGATGTACTTCCAGGGTGATGTGGAGAAAGGTCATGTCTAGTGACAAATTTGAGATTCATGTATACGTTCACCAGGGACTAAGCTTATACGTTTTCTACGTTTGTTTCCATGTCAGATGAAGAATATTTGATCTGAAATGTCATTGTTTGTTTCTATTTTAAAGGGTTTTCCGCCACTATCTTCTGTTTTAGTTTGACTTAGCCTATAATTATATTCGTGCGCCGGTTGCTAAGAAGTAAAGTGATTATATGAGTGCGCAGTGAGAGAGAGGACGTATAGACTTTGGGTGAGGCTGCTGTTGTCTTGTGTCTTTTGGTTCAACCTGTTGCTTTATTTAAGTGGGTTTGTTGGTGCTATGCTTTCTTTTTGACTGCAACTCCTGTCAGATTGTATGCACAAGTTGATTGAATACAATGACGTCACACAGTCAGTGTCGTTAGGTGTGTCGTCTGCTGCAGTCTGTCGTTTAGGGCAGTATGTAATGCTAGGTCAGAGAAAAAAACAACAACCACCTAATGTTGCCAAAGGGTGTAATAGTAAAGTATTGTTTGTGTGAATGCTGCGTGTTTGAGGGAAGGACTGGAGAGTCGAGTGCTGAGTAAAGAGAGAAGGCGACAATGGGGAAAACTATGATATCCAGCACTATTACGTTGGAATAGATTGATTGATTGATTGATTGATTGTACATTGCTTAACGTCCCGACAGCAACAAGGCTTTCTCAGGACGTGCCTGTACTGCTTGTGAAAAAAAATAAAAATAAACAGAATATTGAATGTATGTCGCCAGCCGGTCCAATACGTTAAATAAACCTACGACATGGGGCCTAAATAAAGCTAAGACCATTTAGCAACACACATCCAATATCAAGAGTTACAGGCAGCGCAGACAGTAGGGAGAGTTTAAAAAAGGAAAATACAGATGAATGGACCAAGGGTAGACAGAAACACATGCCCCAGAATACAGAAGAAAACCCACCCTGTGGGGCTGATCAGGGTGACCCTGGGAACTAAAAAGTAGTTACCCCACCCAAGTCCCCCAGGGCAGACCCGGGTGGGGGACGTTGGAATAGATGCATAACAGTTATGACACGCCTGTAAATGAAAACACTTTTAACATTAACAAAAGTTGAGTATAAGGAGAGGTTTTAAAACAGTTTTAATAAAAACTGTTGCCCGACACGCTTCTAAAAACAACAGTTTCTTAGTTTTAAACCTTGCACCACGCCATAAACGATTGCTTCTCAGTCTTAGCTGTCCTATAGTGTGGAATGTGGGACTTGTCCAACTGGATCCATCTGGTGCACTCCAAATGTGTATTTGTGGGTGGTTTGATGTGCAACTCGTTGCGCGCCTCTATAAAACCCAAAGTGATGACCCCCCCTCCCCCCTCCCCACCTTCACCCCCTCCCCTCCCCCCCCCCCAACCCTACCCAAACAATCATTAGAAAATCAAATAGAGGTATTTTTAGTGAGGTATTTGTTCACTGTGTTGTTGTGTCATTGTGCTTTACATTTTGAATGCAGGAAAAAGAAGGAATATACATTAAGCTGAAAAAAGAATGACAACAATCAAATAAATGTGGAAAAGAAGCATCAAATATTCCGTGAACTTTACCTTATTACAGACACCTAATTTTCTTGAGATGTCCATGCTAAAATTCAGAATGATTTGACAAGGACACCCATTTCTACTGTAATGCCAGTTTTTTTGTGTGAGAGGCACCCACATTATTGGTAGAAACCCATTTTTTCTCCATCCAGTGGCTCTGTTTCTAGAAAATGTCTTTTTTATTTTAAGTTGTAGAGCTTAGTTACAAGGTGAGTTCTAAACATTCGCATCAACTCCAGAGCCCTAGAATAAATAGAAATATGGAAACCCATTAATTTCACATAAAATGGTAGGTAACCCACTCTGATGGTTTTGTCTCCCTGTGTGTGTGTGTGTGTGTGTGTGTGTGTGTGTGTGTGTGTGTGTGTGTGTGTGTGTGTGTGTGTGAGAGAGAGAGAGAGAGAGAGAGAGAGAGAGAGAGAGAGAGAGAGAGAGAGAGAGAGAGAGAGAGAGAGAGAGAGATTGACAATCACAATGATCCTTTATTTGACAACGGTAAAAATGTTGGTTATAACAACCATTTTTCGAACTTGCCGTTGCTAATCTACTGATTAATTAATATCGCACTAATTATTTTCTACTACTGAACACGAAAAAAAAAAAGAGAGAGAGAGAGGAGAGAGAGAGAGAGAGAGAGAGAGAGAGAGAGAGAGAGAGAGAGAGAGAGAGAGAGAGAGATGCGAGGTGTGACCTTCTCAAACGATTTGCCGCTGGGCACCTTTGGCCGCAGTAGAAATTAACTTCAAAATGAGGCGATTTTCTTATTTTTTCCACCCAAAAAGAAAAATGTATGTGAGGCAAACTAGCTAGCCCACAGGCTGGAGTGACAAGTGCATGATTTTGAAATCATTAGCTTGCTTTTTTGTTGCTTTTTTCTCTCTTTTTTCTCCCCCCCCCCCCCCTCTTTTTTGTATGTGACTTGACTTAACACGTCCAATGCCGAGACAATCTGAACACCATCCACCTGCAAGAGGCATAGAACCTCATGAGCCCCCGCAGTCGCGGGGGCTTATGAGGCTCTATGCCTCTTGCTGACACCACTTTGAATCCATGTTCGGGTAGCATCTAGTTGCTTTTGGGGTCTTGAATTAACAAAGAAACAAAGTCTGTGTCAGTTGGCATTGAATGGGTAAAATTCCGGTTCATTAAGACATTTCATCAGTAGAGTCCCTCCCCCCCCCCCCCACACACACACATCCCTCCAATCCCCTAAGAAAGCAAAGATCCTCCGGCCGACGGCTGTGTGCGGGCCCACTGCGGCCGACGTCGGCCCCAGGGTCTGTTACTTACTGAGAACAACTTATGCGAGCAACTCTGAAAACGGCTGGAAAGTTCGCAAGCCAAACTTAATTTGTATCATCACGTTCTCATTGATAGTATACTGACGAGCAAAAGAACTGCGACATTTTAGGAATCACGGGACTCACTAAAGTGTTTCCGATGATTCCAAAAAATGTCGCGTTCCGTTTGCACGTCAGAATAGTACAATTCTTTGCCTGTTGGTTAGCTGTTTCAGCGCTCGTTTCGCTACACAGCCATCACAGAGCCCGCTCTGTTTGCTGGTTTTTTTGTTTGTTTTGTTTCTTCGGTTTTTATCCCCCCCCCCGACCCCCCCCCCCCGACCCCCCCCCCCCTCTTTAGAGCCGTCTGTATCAATTGCTCGCCGTTGACATGTCTAAGCCGGTGGTCTGAGCATAGCTATTTTTCTTCTCATTTGCATCGAAAACGATTCAAGCCCGTTGGTTTCTCGCTTCTTCTTTTTTGTTAGTTAATCTCTCTCTCTCTCTCTCTCTCTCTCTCTCTCTCTCTCTCTCTCTCTCTCTCTCTCTCTCTCTCTCTCTCTCTCTCTCTCCCTCTCTCAACGGCAGATTTGAAAAATGGCATTGCTTCTGGCATTGTTAATATTTTTACCGTTGTAAAATAAAGATTCATTGATTCATTGATTCATCTCTCTCTCTCTCTCTCTCTCTCTCTCTCTCTCTCTCTCTCTCTCTCTCTCTCTCTCTCTCTCTCTCTCTCTCTCTCTCTCTCAGAGACTCAGAGAAAATATTAGTGACGATTCGATCTCCATTCATAACTATGCTATATTCCGCAGAGATGCATCATGCGCCGGTCATAACGGCATAGCGGTGTACATTCATAACACTATCCGCCAGTACGAAACCCGCCGCATGGATTTAGAGTCTAGTCACGTAGAAATTGTATTCCTTGAATTGAAATGTGACAAATCTTCCCCCACACTAATAGGATTTATTTATCGCACCCCTTCAGTCACATTCTCATGGTATGATGACTTTGCCACCATGACGGATAAGGTGCAACAACGTAACAACAAAGCCATACACCTTCTAGCCGATTTTAATATTTAATCTGCTGAAGAATGGTAATGCGGCGTGGAATTGCACCACCTCATTATTTGGCCTGCAGCAGATGGTTCGGTCTCCCACTAGAGTTTCTTTGTCATCCGCCACATTGATTGACCACATCTACACTACAAATACGTCTGCTGTCAAAAACGTCCATGCGCCAAATGTAGCCACTAGTAATCACTTTCCTACTTGTTTTAATCTTTCAGTTAAACGTGATAAACCCCAGCTCAAACAACACACTACTATCACATAAAAATCTTACAAAAAGTTCAACAAAGATGATTTTCTTCATCAAACACGCCCTTTCACATTATTTATAACACCGAAGACCAAGCTATTTCTTTGGGTTCTAGATAAAGATGCCCCACTAAGGATTAAAAGAGTTAAACACCCCACCCTTCCGCATTGGTTGTCAAAGGAAATCATTCACGGAATGAAAATAAGAGATGACTTAAAACTCCAGAAAGAATTGCAGATTTTAAGAAACAACGTAATCTTGTAAAATCCTTAGTTAGAAAAGCCCAAAAAACACTTGCGGAAAAAGTAATCGCGTACCCGATACCCGAATTGTCTGGAATGCAATCAATTTGCTTACAAAGAAGAAAAGTTCCATCAATTCTGCTACCTCTCCAGGCATAAATCCAGACGATTTTAACTCCCACTTTTTAAATATTGCTGAATCCCTTGTACAGTCTTTTCCCTCTAGCACTGATATTTACAGTTGTTCTGATAAACTGCGCACACACTGTGAGTCTGCAACGGGTGCGTCATTCTCCATACCTCTTATGGCAGTGTTTGAAGTAGGTAAATATATTTCTGCTCTAACAAGTAAATCGTGTGGCTTGGATGGAATAAAAAACATGGGACCGAAATTTTCCATACACAGCTGAAGCCTTGACATTAATATTCAATCTTCCTATCGAGCAAGGTATTTTTCCAGATGCCATGAAAGATAATAAAGTTGTCCCCATTTCCAAATGTAAAGATCCCAAAAGTCCAAACGATTTCCGTCTTATTTCAGTGTTATCAATATTATCGAAGCCAATAGAAAGACACGTTCACAAGCACCTACTCCGATTCTTTGAGAATCAACGCCTACTTATATCTCTTCAATCCGGTTTTAGACCTAAACACTCATGTCATACTGCACTCGTTCACATCGTCGACTCTTGGCTCTCAAAACAATTCCAAATTAAATGTTGCAGTTTTTCTGGACCTAACCAAAGCATTTGATTTAGTCTATCACAACATTCTTTTCAAGAAACTTTTAGTATATAAGCTTGATTCGAACTCTACAGCTTTTTTCTCCTCCTACCTAAGTAACCGCCGACAGAAGGTTTACTCGAATGGAAGGTAATCGAAAGAAGGTATAGTGATGCACGGAGTCCCCCAAGGATCTATCCTAGGGCCTCTTTTATTTTCTTTATTCATCAATGACCAGCCTCTTTCCATCTCAAATCCTGAGGTAAAATGCGAACTCTTTGCTGACGATTCAACGCTGCATATATCAGACAACGTGAAACAACGCTAAATAGTATCCTCCAGCAAAGTCTAGGTGAAGTGTCAGATTGGCGTACGCAAAATCGCATGCTAATCAGAACTTCTAAAACCCAAAGGACGTTGATAACAATCCGCCAAAAGCATCAGCTAAATCCTGCCCCTCTGAAACTGTCACTTGGCAATAAACCTATCCAGCAAGTATCCAAGCACCGCCTAATGGGAGTTGTAATTGACGACCAGCTCAATTGGTCGCCGCATATCGACAGTTTGTGCAAAACCTTGTCCAGGAATATATTTTTGCTCTCTAAACTTAGACATATTCTTAGTACAAAGTGCTGTACATTGTTTTTTCACGCACACATTAAAAGCCACTGTGACTATGTGTCCTCCTTGTGGGACGAATGCAGTGAACTTCATATTAAAACAAGATGAGGATTTCATCCCAAAGTCTACCGTATTGTTTGGACCTCAGATGCGTTTATCTTTTAGGAACATTCAGAGTTGTTCATATGTTTAGGCGTATAATGCTGATCCGATTCCCTCCTCTCTCAGCCAACCTATGATCAACACCCACGTCGGCGCACACAAATAAAGACGGACACACGGCGCTTCCCGCCATTAGTACGCTCTGTGGGCTGGTGTAGCGACATGAATCCATCTACTACTCTAACCCACCCTCTGATCCACACACACTGGCACACATAAATAAAGACGAGCACACGGCAATTCCCGCCATTCGTAAGTTCTGTGGTTCTGGCGTAGCATATCTATTCTGAAGAAGAAGAATAGCACAAGCAGCGAAATGACGTCACTTCAAGCTTCACGTCAAGGCATCTTTAGCCCCACGACGCCGTGTTCATAGTGACGACTCGATGTTATACGTCATCGTCGCAATACTAACATTTGACGTAGAGGATCAACTTTGCAATTTTCTTGCTGATTTTCATGCCTAGAGCTTACAGGTCACAATTTGACCTAATCCATCTCAGGCCGGGACAAATAGCACGCTTATGCAAACACTGTTTATGAAAAATCAAGCGGGTATTAATGAGAAGATAAAATAAAGTTATGTTAGCTGTCTGTTATGTTAGTCCGTCACCATCGACGGCGTCTCCTCCAACCCAGTCATGCTCTCCTGCGGAGTTCCACAGGGGTCCGTCCTGGGCCCGGTCCTTTTCAAACTATACACCTCTCCCCTGTCCAACATCATCCAGTTTCACCACATACACCACCACCTCTACGCTGACGACTCACAACTACTAGACAAAGACAAACTCGACAACACTCAGTCACTACTGACTCGCACGGCTGACTGCTACGAAGACGTGAAAAACTGGATGACAGCAAACAAGCTTAAACTGAATGACGACGAAACGGAAGCCATGCTCCCCAGAAACTTCCCCAGCTCCCTCGCTCCCTCCACCTTCAACTCGACAGCACCCCCAATCTCCCTCTCTGACTCGGCCAAAAACCTCGGCGTTATCCTCGATTCCTCTCTTTCCATGACCAGCTTCGTCTCCGCCACGGCCCAGGCATGCTACTTCCACCTCCGCCGCATCAGTCAGATCAGAAAATACCTCACTACCGAAGCTGCCACCAAACTTGCTGTCTCTCTCATCCTATCTCGCATCGACTACTGCAACTCTCTCCTTTCCGGCCTTCCTCACTCCACCACTTTCACTCTCCAGCGTGTCCAGAACAATGCTGCCCGCCTCGTCATCAGAAAGAAAAAATCCGACCACATCACTCCCCTGCTCAAACTCCTTCACTGGCTTCCCATCCCCCAACGCATCCAATACAAGATTCTGTCTCTCTGCTACAAATCCCTGAACAACTGCGCTCCCGCCTATCTCTCAAACTTACTTCACCCCTACACTCCTCCCCGCTCCCTACGCTCCGCCTCCGACCCTCTCCGTCTCCACATCCCCCGCACCAAACTCAGCACTTTCGGCCCCAGTTCCTTCTCAGTATACGGTCCATCCACCTGGAACACTCTCCCACTCTCTCTCCGTCAAAAACACTCTTCTCTCCTCCTTCCAGTCCGCCCTCAAAACTCACCTCTTTCAACAGTTCTAGCACTATACCACCACACTTACCACCCTAAGCAGACTGTCGTAATGTATTTCACTATTTGTGGTACGTGAAGTCTACCGTCTCACCGTTGCTAATACCCTCCATCCACACAAGAAGTCAAGAACAGTGACATGGCAATCGCCAGGAGGCCTGGTCCATAACCAGATTGACTTCATCTTGCTGCCTCGACGATTCAAATCAAGCATTAACAAAGCACAAACGAGGTCCTTTCCTGGCGCTGATATTGGCAGCGACCACAACCTCGTCCTTACTAGCCTCAAGTTGAAGCTGGCATTGAAACGAGATAGCAAGAGCCCTCGCATCAGATTCGACCTCCAGAAGCTAAAAGACCCGGAAGTAGAAGAGCTCTTCCAAGCCCAGGTGGGAGGCAGATTTGCAGCCTTGGCTACTTTGGACTGTGACGTAGACACCCTTGCTGGAAATATAAAAGAGGTGTTACTTTCTACAGCAGAAGAAGTGCTGGGGAAGCAGAGGAAGCGCAAACAGCCCTGGGTCACCGATGACATCCTCGATCTCTGTGATGAGAGGAGAGCATGGAAGAAAAAGAGAGGCCAAGACCTCACATCAGCAAACAAGTACAGACTTGTCAACAAGAAGATCAGGAAGAGGATGAAAGAAGCCAAAGAAGATTGGATTGAAGACCAGTGTTGTGGCGTGGAAGAGGGCATGGCAAACGGCAACAGCAAGAAGGCTTATGAAACGCTAAGGACCCTCACCAAGACTCAACAGCGAACAGCCACAGTCATCGAAGACAGCAGCGGCCAACTCCTTACGGAAAACACTGCTGTACTAAACAGATGGACTGAGTACTGCCGAGACTTGTATAACTACAAGGCTGAGCCAGACACCAGCATCCTCCAAAACAACCAGGCTGGGGCCAGGAAGGCTGAAGACCTGCCAGTGTTAGCTGAAGAGGTGGAAGCAGCCGTACGCGGCCTGAAGGGAGGAAAGTCTCCAGGTGTAGACAACGTACCTGCTGAACTGTTGAAACATGGAGGAGAAGTAACAACGAAGGTCCTCACTACACTCTGTCAAAAGATCTGGGAGCAAAAGAAATGGCCAGTAGAATGGACACAGTCTCTAGTGATCCCGCTCCCCAAGAAAGGAAACCTGAAACAGTGCCAGAACTACAGAACTATCAGTCTGATAAGTCACCCTAGCAAAGTAATGCTTAGAATCATTCTCAACCGCCTCAAAACTTTCGCCGAGGAACTGCTGGCAGAAGAACAGGCTGGCTTCAGAGTTGGAAGAAGCACTGTAGAGCAGATTTTCAACTGCCGCGTCCTGATCGAGAAACATCTGCAGCATCAGCGCGAACTCTACCACAACTTCATTGATTTCAGGAAAGCATTTGATCGCGTCTGGCACGACGGACTCTGGCAAGTCATGAGATCGTTCAACATAGAGGAGGGACTGATCCAAATGATAGAAGCGCTTTACAAGAACGCCTGCAGCGCGGTTCTACTTAACAATCAGTCAGGCGAGTTCTTCAGGACGACGATCGGTGTCCGTCAAGGATGCCTGCTCTCTCCTGTCCTTTTCAACATATTCCTGGAGAAGATCATGCAGGAAACCCTCCACGACCACCATACTTCAATCTCTATTGGTGGCAGATCCCTGTGCAATCTTCGATTCGCAGACGACATTGACCTCATGGCAGGCAGCAATAGTGAGCTCCAAAACCTGACAGACAAACTTTCAAGTAGCGCAGGGTTTTATGGCATGGAGATCAGTACGGATAAAAGCAAAGTGATGATCAACACCACAAGCGACAGCAGCAGCAACATTCACATGAACGGCCAGAAGCTAGAAGAGGTCAATAGCTTCAAGTACTTGGGAGCCACCCTGTCCAAAGACGGTAGTTGCATAGCAGAGATCCGTATCAGGATAGGTACAGCAACATCCGCAATGGCCAGGCTGGACAGGATATGGCGAAGTAACTCCATCAGCTTCACCATCAAGTACAGGCTTTACAAGTCCCTCGTAGTGTCTATTCTACTCTACGGCTGTGAGACTTGGACACTGCTTGCAGACTCAGAAAAGAAAATCCAGGCCTTTGAGAACAAGTGCCTGAGGAAGTTGCTCCGCATCTCGTACCGCGAGCACAAGACCAACGAATATGTACGGAGCATCGTCACTTCCCTGGTGGGCCCACATGAACCCCTTCTGGCAACCGTGAAACGGCGCAAGCTTGCTTGGTTTGGCCACGTGACCCGACACAACACCTTGTCCAAGACTATCCTCCAAGGCACTCTCGAAGGAAGTCGTCGGCGAGGTCGTCAGAGAAAGAGTTGGGTCGCAAACATAAAAGAATGGACCGAACTCGAGATGCCAGACTTGCTTGCCACCGCCCAAAATAGAACTCAGTGGAGAGCACTGTCTGTTGCTGCTGCCTTTCAGTCCCCCCAACGCCCAGTTCGGGCAAGGGACTGATGATGATGATGATGACTTCCACAGACGAAAAAATAAAATTCCTTGGCCTGCTTCCACTGAAAGAACAACTCCAATTTAACAAATGCGTCCTCATGCACAAAATATGTCATTATCAAGCCCCCGAATATCTGTGCAGGCTATTTAACTTCAGCCCAAGGCATCAGCTTAACACGAGAAATGGCTAGCTTCATTTACCCCGCCCAAGGATAGATATCTAGAAGTCAAGCCTTCTATTTTCAGGTAGTTCTGTCTGGAACTCATTGCCTTTAAACATTAAATCATTCAAGTTCAGGCAAACCCCATTTTAAACGTGCTTTGCAATCATCGTGACTTCACAGTTCGCCATATGAACATAATACTGCTGATAGCACGTAAACGTCAAACGTTTTCTCTTTCTCCATACATTTGCAAACTGAACATCTATTGTCTTGTCGGTGTCGCTATACGCTATTGATGCAGCCGATTCTATGACACTGTCTTAGATGAGTATAATATTAATGCTATACACTCATTTATTTCCCTTGCTTTTTGCATCGGTGGCAGTTACAAATTCTCCAATGCCATTTTTTTTCTCTTTTAATAATTCACCTATTTTTTCCGTTATTATTATTATTATTATTATTATTATTATTATTAGTGTTAGTAGTAGTAGTAGTAGTAGTAATAGTAGTAGTAGTAGTAGTATTTGCATGCTGTGTTTGTTTTCCTGTTATGTTCTGTTTTGTTTACAAGACAGCTTCTGAATAAAAAAAAGATTTATCATCATCATCATCATCATCTCTCTCTGTCTCTGTCTCTCTCTCTCTCTCTCTCTCTCTCGTTTTTGCTCAACAATTTCTATTAGTTTGCAGCTTTTGGTTAGTCAGCGAATAAAAGGTCCGCAGCCAAACTGTATTGCATTGCCGATTCTGTTGAATGCAACTATAGAACACAGAGTTTGTAACAAAAGACATTTTTCTTTTCGAGGGCAGAATGGCAGAAGAAGCTGGCAGGCGAAATAAATAAATAAATATAAATAAATAAATAAATAAATAAATAAATAATCAATCAAATAATCAAAGAAATACCCAACGGAGAAAGAAACACGCGTAGAAAAGAAGGGTACAACACAATTTATTAATATTTCGGGTAAATACCCTTTGTCAAAATAGACAAACAAACAGAGAGATTAGCTGCTTTTTTTGTGTGTGGATTTTACGTCACCTCCTTCAGTTGCCACATTTCTTCTGCCAATGAAGATAAGTAGCGGTTAATCTCTCTGTTTGTTTGTTTGTCTATTTTGACAAAGGGTATTTACCCGAAATATTAATAAATTGTGTTGTACCCGACTTTTCTAAGCGTGTTTCTTTCTCCGTTGGGTATTTCTTTGCATATTACACGCTTGGCAGTACCTTTTTGGTCTGGATTGATTAATCAAATAATCAATCAAATAGTCAATTAACCAAGCAATAAATAAATTTAAAACAAAACACGTACATACATAAATATTAATTAATTAAATTAATTAATCAATAAAATAATCAATCAGTTAATCAAGCAATAAATAAATAAATAAATAAATAAATAAATAAATAAATAAACAGACAGACATTTGAGCTCTAGGGTCGAAATGCATAAATTTGAGTTTTATCTTTTGCAATCTAGAGCATAGTTCAGACAAATCAAACATGACAGTTCACGAGTTGCGTCAGAACAGCCTGGCTTCTACAAACATAGTTGTCAGCCAGAGTGTAGACAGTTGTACTGTAGGGAATATGTGCTGGTCTGTGATTTTGGACCTTACGGCTTACAGCCGTAGGTCCAAAATTACAGACCAGCACACACTGTCAGTGCAACTAGAGCAGTCTTTAGATCGAACCGCAGTCTTCCCTGAACCGACGCCATACTGCTTCCGGGTCGATGGGAAAATGTATTTCTTATGTCCTTAAAAGCCAGACAGTCTTCAATTGATTGTCACACATCTGGGACAGACACAGATGCTCATGAACCTCCGGTGACTCAATTACCGTGTATGAACCCTGCAGTGCTGAAGCCAGTGGCTGGAAGTCGCGTGTTTTCTTAAAGCAACCAGAATTTTTCCAAATGTAATGCTACAAGAATCCTCCTAGCACATGGATACAAACTAAGGCCTGCAAGACGAGCAGATCCTCACGAGCTCCTTGTACTTGCGGAAGCCCATCAGGACCTATGCATCTTGTAGCTGAGTGGTGTTTGGTTTGAATTTTTCTCAGCAGTGCATGGGCTTAAAAAGTAAAATTAAATTTCTCACGTCTGGAAACAGTATTTCAAGGAAACGTACCGGACTGAACAAGACCATTCGCAAGGGACATAGATCGTCATGAGCCCCCGCCACTCGCGGGGGCTCATGACGATCTATGTCCCTTGCAAGTGGTCTCGTCTGCACGTCTTGTGCTGCTCGTGCATCAGACGTCCGCATCCCACCTTTTTATATGCTGAGGAGTAAAAGAAATGCGACATTTCTGGAATCATCGGAAACACTTTAGTGTTTCCAATGATTCCAAAAATGTCGCATTTCTTTCGCTCCTCAGTACACACGTAAATTACTTCGCTCACAACAAACTTGGGATGTTTTACTCACAGCAAATTTGGGACGTAGAAAGAATTGGGTCCGGAGACAGTTTCTTGTATTGGAAATTCCTGTAGGCACATTCCTCGTGCGGATGAGGTTAGGAAGAATGAGTGTGATATGGCAGACAGCGTATTTATTGAGCCGGTGTTTGAAGTCTTTATAGACGAGTTCTGTTGACACTGGACTGCAGTCGATGGACCATTTTTGTCCTCAAGACAATCTTATCGAACGGTAGTGCATTACTGTAATACCGCGCCATGTAAACAAATACGCTCACTTTATCCCGCGTACCATAGTTAAAGACGATTAACAGTAGAGGAAAGTAATGGTAAAAGATACAACTTGCTCTATGGTAGTTTTAAAAATACTTTACCGAAACATGAGCGACATAAATAAATGGACGGTAGTCCTAGAGACAAAGACTACAGCACATAGATCGCTGATTTATGTACGCACCTAGATTTAAGACAATCATCAAAAGAAAGAAAACTTTAAAAAAGAAGAAGAAAAGAAATGTTTGGAAGTGTTAATTGCCATACATTTTATTATATTTTCCGGTTTTCAAATCCCATGTTTGTCCGGGCTTTTGAATCCACCGTTTTCGTCAACCACAAAAAAGCGGATTCGACCTTCTTCTGACTTCCGGGAAAACCTCTATTGCAGAAAGAAAGAAAAAAACATCACAAAACAAACTCAGCGCGTTTCTGGTGATTTCAATTTTACTACAGACCGTAAGGCCAGCTGGGCAGTCAGCAGAGGAGGTAGCTGCTTCCAGAAGCGACGTGTGTGATTTATTTTATCTGGCTGTTTTTGGCAGCCTTAACCACTTCACCGCCGCAAAAATGCACCGCTGCAAAAACGCAAAAATGCAAAAAACGCAACTGCAAGAGGCAAAGAATCTCATGAGCCTCCGCAGGGGGCTGATGAGATTCTGTGCTTCTTGCTGACCCTACTCATATCCATGTTCCTTGGCTATTTGGGATTTTTCTACGTTAAATTTGTGGTAGTTCTAAAGACATATCTTTGCGTCCAATGCAGCGAAGGGATTCATAGTACAGATATACAAATTTTTAAGTAAACTTGCTTCGAATTGGAAATAAATGGAGACGTGGTCCTCACGGAAGAGACAACTTAAAAGAGAAACAGAACTGAAAAAGCAAACGCCGCCGTAACTGGAACTGATTGTGATGAAACAAGATATCATTAAACTGTAACCCCAAAAAATGGACAAACTACAGCCCTGACAATAGCGATAGCGTCTACACCCCTTGACTACAGTAATAGTACCACTCCCTCCCCCCCCCCCCCCCACACACACACTCGAACGTGAGACTGAAGCTACCATTAGTACTAAACTGCGTGTCTGAGAGTGTGTGGTCTGTCACATTAAACATTCAGTCGTCTTGCGCGGCGACCCAACTCCCCCTGGAGCCGGCGTGTTAGTGCCGTTAGTCTGAGGTGTCAAGTGAGGCCATATAATCAATACCCGCTCGCTTTCCTGTCCTTTTAACTCTTCCACTACAGATTTCTTCAAGTCCCGCGCCAGTCGCGAGAGATGAAACGAAAGGGGTGGCTCAAGGGTAATGCCAGAATAGCTTTCTGCCGACAGGCGCCAAGCTAATCTGGCATTAACCTTGATCCAAACTGGCACCGCCCTTTCAACTGTGAATGTTTGGCTGATCTCGAGCTACAGTTTATAGAAGGAGTCTATGAGACACGCTTTGGGGATATTTTTTTCACCATGCACTGTTCAAGATAGGCTGGCACTACTCTTGACATGCCGCTGTCGATTCGGATGAAACTGTAGTTAAACGGATGAATGAAAACATATACACCCGTGTACATATTGTTTTCACTCTTGGCTGTTCGCGTTAAATATATTTTAGGCGAGCTTTTCTTGAAAAGGCATGTCTGGCCATATTCTTAACACGTATCATACTGAGGCTAAAAGCTTTAAATTTGTACACTGCCATATGCAAGCTACATTTATATTGTACTTACAGATAGGGATATAGACCAATGGTTTTAGTTCAAGGTTGGTGCCAGAATAGCTTGGCGCCTAGAAGCGCCACGCTATTCTGGCACTACCATTGAACTATTTTAGTCAAACTTATTTTACACACCTGTGTATTCCGAATGATAAGGATTAAACGGGAAAAACGAGAAAACGTCTTGCACTAGTCTCCTTCTTGACACGAATCTATCAATCACGGCAGTTCAATAGTAGTGAATGATTATCTTGGCGCCGTATACAGCGCGGCCAAAATCATTAAATCAGTATCATTCAGTCACTATCATACATTTGTAGCTAGCCGTGGAAAAATTAATAATAAATTTCTAATCGTGTTGCTGTTGCCGTTTCTGACAAATTGAATGAAGTCCTAGTTGTGATGCAAGATACAACTCACTTAGCGAAGCACCAGGTCGATGTCCTGAAAAGCATTAGGCTTACTGTTTTGCGTCCGTGTCATCTGGCGAATATTTCTAGGAAGTGTTCCAACGCACAAAAAACAGGATACAGCGACTTTAAAAAAGTTCATCATCCGTGCATGAAGACATAAACAGTGAGAAAAGGAGAAAATGCTTTATTCGCGTGATGAAAGTCAGTCCGTCTCCACAGCGCGATAACCCAACGACTCAGGGGACGCCTTAAAATGGTTCATTAACCTATTACGTAAACATTTATTCCTTCCGCCATCGACCCTTTCAATAGTCACGGGCGCTTTCAGAACAGCCATAAAGTTTCACCATCACGTCATCTCGACGTTCTAATATGCGGCGGCCTCACGAATTAGGTTGTCATCCGCCGCAGATCCAGAGCCTGTCGTTTGCAAGAGGCATAGATTTTCACGAGCTCCTGCGAATGCAGGGGCTCATGAGAATCTATGCCTCTTGTTAGTGATGTTGCAGTTAAGGTGCCCTGCCATGGTCCGAGTCTACGATCGGTGGCTGTAGCCTTACATCAGCTACACGGTGGACAATGCGGTGGCCTGCTGAATTTCCATACGGTTACTGGGTTGTATAATGTCATAAACACATGTCGACAATTTCAAGAGGATGAGCGCTTGCACAATGAACGATGATACCGGTGTATTAACGAACAATTTACGACCATGCATAATTAACTCATTCGAGACGTGCCACCTCCGGATACGCGGCATAAGCCGCGTATCCGGAGGCGACACGTCTCGAATCAGCTAATGAAATTAGTATTCTATCGCGTTACAGCAGCTAAGATATCGGGTACTTCTAGTTTATTTCTACTGAAGGCACGCACGCACACGCACACGCACACGCCCACGCCCACACACACACACACACACACACGCACGCACGCACGCGCGCGCGCGCGCACACACACACACACACAAACCACGCGCGTGTGCGCACGCCACTCCAACCATTCCAGCAATTCTGGATCAAGTACATTGTGACCGGAACGCACTCTAAGGACATCTCCAGCGGGTTCGATATCACATCAACTACACATTCGTCATTTCCTCCCAAACATCCCCGTCTCCCAGTACCGTCCACAGCAACTTGAGGAGGTATAGATGCTCATGAGCCCCCCGCCAGCAGCTAAACCGCGGCCACACCTCCTTATCCAATTCCCTGCGGGCCACTGTACGTACACAATACGGACATGTTTGTTTCTGAAATCTCAGTTGCTCCATTCAACGACCAAACCCATAGGAACACCGCCGTAGGAAAATGGATACAAAATGGCCGGTCTACAAGAGCATTATTGATGCGGCATGTCTCGGACGCTAATGTCGTTTGTCGCGTATCCGTACGCGGCACGCCGCATAAGCGTTAAATCCGTCTGCAATGATATGCGTAGATCACACGTCAGGATCAATGCCTCTTCTGATATGAATTTCTCGTCATCTGTGTTCCCGGGACGAGGGTCCAAATGAGTGTCTAAGCCCCCAGCCCCAGAAATCGGCGGCAGTGGGCCCGCGCACGACAGTGCGCGGGCCCACTGCTGCCGACTTGGGCCCGATGGCCTTTTGCGTGCTGGGCCCCTTTACTATAGTTACTTACATCTGTGTTCTAAGTCCTGCTTGACGTTGCTCTCCTCAATTCCATCTTCTCTTCGTTCGTCGGCGGCATCGGTGCTTGAGAAACTGGCCGTAGGAAATCAATAGCAACTTCCCAAACAACAAGCGTACACCAGCCCCCTTTTACAGACGACTCGGTCCTAGCTAGCTAACTGCACGTGGAACCTCCGTGCAAGAAACCGAGATCCTCATGACCTCTCGGGACAGTCTAAGCCTCGGCAAGTTGGAAACGATTCATTTCATGGTGTTGAAACTTACTGGGATAGATAGCTCGTCTGTCAAAACGTCTGGAAAATCCCAACGAAGAAAGAAACACGCTTAGAAAAGACAATGACAACACAGCGTACAGTCTACTTCGCTTACAAGGTCGGTTGTAACAAATGTCCATTATAACAACACTTTTTTCAGAAGTCCCGACAGCACTATTTCTGTGTAAATTACTTCGCTTATAACAAAGTTCAGCTAAAACAAGAAAAATTGGATCCCCTGGCGACTGATTTGTTACATCCGAAGTTTACTGCTGTAGTATTGTGGCAGTTACCTTTTTTTTTTTTTTGACTGGATTTTGTCAAAACTTTCGTTTCGCCTTTTGACATTACTTGTGAGTATACAGTGCCGCTGAGCCGAACAGTTTTTAAAATTGACCATTGACTGGGAAAGTGAAAGGGTCGTCTGTTTAGACATCTACCGTCTGCACGAGACAGGAGAAGAAGAAGAAAAAAAATCCTAAAGCGCCCTGCATGTAGGAATCCGCCCAATCAATTTTCAATTTCGGCAGCATAAAGTCGATTTGAAATTGGACCCAAAGCCGGACTCCGAGTTTACTGTTGCTCCCCTTTACTGCCAGTGGACGCACCGAGATTGTGTTTTTGAAATAATTGTAAACGCAGCGTCTAAGACTGATCCCCCAGCCGTCAAAGGAACATGGAAAGTGGTTTCAACAAGAGGTGTAGATCCTCATGAGCCCCCGCGATAGCGGGGGCTCATGAGGATCTATACCTCTTGCAGTTGGGCGGGTGTTAATCAAGGTTGAAGACAGCGAAGGTCTTAAAAACCTTGACACAGACATCCTTTATCGTCTAGACCCATCTACAAAACTCAAGGATTCTCATGAACCCATAAAGCGGCGGCAGATCGAGTCCAGGATATACCACTGAGGTCGGGCTTGAAAGATCTTGAAAGAAAGCCAGGGGTGATGCTAGGGATCACACTGGTTGTCTCCCCGCCGAAGGAGACAACCGGTGATTCTCAGGAGCGGGACAATCGGGAACTTGACCACGGCCATCGACTTTCCCTGTAACCAAACCCAAGACTCCCGACCAGCTACGAGTGTTCGCACAAAGACTCAGTCACAACATTGGCAATTGTCCATAGAACTGAAAGAATGTATTCAGTGAGCAAAACGTCCTCAGGCAAACATAAGCTCTGCTGAGGAGTTTTAGGCTTATAACTGGCTATCAGGCTCAGATGATTCGGGTTTCAACTGATGACTAGTTCTACACGGGACAAAAAAAAATCAGTCGTCCTCACATCAGCATCCGCGATCGCATTAGTAGCACAGGTTGTGACCGCTGCAGTAACTCAGTTTTTCACTCCATGTGGCCGCAAATTGTGTGTATATGAAATCCTTGTTAATTAACACCAAAGAGCCGCAGCTGTCAAAGGAACGTGGGTACAGTGAGGTGTCAGCAAGAGGCATAGATCCTCATGAGCCCCCGCAACTGCGGGGGCTCATGAGGATCCATATCTCTTGCAGTAAGACGTTAATGTGTTCGCTGATAATGTCGTTAATAATGCTCTTTAAGTTTTAAATAATGTTTTAGTAATTGTGTTAGTTTAGAATTTTAATGTCTTAATATTAGTAGTATTATAAGTCTTACAGATTTAGAATATTAATATCAGGTACATATGGAATATTAGAATGTCCTGATATTAATTAATGTTTATTGAGTGACTTATTTGATTGTTCCCCCCGCCAGTAAAGGGGTCAGACCTGATGGCATGCAGATACAAGAATGGCGTATGCGTCTACACTCGATACAATTTGTAATTTTAAATTAAAAGTAAACCCCCAGGCGCGAGTCAATAATGGAAACGCCCCACCTCTTGATAAGACTGAATAATTCATCAAACCTCACGCTTTGTCGCATGTTGTCCATATAGCAGAAAAAATACACTTCCCAGACTGGAGTTTGTGCCATGAAACTCGATATATTGTGCATTAAAAAAAAGTCAACACACTCTACACGAAAAATCAATACACTAATTTCCACAACAAGGATTACTGATTTACCGCCAATCTCTCGCAGACCCGCGCTGTCAGACCGCAAACTGGGGCTTACACTGTGTGATACTCGACACGACCGTTGTTTTCATGTTGAAACACAGTCCTCTTCTGGCACAAAACAAGAATTAATATAAGAAAATTTCAGTCTCAGTTGTTCCTTGTACTCTTGGTGACAGTAAAAATCGTCCAAACAAATGAGACGCTCTATGAAGATCTGGCTAGCCCTCTCGCTACAGTAGCTGGTATACATGTAAAAGCCGAAAAGAGTTCCGCCGGGACGACACTGTGATACACTAATCATGGTGCACTGAAGAGTGACACTAGTGAAAGCGGAGAACACTTTTTCTGTGGAACGCCGTCTACACACACACACACACACACACACACACACACACACACACACACACACACACACACACACACACACACAGACGGGGAGAGAGAGAGAGAGAGAGAGAGAGAGAGAGAGAGAGAGAGAGAGAGAGAGAGAGAGAGAGAGAGAGAGAGAGAGAGAGACGCTAACACTGTTGAGCACTCCTGCATCTAGAATTTCTCGCACACACTCGGCGTAGATTGAAAGACCTGGAACTTGGTCCGACTGACTAGTCTGCGGATGTAAATGAGACCGAGCTCTGACAGCAAGATTCTCGTGAGCCCCCCCCCCCACCCCTCCCCCCATACCCTCACCCGGCCCCGTACTGCC
The DNA here is from genome assembly GCA_036245525.1 of Semisulcospira habei. Taxonomy (NCBI): domain Eukaryota; kingdom Metazoa; phylum Mollusca; class Gastropoda; family Semisulcospiridae; genus Semisulcospira; species Semisulcospira habei. The sequence continues at coordinate 164,205,541 of BTPG01000002.1, forward strand.
ACTGCAGGGGCTCACAAGGCTAACTTATTGAGGCATCATTGCGCAAAGTCACACACTGGCACAACATTTACACCTAGCCTGGCACTCGTTCGCAGAAACAACACATCGCATTCCCAACCTTCCCTGACAGAACAACAAAAATACATATTCGAGATGTGCCGCGTATCTGTATGCGGCACATTTCGAATGGCATAACAGTCATTCATGTTTACGTGATCGTGAACGGCAACATGAAACGGACATACAAGGCTAGGCCGAACAAACCTGCGGCAAACACTGACGTTCCAATACCTTCAAATTTCATTCATTTGCGGCACCGTAATTCCTATCCTGAGTGTCACTAAAAGTCGTCAGTTGTCCACGTTACGAAGCAAACTCCGAAACTGGCAAAGTCACAAACATATAGTCTTTAGTTGCATGAGCAGAATCACCCGACGAAGTGTCGTCTGCTTAAGTCCCAAATGGAGTTAGTTCTCCGTACGTCGCCGCTCAGTTTGCGCACGTACAGCTCGGTTAATGGGACGAGATCACAGTTGCGTCAAGACTGCAGCGTACAGTTACACAGACACGACCACCAAAAACCTTGTACAACTGCAGCAACACGTTCAGACGCAAAACACATCCACGCTACATACTAACTGATACGGCCCAAGACTGAGCAGGCGGCACCACGACACTGTCGTCTGCTTCATTTGCACGAGAAGACAGCAGAACGTCACAACAGTACCCGGCAGCAATGCTCACAGAACCGTCCGACATCAGCGAGCACAATTCTTCCAGCACGAGAACACCGCTTACAAACCTCCCCGTGCCAAGATACATGTCGATGCGACATCCATCAGTGTTGCTGCCGACTGCCGCCCTCTGAATGCGTCAGGCACGGTGGTTGCTCGGGGAGGTTCCTTCGGCTCGAGTGGATTTTATTACGGCTTCGTTCCTCGGTGTGTGCGCGGTGTAGTGCACGCGCGGCTGAGCGCGCGCTGTGGCGGCCTATGCACGCGGAGATCGGTGTGTCGTTCGAGAGGAAATCCCTG